>JAYXIM010035109.1:0-318431 GCA_037575425.1 Anastrepha fraterculus | reverse complement strand
AGTTCACCAGGCCCTGTCCCCAAGTGTAGCTCCCCGTCCACTCTTCCCTTGATGGAATAGGAGTGGAAAAAGTTTCGCTTGGACTAAGCGAGGGTATACATTGATCCGTTGACAGGAGGATGAACTCAAAGTATCTAAGGATGCTTAAGTGCCCATAAGTGAGGTTGGGCCTATAGCCCAAACCCCTCAGTGTGATTGCGGTATGTGCAGTGGCAACTTTGCCTGCATTGTCTACAGGGTACCACAATTAACATTGCATTCAGCGCCAGAGAAGGAGCATTTGGAGGTGCTATCATTTGGCACGGGCTGTATATTTCGTCGAAATTAAATTTTATTAAAATGGGCGTGGGTATATAAAGCTCAATACGAACCAAATTTCCTCTTTCTTACTTCTTTTAGCATTAATATTTAAGATATTTTCACAAAGTTATTTTGTCAAGCCCAAACTGATAAAAGCAATTCAGACTTGCGACAAATACAAAAAAACCAGGCATAGAAATTTATTTTTCTTAATCTATTTGATATTCTGATCTCATTCGCTTTCATCACAAAAATTCATAAATCACATAAAAAATGCGTTCAATTTAGTCATCCAGCTGTGGCAGTGTCTGTCTATTTGTTGTTGTCGGCTTATTTGACGTTAATGTCATACTTCCATCACAACCGACTGGTACATGTATATAGTGCATATATGCTAGTATATGTAAATGTATGTATGTATATGTAAATGTATGTATGTATATGTATTTATGTATATATGTACATCTTTATGATGATTTCTGGGGATTGCCAACAAATACAGTTATAAGTATTTTTCAAATTTATTTTGCTAAAAGTCATCGCATTTGCATAATTTTATTTGTACACACCCATGCAGATTTTTTGCGAAATATAAGGAAGTGTCTAATTTTGTGTATTTTATATGCCCAGCGCATAATTTTATTGAGGAAAGTCAAATATCTTTTATATGTGAGATTTGAGTGATGTGAGGATGCTGCCTGATTAGTGAGTGAATTTCGTTTGGAATGTGATGGACGGAGAGGAGCTTCCTTACCTGTTAATTGCTTATGTTCATAATTAAGTAAAGTTAAGTTAAATGGCTGTTCCTATAAGAGCCTACTTGGACAAATAGCTGATTCCTGATACCATTCAAAAGGAAAAATAAAATCAATAATTTGCGCGTACTCTTCTGTTAGGTTTTTAGCCGATCTTCTCCTCCTCTGTGCGTGCGTCTTGATGTTATTCCACAAATAGACTAACAGAATAGAGAGGAAAATGAAAAAGGGAGCTTGGTTAGAGGAAAATTACGACCAAACGGTGACTCATTATAATTCCATCAATCGCTTCCAGCTAATGAAGAAATTCACCATGTGTATCATAACTAAACCTGCAGGTGTCGCAAAAAAGTTTGAGTCAAGAGGTCAGAATTTTAGCCTAGAACAGCTAAGGAGAAGGTGCTGAGATTATTATCCTCCAAACAGCTCTCACAAAAAGGACTTCAAGCAATACCAAGCCTTACCGTAATAGCCGATAAAGATACCCACAAAATTAAATTTTGCAAATCTCTTGAATCCTTTGTTATAGTTTTTTTTTATATATTTAATATAACAATAATTAAATCTAAGTTACTTTAGTAACTTAGTCCGTAGTTCATAGAATAAATAAATGAATAAAATTCGAGAGGTGCGACTTTGTTAGCCTTAAAAACTCTAGTCCGATTTACTCGCGACCAGAAGGATATCGCGACATTGCACCTTTGCGCACTCGTTGAGTTAGCACGAAGCCCATCTTTCCAAGAACAGACCACAGATTCTCAGGGAGCACCACACCTCTCACTTTGCAGTTAAACCATCTCAAGGGTAATATTGAAGTATTCGATTGCAGTCGAAAGAGAAATCAGACATTCTTTGACTAATTTCAAACACAACAACAACGAACCTAGGCCCTATTTGCCGCTTAGGTGTCGGAGTAAATGTTTATCTTTCATGCAGTAGTCTCCTCTGGCCTCACTACACTGTTTTGCGCGATCTAAACGCTTTTCGAAAGAGTTTTTCAGGTCATTGACCGCAATCCGGAATGCCCTTCAGGGTTCAGGTTCATTCTGGAAACACCACGTTTAATCACTAGTTACAATGTTGTAAAGAAAGTTCTCGTCTTTTCTCACCTCTTTCGAATCATCATCTCTTTCGAATCATGAATTCTGAGCAATTTATGGACCTCTGTTAACTTGTGCGGAATGAAACGTGCACAGACCTTTCGTAAGCCCAAATGGTCAGTTAAAATGCGATAAATCGAAACAAGATTTGCGCATAATAAATTGAAGAAAGGCGACTTAAAAGCTTCTGGTGTACTTTTGTCTGTACTTACCTCGATTACGTTAAGCTGCTACAAGCAACTGCTGTGTTGGGTATAAAATTATAAAGCTCAGTCCTTTAGCGGGCACCGGTATCAAAATGTGTATGCCCAAAAAAAAAATCATTTTCTGTAGAAATGTACACACATACATATATACTAAATTATACAACTAGTACTCTAAGTACTGCAAAGCAGCGAAAATCTTTTTACTCTCCTTCGGTGTATTCCCCTTTGCCAATCCAGAAATGTAATCACATCAGCTGTCATTTATTCTTCGCATTCGTATGTGGTCTGATAATATTATGCAAATTCAGCAGGAAATCAAATTGCTTACTTGGATTTACTGATTTAGGAATGGATTTTTTTATGCTCAGCGTTTGAAAACACAGACGAGACACACAAAAATATATCATGTGAGAAATGTTTAACAAATGCATAACCACATAACAGATGGCAATTCTTACTACAGCTTCTTTGCAAGCACTTGATGGACATTTTGGACAAATATTGTTATCAAAATTGTGCGCAAGTCGTTGATAAATTGTATTTAAAGTTTAAACTTTACAGTTAACTTTTTAGACTGATTGCTTATCTTGCTTATCACTATCCACAAAATAATTTTACACATTCTCTAACCAGGTGCGACTAACAAATAACCTCTAAAGTAGTAAACACAGATCAAATTAAGAATTTGAATTCCTAAAGTTTTGTTCCTAAGATAAAATCATCGGGAACCGATAAATATCGAAATAGGTGCGAGTTAAAAGTGTTTCAATAAATAGCGTAACGAAATTTTTTTTTAACTACTTAGATTAAGAGGACACAGCGGACACCCACAACAAACCTGGCTACGCACAATCCTAAATGAGAGCTCTTCCACCGTCACCTGGAACGAAATCAGACATACAGGGTTTGATTGAAAAGTAATGAGCCTTCCCACGCGGAGCGTCTACCAAGCGATCAACCTCAAGAAGGCTTACGGGGACCAATTTCTGTTCAGTGCCCAGGTAAAACGGTGGCACAACTCGTTCAAGGAAGGACGGGAGGACGTCGAAGGCGAACAGCGATCTGGAAGGCCTTCGACGACGCAAACAGACGAAGATGTGAACCGGGTTCGTGAATTTTTGAACATTGAGCGTCGTGCTAGTATACGTGAGATCAGTGAAGAGTTAAATTTAACTTATTACAATTACTTATTACCTCGTCAACAATTGGACCCTTCATCACGACAATGCGCCGACACACACCGCCTTCCTCTGCACCTCTGCATTGGCCCAGATGGGGGTTCCGCTGCTTTCCCACCCTCCCAACAACCCCTCCGGACTTCTTCTTGTTCCCGCGCTTGAAAAGAAAGCTGAAGGGGAGGCGTTTCGACTCCATCGAGGAGATCCAAAAAACTGTGACAGCCGAATTGAATGCGATTCCGGCGGATGAGTTTAAAAAATGTTTCCTGCAATGGAAGAACCGCTACCACCGGTGTGTTGACACTCGAGGGTCCTATTTTGAAGAATATTAGTTGTATAAGCCAAAAGGTTTAACAAAACTGCTTAAAAAAAATAAGGCTCATTACTTTTCAATCAAACCCTGCATAGCGGTTGACAGGAAGCGTTGGAGAGCCTTTGTTTCCGCCCTGTGCTCGAACTTGAAGCGCTAAGAAGTGTAGAAAGATGTGTTTTATAGTAGTTCTGTAGTTCTTCTTAAAGATGTCAAAATGTCAGGAATAAACAACAAAAATTTCATTAAAATTTGTTTTAAATTTAAAATTTTTTTTTTTAATTTTTAATGCTTTTTTAAATATTTTTTTAATTAAAAATAAACTTTTTTTTATTTCCACCTCCTTTTATGTGTCTGTTAAATGAAAACAATTTTAAATGCTATCTAGCAGATAATTTTATAAGCTTTCGAATGAATCTTCGAGCGCATAAGACTGCTACCTCAAAGGATTTAGTCTTTGTTTAGACACACCTACATAGTGAAGCAAGATATTATGCCTCTCATGACGTTCAAATTGAAGCCCTACTTTTATGTTTCTTTTGTCATGACATTAGCCGCAGAATGCAATTTAAAATTTTTGTAGGTGGAAATGTAACACCCTATAAACGAGATTGCTCAAATGGAACTGTTTCAAAAAGTTTATAAAAAAATGAGTAAAACTTTCGCACTAGCTGCAGTGGTTCGTGACTTGTTATAGCTTAGTCTGGCTTATTATTATTATTATATTAGCAATGGAGCACTGCAACCAAGCTCTTCTTGCTGTTTGTAGTGTACGACTCGATATTTTTCCCAAATGGAGGGATCTGCTGTTTAAATCCGCCTTCGAGCGGTAAACGGTTTTCTATGAGGAGCTTTTTTTGACAGAAATACACTCGGAGATTTGCCATTGCCAGCCGAGAGGTGACCGCTACTAAAAAGCCTTTTCTGATGTTTCATACACGGGGTTTCGAACCTGCGCAGTTCGAATGGTAGTCATGCACCGACCCTTTTGGCTACGGCAGCCGCCTTATAGGTTATAGGTAATGTCTTTAGTTCGTGTTTCCGTATAAACCTCAGTATGGGCTCTAAGTCCTTGGAATCCATCATACCGTCCCCTGATAGATGCTCATCCAATAATCTTTTAGATTTGGTCATTATTTATAGGGCTTAAGGGTGTGTCTTGCATTTGTGTTCTCTACTCTGCAAAGTTTGCAGATCTCCCAGTTTTTTTCATGTTTAGCTAAAAAGTCCCATGATAATTATCAAGTAGTTTAGATGAAATTTTATGAAATTTTTAAAACTCATTCCATTTTTGGATTGCCTCTCGCCCATGTCGATTTGTTTCAGTAATGATGATGAATGAAATATTTTGTGAAAAAAAGAGCTTGAATACCTAGAGTGGAATGGTGTTTTGTGTTCTGGATCCAGCTCGAAGACGGATGATATTATGCTGACGAATGCGAGATGCAGCGGGCTAAGTTTTGCTCCATTTGGTACCATCTTTGCCATATCTAAAACCATCAACGATTTGATTCGCCTCATCAACATCCTTCATTTCACCTTTTTCTTCTTCTTCAATTTCTTCATCACTATCAAAAATTTCGTTCGGTTCAATATTCACTCCATTTTCGATGTCCGATGCATCATCTTCTGGCAAATGATCGCCGTCTCTATAGTCGTCATCATCCTGAAAGGGATCGATATCCTCGTGTCCCTCTGTCTCACGTTCAAAATCATTCAATAAAGCCGCTGATGATCGTGCATGAAAGTCCGTTCAGAGACTTCTTCTACGCAATCGCGTATTCTAAATAAATTCCACCTCATTATCCATTATTGGAAAAAAACGAAAAACAAATAAAAAATTGGCGCGCAAAAACTTTACTCTCACAGTCGTTGTTGTCTATTCAGCGCTCTAACTACAACTGACTCTCAAACAAAAGCAGAACAAGGAAGAGAAAAGAAGAATTGACAGATGCAACAACAATGTGCCATATGTGAATATATATACATTGAATCAACAAAACACACTACATTCCATATGTTTCCATACAAAATATATAGGGGTCTGGTCAGGCACCATGTGCGTGTACGAAGGTGTAAAATTATTGTAACATCCTTTTTTTTCGTCTTGTTTTAAGGACTTTTTTCAATTTTTTAGTGCATAGATCGAAGAAAATTAAATTTTGGGAGGGTACCTGGAAGCATTTTTCGATATCTTAATTAGAAGTATGTTAAATTAAGCTCAAAATCGAAATATGCCTGGCCAGATCCATGTGCGTGTACGAGGTTTGAGCAAAAAACCAATATTTTCTTTCTGCATAGCCCTAGCCCTTTCAGAATTCCATAAACAAAAGTTAGCACTCGGCAAATCCTTCTAATAAATCATATTCACAATTACTGCATTCAGTGAAACAATTAACTTTCCAAACTTTTGAGTGCGCACTTCTAATTACCATAAACAAAACCATTTAGTGCTAATAAAAAGATACTTTCTTTAGTAAGTATCAAAGAGTTAAGCGTAGCTGCTTCAACACATGATGAACTCAATTAATTTAATTAAAATGAGTGGCACACACTAGACTAAAATCTAGCAAAGTCTTGTGCCATTTAAGTAATTTCACACTTGAAAGTTTTCCAAGCAGCGAGATAAGCATTTCCTATGCTACTATGATAATGTGGAATATCCCTACAAAAAGTCGGGTTAGTTTACAAGAACCAGTTCAATATGGAGCAATACTAGTTGTCGCTAAATTTTGTATACGTTTAATGTGGGCGTATTCCACGAAGTGGCAATTATCTCTGTATGGCCTACCACCTTGATCAAAAAGTTCCCGCAGTTTATTCAGAAAATTGAAAATACAAGTTAATTGTTAAAAAGTGAGGTTATGTACGCGCCAATTATTTATTTTTTATTTAACTTAGTTTAATGGCACTTTGCACTCGATGCCATTTCCGCACGAACTAACTAGCACCTCGTTGCGTTTCGTGGAGTGGAGTTTAGTGAATTTCTTAGCTGTAACTAAAAATGATTGCACACGTAAAGTGTCACATAAAACTTTATATTTTAATCTTTAAAGTATATTTACATCTTTACAAAAATAATTTCTTAAGCATTAGTCTTTGTGATTTTTCTTTGAATGATATTTGATGTAACAAATGCCGAGATGCATGCCCATCGAATTTTCGCAGTAAATAAGTGTAAAAGGTTTAGAGTAGCGAACAAAGAACAGCAACAATAAAATCTTGTCCAACAGAGGCATGAAATATTATTCTGCATTTCACTCAATTTGATACAAACAGTCAGACATGTGAGGATCTTGACAGCTAACACAGATTAAAAAATAAACGCTCAGGTATGATTCACATCCAAACTAGAAACTAGAATAGCGAAATAGTGAATATTTTCTGAAAAAAAGTCAACGCACTCTCCACTACCTCCGTTTTTACCCAGTGATCCCAGATGGAATATGGAGTGGGAGCGGCGGTTTTCTCTAAATCAGCCAAAAGTTCAGTCTCCTTTAAACTGCCAAAAACCAGTAATGTTTTTCAAGCAGAGGTCTTAGCGATCCATGCAAAATACTTAGGAATCGTTATTGAGAGGTAGACCTAAAAATCTTTTACTCTCGTCAAGCTGCGATCAAGGCCAATGTTATAGCTCTCTTCTGGTCAACTTCTGTAAGAAGACGACCAAACGTCTCAAATGTGGAACATAGGAACATAGAGAAAAATGAAATTGTCAATGAGTTAGCCAGGAAAAGGTCGCAGTTTCAGTTGTCACCATCTCAGACATCGGTGTCCTATTGACCGTTTTCAAAAGGTAACTGCACAATTTCTTTAAAAAAACACTCGACAGGTGGAGTTCTATCTTATGGTAGTAGTCTGGTCAAATACTCATTTTTTATATGTAGATATTTTATAGGAATTTTTTTTTTTTAAATAAAATGCAATCGTTTTGATTTTATAGTGTGTTATTATTGATATCAAATAGTATACAAAAACAATTTTATCGAATGACAAGCCTACCGAATAATAATAAGCTTAATTTTTTCGTTACAGATGTCCTGAAGAGCCAAAATCCTGTTGACAAGCCACCTATATTTTTTTAAGACGCTTACTTTGGTGCCACACTATTGCAAAAAAAATGTAAAAAAAAATGTTTTTGTATACTACTTGATTTTGAGATTATGCTGCGCTATCGCAAAAGCACTTTGGCCTCAGTACGACAGAAGCAGAATGCTTTCAGTGCTGGAAACCCCCCTTTATTCAATTTCCAAACTCATAGTGGTGGTCACCGGTCACTGGGTGATCGGAACTCATGCCGAAAAGCTTCCGCACAACCTCCTGCAGAAAAGCGACTGTTGATCCTTGCAAATGTCCGGATCTGACGGCAAAGCGCTTAAGGTTCCTTAGTCAGCCCTTTGAGGATAGCGTGAGGCAGTTCTACAGCGTATATTCCATCTCTCTCCTTCACTACAGCAACATTACTAGATGGGTTTTCTTTCCCTCCTTCCCCTTAAGTTTTGAAAATTTTCACCAGTAGTTGTCTACATTATGGTATCAAAGCGATACTCTGTTGTTATGCTACTTGTAGTGTACCAGTACTACTCTTGCCATCTAACCTACCTACACTGATGGGTCTAAATGAACTGTGGTGTTGAGGTAGGGGTTTATTCTTCACAACTTGATTTTGCATAGCAACTTCATCTGGACAACCACATCAAAGTCTTCCTAACATAAGTAGGAATAATATAGTTAACATCGATATACTCCGATAGCCAGAAAGCGTAATTAACAAAATTATTTTACTGTAACTAAATTCAACTTACCTATTGGTAATAGAATTATGGTCAGGTTTCAGATGATGATTACTTTTCTTATCTGTGTCGCGCTAATGGCAGCATCAACGGAAAATGAAGAATGGCTAATTTGGTTAAGGCAGGAGCTGAGTTGAATAAAGTTGTTACAGTGGGTGTTCTTTCGGTCAAACCTCAGTCTGCCGTAGTCTGCATATTCATGACGGAAGTTCTCAGACATCCAAAAGTATAACATTTTGGGTCAGCTTAGACTAAATTTTAAAGAACGAAGACGTGAGATCCACCAAATAGACCAAGGACAAATATATTTAGAACAGTTGCAAATATTACGAGACATGGCGTCTAGGTGCTAGAATAGACAAGTCATACCGAAGCCTACCGCAGCTTTAATCTGAACGATAGCAAATATGGTGATTTTCTGCTATCGACTCTTGGCTCTCCTGGACTTGGCTGCGATGTCATAACCATATACTCATGATTCATCACCAGTTATGACCCTTTCAGCAAGTCTGGATCATCGTTGACATCATTCAACAATTCCTGAGCGATGCTCATGCGACGTTGTTTTTGGTCAAAATTCAACAATTTTGGATCGACCTTCGCCGCCACACGATTTTGCACGGCATGAGCCAGCCGATATGCGCACATCCTCATCAACTTCTCCAATTCTGATTCGACGATATTCCATAACAATTTTCTTCACTTTCTCAACATTTTCATCGATTGTTGAGGTGCTAGGGCATCTAGAGTGAGCGTCGTCATTCACAACTTCTCGGCCTTCTGTGAAAAGTTTGTAGAACTTGTAAGCAGGTTTTTGACTCAGAGTACTCTTATCATGTGCCACTGTCAACATTTCAAGTGTTTTGTAGCACTTAATTCCATTTTTTTACACAAAATTTGATCCATTTTTTTCAATAGCAGAAAATCGCCGAAAATGAAAACAGATATAAACTCGTCTCGTTCCCGAAGCACATGGGAATGCAGTCCATCATTTTCTATACAATCGTCTTGGCTCAACTTCCTAACACAACAAACGCTCAGGAAATATGTACGAGGTCTGCTATTTATATTTCTAGACACTCAATGGAAGAACTAACACTGGTGACTTAAGGCGGTTATATTGATTTTCAAAATATCCTCGATGGTAATCAGTAAACTTTTACATTCGTTTAAACCGATTTCCAAAGCACTTTATCCACTTCCTTTTCCAGACCGTTTTTTAAATTGTATGGTACTCAATGCCATCACAGCTCTTTAACCACAAGGTTATCATGCAAAATCTTTTTGAAGCTGGTCTACTAAGAATCCCTCAATCTCACGGTATGTGACATGGCGATCTTGCTCAATCATTTCGTACACAGCATCGCTACGTTCTGACACAGTAACTCATTTGGAATAATATTTCCAGAATTCATCGGTGAGCGAACAGCAATCAAGAGAAAGTTCCTGTATCAGTTTCAATAGGATAACGCTTGCTCGCCATTTTTGCCTTGCTAATCTATAACGTAAATAGTGAAAAATTGCCGAGATGAATTTTTAAAACTACACAAATGGCGGGCGCGGGACCCGAGTGGTTTGGGGCAGACCTCCATTCGGAAGTGCATACGTTCAAAATAACGGTCGGAAATACCAGTTGATAGAAAAAGTGATTTCTAATAACCAGCTTTAAAACCCACAATGGGCATGATGGATCACGAAGTGGTAGAAAAAGTGTTTCCTAAAAGCGGTTGTTCCTCGACACACAATGTATTTCTGCCGTGAAGGAGGTCCCTCCATTTATGGAAAACATCAAATAGGAAGAGATGCTCACACATCAAAAGGTTCGAAGTGCGTTTATGGTAAAAAAGGTCAAAATTTGCAATAGAAACGTCAGATGGCGCCTGGCAACAATATAATTGTCTAAGGCCAGAAATATAAATAGCAACTCTCGTATGAACAAACTTATCAAGTTATGTTTAAGTGACCTAAATAAATTCTTTAAAAAATTGAAAAAGCTTAGGTAGAAAAGGTCACATTTAACCGGGGGTGCATACAATAAAGTGAATGATAACTGGGGTTCCTACACGAGATTATATGCACATGTTGCCTTTGGTTCAAGTTAGATTGGCATTGAAAATTTAAATTTGATATGGGTACAAATAAAAAAATGAATGCGATTACAAAAAAATGTAGAAAAAATGCGGTCCGCAGCCTATTATTTATTTCCAGCTGGAAGGTGAGCTGGGTAACTAAGATTCAGCTTCATCAGAACTTTTAGACAAACGTACATTTAAATTTTTTATAAAAATTGAAGTTTACAAAATGGAAAATACTTCAGTAACCATCCTTTACTTATTATTATTAGTATTATTTTTCCTTGTTCACTCCTCTCGGAAGTATAAGGCCTCGACAAGACTTGTCTTGCGTTGGTTTCGTTAATCTATTTGCTTTCTGACAGGGTAGGTGATTAGCCTGCCGCTATCAGTCCTAAGTAGCGCGAATGTCTATCTGTCGTTGCTTAGGATCAACGCCTTCTTACTGCTTGGAGCGTCATCTGTGTGTCACATTTTTTTACCAGAAGGATCAAAGAGATGGTTGCTGACTTCGCTAAGTTTGGTGTGTCTGCGCTATTACCGCGGCTGCCTGCTTCCTCTTGCTGGCGCCACTTGATGCAATATGTAACTGTGTGCTTTTCTTTGTTTTTAGTAGCCACAATGTATTTATTGAGTTCGAAAAGCCACATTATTCTATAAGTGCATTGCCATTCGCGCTGGCTTGTTTCGGCACCAGAAACCTTAGTCAACTCATCAAGGTCCCCAGCCGATCATGGTCTTACCCTTCAACTTTCACACCCACAACATAAGCAGCGAGAGTGAGAATACTGCTGGAGCAAAACAGAACATCAACTATTCCACTCCGCACCCATTTTCAACTAGTTTGGAGGCAGTCACACAAAACCTAGTAGCTCTTTAAGATTTTGCCCCCTTTCACTACTGCAGGTATGACTTGTATTGTTGTGCGTTTGTGCGTTGTTGTAAAGCATTAAGTGACATGTGGGAAGACAGATGTGCAGCCGCTATGACGTAAGACTAACCGCAACAAAACTGAATTTATTACGGACGCATGCAACCATGCAACTGCAAGGGTGGAAAAAATCTATTTGGCAGCAAGAAGTGCACAAAATCTGCACCAGCCGCTGCTTAATTGAAATAAACACCTATCTTTATTAGCCTTTGTATGTATTTGTGTGGGTAGGTAGTTAGTATGTGTTAGTGGAAGGGAAACTTTAACATTATGACTTGAAAATGCATAAGCAAGGGCTGCTGATATTGGAGCCGCTATGCACGCACAGTCAGCAAAACAACCGCATGCTGACGCATCTTCAAGCAGGCAAAGTTCAGGCAAATTCATGCGCGATTACTGCCGCCACTGAAACTTGTAAAGGTGTTGTAAATGTGCGCGGTTGCCTATAGGCGAGCATGACGCACAAGTGTGTATGCGTATGTATGTATGTATGTATGAGATAAGTAAAATGAAGAAACTCAAGTGAACAACTTGCAACGCTTCTCGCAGCAAGAAGTTACTTAAATGGCTGCCTAAGTGAGTGTCAGCGCTTTGTTATGTTCTACACAGTCTCGGAACAGCGGAAGTCACTTGTGCTGCATCAATTTTAATATATGTATCTATGTATGCATGGTTATGCACTTCCATGCGTGTTACGTGCATGCATGTATGCGGTCGATGTGGCTTAAGACTCTGAAAGCAAAACAAAACACGGAACACAAAATATGGCAGCAGCAGCAGCATTAGTTTAGACTTGCCTGCGTTACTTGGCGTTTGTGTTGTTGTTGTTGCAACATTGCCGCACTCATAACAAATGCTACTGCGGCAAGAGAACACACACAAACACACACACGGCGCCCTTACGCCGTCTTACCTTACTGCACCTCTAATAACAATTCACAACTTTTGCTTTGTAAATAGTTTGGAGTTGGCAGCATTGGCAGTGACACCAGCAGTGACAGCTGTTGCTGCTGTCAACTAAAGAAAAGTCACAAACCGTGATATACTCGTACAAGCATGTGTGCGTATGTGTGGACATATACAAATACATGTTTCTATGTGTGTGTGCATGCAAATTTGTCATCTTCAAACCAGCACCGACATACTCACTTGCACTCCGACCCGACCCGACCCGAGCTCGGGCGACATTTGTTTATCGTCCTGCTGTTTTTGCTTGTGCTTTGGATTTTTCCTGTTTCCGCTGCAACTCATATCACCACTCACTCTTTGTCACCTATTTATATAAGAAGCAACATTGGATGTGAATTAATTTGTCGCAAAGTTTTTACACTCCGCCAGTCTGCGGTTGCAATATAGTTTTCCCTATATTGCCTACCCGTCTGTGCCAACGAAGCAAGCATGGCCTTTGCATACCAACTCAAATATTGGTAGACGCTCATATGTATATGCGCATATATATATGTGTGTGTATGATAGCTTTGTGTGGCTTTTTGCTTGAGTTAGGTTAGATAAGTGTATGTATGTAGTGGTGTGCGGTTTTGCTGTTTCTGCATGTTTAGACATGACACGCCAGTTGAAAAGCACACATGCAGATACAAGAAGAAAAAAGATCAAAAAAAGACAACATACACATACTTGCATACGATATGTGCACATTTTAGTCAGTCATGGGCAGGTGTGTGTGTATGCATAGACATTAGGGTGGAGTGAATTTTTTTGTTTTTATTTATTTATATATTTAAACGAATTTGAAAAGATCTTCTTCAGCTCCTTCAGCGAATTCTCCTTAAGGGGACAGATACCTGTATACGGCCATATTTTCACTGATTTTCATTAAAATTATTAAAAATGAAGAAGTCAATTAATTTTTTTTTTTTTGCATACAGTTTATTTATATATTAAAATAATATACAATTTTTTCTTTTTATTATTTTAATCATTTAAAATGGCGGATGAACACTCAATTAATCAAGGAAGAGCGGGCATTGTAGCATCGACGTCAGTGTCGTTATTTCTATATGAATTAAAAATAATAAAAAAAAAATCGCGGAATAAACTGCTTAAAATAAAAAAAAAATTAATTTTAGGGCGAATTTTCCTACTATTTTTGCTTCGAAAAAATTATTTTCGAAAACTTGAAACACATAGAAAGTAATATCATAAAAAAGATGTGTGCAAAATTTCAGGGAGATCGCTCAATAACTCTTCGAGTTATCGTGTACGCCAATTCAAAAAATATATTGGGAGGTTGAATTAGTTTTAAAGGTTTTTTTCGAAGATTTGGGGCTTTATTGTGAAAAAACGGTACAAAATATTTTATTTGAAGTATTGGCCATCGCTAGCTACAACTTTCGCCCATCTTTCGGGCAATTTCCGGATGCCGTTTCTCCAAAATTCTGGCCGCTGCTTGGCTATCCATGACTCAACCCATATTTTGGTAGCGAGGAGAACCGCTGGTACGCCAAATCGAGACTCATATGCCGGAACAAATGATAATCGGAGGGAGCTATGTCTGGACTATACGGCGGGTGGGGTAACACTTCCCAGCCAAGCGTTCCAAGGTATTTTTTGACAGGTTGAGCAACATGCGGCCGAGCGTTGTCATGTTGCAAAATAACCTTGTCGTGCCTTTTTACCGTTTCCGGCCGTTTTTCTTTCAATGCCCGGCTTAAACGCATCAATTGCAGTCGGTAACGATCCCCCGTGATTGTTTCGCCCGGTTGGAGCAGCTCAAAATATACGACGCCGACCTGATCCCACCAAATGCAGAGCATGATTTTCTTGCCGTGGCCGGGCAAACCCCATGATTTTTTGCGTTTTGGGTTATCGTAGTGGATCCATTTTTCGTCGCCAGTCACCACCCGATGCAAAAAACCCTTCCGATTTTGTCGCTCGATCAGCAATTCGCACGTAAAAAATCGCCGTTCGACGTCGCGCAGCTTCAACTCGTACGGGACCCAATGTCCTTGCTTTTGGATCATTCCCATCGGTTTTAGACGCTTGCAAACGGTTGATTTATCAACGCCCAATGATTCAGCAAGCTCTTCTTGGGTTTGGCACGAGTCCTCGTTTACCAATTCCCCCAATTCTGCGTCCTCGAACTTTTTGGGCTGGCCAAGACGCTCCTTGTCTTCGGTGTGAAAATCACCACTTTTGAATCGTCGAAACCAGTACTCACATGTTGAAATCGACGGAGTATGGTCTGGGTAGGCCTCCTGCAGCAATTCACGGGCTTGGGCTGTATTTTTTTTCAAATTGAAGCATAAAAGCAAAGCTTCCCGCAAATTGCGTTTCGACGGCACGAAAGTTGACATACTCGGAGCACGAAAACACTGCGTTGTTTATACTTCAGCGAAATGACAGATACTGATAAACAAAGCCTAGGGATGAGGCTTTGTCATGAATATATATTCAGTATTGCCAACGCGATAAAGTGATAAATAGCGCCATCTGTGCGTCACCTTTAAAACTAATTCAACCTCCCAATAGTTTTGAGAAAAACGCGTCTAAAGTTTGAATATACCGTAACTATACCTCTCCCAGCGCTCGAACGCAAAGAAGAGACGACGGTTGACGATCTATCACATAAGAAATACTTAAATTTACGTTCTACAATTTTTTTGACATATTCTTAAAGTATTATATTAACATTTTATAAAAAAGAAAACAAATTTTTAATGACCTGTATCGACTTACGGCGGCGTCCACGGAGTGGCAATTTAAGTTTTTGGAAAAGGAAGAAGTCACAGGGGGCTAAATCCGGTCAATACGGTGGTTGTTTGATGATATTTGTCGAGTTTTTGGTGAAAAAAGTTAAGAATATGAGCCTTCTAAGTTCTTTCCACGTTGCGTAACTTCCAAGTAATATCCTTTATTTACCCTAGAAGCATTCGGAACGAATTCCAAATGCACAACAGCATGATAATCAAAGAAAACGAGTAGCATGACTTTCACTTTTGACCGACTTTAACGTGATTTTTTGGGTTTGGGCTCATGTGGATAGCGCCATTCAGCCTCCTGTTGACTGGTTTACATGTCAAAACTCACATACCCACGTCTCATCACCTGTTATGATGCGCTGAATAAACGTTGATTCGAATTAACTTGCTCAAGTGGGTCTACAGCAACCTTCTTCGAAGAATTTTTTGAACGAAATTCAACTCTCGTGGAACGAGTAGAGCAGCCAAGCATCTCATGGTCAATTGATGGTGCACAATGTTGCGAATTGGCTCGTGAGGCGCGCTAAGGTCACAAGCCACCTCTCTCAAACTTGTATGATATTTTCCAGCACCATTTTTTTTGTCGACTTTGTCAACGTTTTCATCCATCGAAGACGTTGATGGGCGACCAAATCGAGGCAAATCTTCCACGACTTCTCGGCCCTCTGCAAAAGCCTTATGCCACTCGTAGACCCGCTTGATAAAGCACACTCGCTATAGGCTTTCTGCACCACTTTCAACGAATCGGCACACGAAATCCTCTTACAAACACAACATTTAAGAGAAATTATTTGTTCGATATTTTCGTCCATAATGAAAATTGCAGAGTACACCTCTGGTTGACTGATATAATTAAATGCCAAAAACTAGCTAATTGACGAATCACGCTCAAGCTCTGCGACACTATAGGTCCTCTATTCCAACATTCCGGCAAAAAAAAAATTAGACATATGTGTAACGCGCTTTTTAAATGAACAACTAGCGATATTTCTTCACAGAATGTATAGGCAATCCCAATAGTTTGTTAAAAGTATTCAATGCTATCAAAGCTCTCATGACGGACGCCTTATAAGCATAAGAAATTCTTATAAAGTCAATAAGAAAAATATCTAAATTACAAAGCGCTCCAGATGGGGAACTTATAAATTCTGTACCACTGCCCCTAACAAGCATTAATACGCTATGGCATACGATTTCGAAATTATATAATTAATAGGACTAGTACAAGTGAATTTTGCATCAGAAATAATCCGATAAAATTTCACTAACCAATGTCAGACAAGAATTAAAGATAAAATAAAATATCTTAAGGCGATAGATTTATTCGACAACTGAAGAAAAGCCAGCCTTTGGTAGTCTAGCTATGTGTACTAGCCTGCCATCGCACTTTTCCAAGCTTACCTACTTTCCTAGTTTCTATATAACAGAAAAAAAATTTAATTTCTCAACCAACAACCATATCCTTTCAACTCTTACTCCCGCACAAAAAGTCAGTGCATTACTTGCATTGTGGATGCTAAAAGAAGCAAAAAAAATAAAGAAAAAACACATTCACACATTGCATCAAGAGCGCCAGCAAGAGGAAGCGGGAGGTCGCGGTAATAGCGCAGACACACCAAATTTAGCGAGGACTTCGCCATCAAACCATCTATGTGATCCTTCTGCCAGAAAAATTTGACACACGGATGGCACTCCAAGCAGTAAGAAGGCGTTGTTCCTAAGCAACGACAGGTAGGGACGCGCACTACTTAGGAATGGTAGCGGTAGGCTAATCACCTACCCTGCTAGAGAGTAAAACAGGTTAACGAAACCAACGCAAGATTGAGTCTTTTCGAGGCCCTATACTCCCGAGTGAAGTGAACAAGGAAAAACAAAATATCTTAAAAGGAGTAAAACTTTGGCGAAAATAATGCGGTAGCATTTCGTTATACTACAATACTTTGATCAAAAAGTTCCCGGAACAACCGTTTTTTTTGTTTTCTGTGAGATTACTCTAACGAAAACAGTCATTTACAAGTGGCATGAATGCTTCAGAAGTGGTCATGGGTCCATCGAAGATGACGAACATAGTGGCAGGCCTCCGACATCGAAAAATTATGAAAACATCATCATCATCATCATCATTTTGGCATTAAAGTTCCGGGTGGACCATAGCCGCCTCTACAATACGCCTCCATTCTTCCCGACAGTCCTCTTTCTCTCTATGTTGTGAGATTTTCTTCTTTCATATATCGTATTCTACGTCTTGCAACCATCCTTTCCTTGACCGGCCTTTCCCTTTCCTCCTTCAGGGTGTGCTTCAAATACTTTTTTGGTCCTTCTTTTGCTGCTCAATCTTAAAACGTGTCCATACTACCGTAATCTTTGGGACTTTATAAACCGCGTTATATTTACTCCCGCGATTTAAACATGGAGCTCATGGTTATACCGCATACGGTATGTACCATCTTCTAATCGTATAGGGCCGAATGCTCTTCTAAGAATTTTTCTTTCAAACCGCATCAGTAAATTCTTGCCATTAACTTTAAGAACTCATGTTTCATAGCCGTAAGTGAGAACCCGTCTTATTATAGTTTCGTTCATCTCGAGTTTTTGTTCCTTTAATATCAATGAAGACTTCATAAATTTGATAGGGCTAAAGTATGCTTTGTTAGCTGCCTGAATACGGTCTTGTATAGATAAGGACATATCCTTATTTATGCTGAGTACTACGGCTAAGTATTTAAACTCTTGCATGAACTCAAAAACATAACTTCCGATTCTGATGTGACTATCATGAAAGGATCGTGTCATGTACTTCGTCTTTTCTTCATTTATATTGAAGAATCTCCCTATATCCCGAAAGAATCACAATGTCGTAAGCGTATGCGCATATTTGTGTCAATTTATAAAATATTGTGCCACCTTGAGCTATCTCGTTTATTCCTGAATGCAATGTTAAAATTAAATAAATAAGCAACTTGACTCACGCCGGATTTCATATCGAATTCGTTAGATATTTCCCCATTCATCATAACTTCAGCGTTTGAGTGTGTAAGAGTCATATTGATCAAATTTATGTATTTTTGTGGTATACCCAGTACTTTTAGGAGATGGTCGATATCTTTTCTGTTGAGTTTATCAAACGCTTGCTTAAAGTCTACAAAGAGACAGTGTAGATTAATGTTGAACTCACAACATATTTCGAATATCTGCGGCATGATAAAGCATTGGTCTGTTGTCGAGCGTCCAATTCTAAAACCGCATAGATAAACATCAATAAAATGGAAAAAAATTGATCAATGACCATAAACTAACCATCAGAGAGCTGGCAGGGGACTTGAACAGTGCTTGTGGATCCATTCAGGGCGTTGAAGTTGATAATTTAGATTTGCTGTGTTGCTGCAATGTTGCTCCGAAAGAGCCTGATTTTCATGCAAAAAAGGGATCGCGTTGACCTCGCCAAAGACATTCAATCCGACCCAACCTTCATCAAACGCATCGTTACGGGTGACGAGACGTGGATTCATAAGTATAGCACGCAATCCAGACATTAGGTGAGTGAGTGGAGAGAGAATGAATCAAGGCCGAAAAAACTACGTCGCTTTCAGTCAAGGAAAAAATCAATGCTCACGCTTTTTATGGAGTACACCGGTATGGTATACCATGAATTATTGATGGAAACTATGACAGTTAACAAGGAATATAAAGGATTTTCCAACAACAGGTGTTATTTTGAAAAACCAGCTATTTCGGTAGATGTCACTTTTGAAGCTGTCATTTTTTGATATTTGACAAGTAGAAACTACGTCATTAATAAAAATTGAACGATACTTGCTTAAAGAATGCACTGAAATTATTAAAATTCACTATAAAAATGGTGAAAATTTGGCAGAGACGGTTCGTAAAACTCGAATATTTTTGGATCATCGTGAAGCACCTTTTCGGACCGCAATACAGAAATTGGTGAAAAAATTCGAGCTGTTGGGACAAATTAGTGATGTGAAGAATAAAACCCGTATACGTCGCTCAAGAACAGCCGAAAATATTGCTCTTGTAGCTGAAAGTGTTGAAGAAAACCTAGGTTTATCTATTCCTCGTCATTCTTTGGAATTAGGCATTCCACAAACGTCATTACACCCTAGCCTGTCTATCCTCAACGTGTGACTGTTTGGTGCGGTTTATGGTCCGGCAGAGTCATTGGACCTTACTTCTTCGAAAATGAAGCTGGAGCAACAGTTACGGTGAATGGATTGCGTTATCGAGAGATGATTAACTATTTTTTATGGCCGGAATTTATAACGACCGAATCTGGACAACGTTTATTTTCAACAAGACGGCGCTACGTGGCACACAAGCAACGAAAACATGGAACTTTTACGGGAATATTGGAAAACCCTTTAGCTTAGGCGTTCTGAAACGCTTACGTGAAGCAATTCGCCAAAAAAGAAGGGATTTGTGGAAAAACAACTCATGGATTTTGCACCATGATAAAGCATCCTTACAGAGTGCCATATATGAAAATTTTGAACCAATAACGAAACGAATACCATTCAACAGCCATTGAATTGACCTGATATGACTCCCAGCGATTTTTTTCTATTTCACAGAGTTAAAAAACCCCTACGAGAAACGCAACACCGAAAATAGAGGTCCACCATTGACGCGAGAACTGGATCAAACGGCATACTGCCCTGAAGGACTCCAGAGAACACAATAAAAGAATATGACTGCTGATTGTCAACAACATCCCCGCCTACAATGCAAGAGATAGAACTCCAAATCGTTTTCTTTAAATAGCTTTTAGCAGGACTGCAAAACGCGGTTTTTCTATCCCAGAAAGCAAGAAATATCATTTGCCTCATTGTATGTTAAGATATGGCTCCGGTGTCCATTTTTGAAAAAATTATATAATAATACCTATGCCCATTTTTGAAAAAAAAAACAATAAATTCCATATTTAAATATTCATTTCACAAACTTATGCACGTACATGCGTGGGACAGGTGGCACAAAATTAATCATCCAATTTGGTCGTTGAATACGTTTTTTATACAACTTCCGATAGAATGATTAATTGTATCGACTTGGTTTTTAGCTGCGTGAGAACCAACGATATCGATAACTGTTTTGACAGATGAAAATGTGGACTTTTTTGTGCAAGAGAAATAAGTTTTATTAATAGATAATCTTGTGACTGATGGAAGTTTTTTTTCAAAATTAACAATGTGGCGGCCTTAGGAAATATTTTTGAGATTTTCGAGAAAGAAAACCAGCAATTTAATTGTTTAAATCGGAGTTTTTGAGGAAAAAAGTCCTTCGATCAGGCACGAGTTTTTTATGTTTTTCAAAAGCAATATAAATTTTATTGAAATCTACCAAGCGGTGTTTAAGTTACAGTGATCACCAGTTAAAAAAACATAGTTTTGATAAAAAACGCACTTAAAGTTTTGATACTCGAAAAGTATTTGTCAGATTCACTTCAAATTTTCACATTTTTAAGATATATTATAAGATTATACTTTAAGAAAATGCAGAAAATATCAAATTTTTTGAAAATTCTGAATAACCCTTAACCCATTAAAGTCAGAAAAACGCTTCAAACTTTTGGAAATTTAATTTGAAACAAACAATAACCAGTTCTAGAATTTCATAGAGCAACTCGTCCATTTTACGTACGGTTTACGCGCTGGTGGCATCAGCGGTCCTAGTTCTTTTAAATGTTTTTAGTATTTGTTTTATTTTGTTGAGTTTTGGTTTCATCTTTCTCTCTACACTACCTGCAAGTTCCATTGTGTACCATAAATAAAAACGCATGGCAAACATAAAACTTAAAATTTGGTATAAAAATGGTTGTGTAAAATGTCGTTTATTTTTCTAAATATAATAAGGCTAGGGGCAGCTCAATTAATCCTAAGGAGGTAATATTTTGTGATTTTTTATTAACTCATTGATGTACTATAACAAAATGAAATACAAAAAAAATGCACTCATGTCGTCACTCCACCCTAATGTACATACACTACATAGAAACATAAGTAGGTACTATATAAAAATTGACATGCAAGCAATATTCGGTATCAGGTGATGGGAACAAGTTGTGTGAGCCGTATCAGATGTTTTGTCAATATTTTACCATTTAGAAGTATTTTGTAGCAAAAGCAGGAAACTCTTTAGAGGAGTTTTACCAAAAAAGGCAAGTGAGAAGAGTTTTACAAAGCTTGAACATTTAATATCCACAAAGGGCAAGGTGTAGAAGAGAATAGATAAAGAAACCTAATACCTTAGGTTGGCCGAGAGGGAATCCGATTCATGGCGAAAAAGTTTAACAAATATTTCAACTATAGCTGTAGATAACTGGGTATCGAGCAACTCGAATAGTTTGTTAATCGCTAGAATTTTCTTCAATTTTAGCTCAACTGCTCAAATATTTCTTACCAATTTTCGAGCTGTTGAACAATTTGAGCAGTTAAAAATCACTTTGGGTTTTATTTGTTAACATCTGTTCAAGCTTTTAAGCGCTGTTAGTACTGAGTAATTTGTAATACTTGGAAAAAAGGGTTGGCACAAACGCTCAAATAAAAATATAAATATCGCTCGGAATGTTTGAAAAAACTCATGTTTGAAAATTGTCATGCAATGAGCATCGAACAAGTACGCGCTAAGTTACTCATACGCCCCTGCTGTTTCGAAAGAAATCAATGTGAAATGTGCGAACAAAATTGAGGAAAAAGCATTCAACGACTGAGCAGATCTATAGACTAGTCGAAAAAATACAAACAGTGCTTGACCAACAACAAATTTGTTAAGCAGTTTTCCTGGAGATATCACTAGCTTTCGACCGAGTGTGGCACAAAGGTCTACTCTTTAAAATAAAAAACAAATTACCGCTAAATGCCTATTTGCTCCTTAAATCTTATCTAAACCAACGACTGTTCTATGTAAATTATCCAATTTAATTCAACTTGCCGCATGGAAAAGTACTCCAACTAATAAATATTAAAAAACCGCAGTCATTACACAATACCCAAAGGACTTCAGAGATCTTATTTCACCAATGAGTAAACTTCGGAGTAAATGGTATCAAACTGGAGCACCAATAGATAAAAGTGGGCGAAACAAAATGACCAAAGACTTTAGTTGGGAAATAAAGAAATTTAAAAATAGTATGTTTTCTCGTCACTTGAATTTATTGTCCAACTATAGTAGTGTGAATTACTCCTTATGAAAATGTAATAAATATAAAACTTAAAAAGGCCACAAATGCAATGTCCTCCTCTCAAGATGAAAGAAGTAAAATTGGCTTACAACAATTCCGGGAAAGCAGAATTATATGCAGACTATCCTAAGCAACGATAGGTGGGCATTCCCACTATTTAGGACTGATTGATTAACGAAACCAACGCAATCCTGAGTCTTGTCGAGGCCCTATGCTCCCGAGTGGAGTGAACACGGAAAAAAAATCCAGCTGAAGTTTGTACAAGTCATGAAGCTACATGCAACGGCCCAAGAGTTTCAAGAAATTCCACGAGTTACGAGCGCCGAACTAAAAAGGTAAATTAAAATGCTAAAAAATAAAGAGTCGCCTGGCTTCGATTTAATCACTGCAGAGATACTCAATCAACTTCGACCTAAAAGCATCCAAATCCTCACTAACATAATGAATGCATCTTTCTGGTTTCATAACGTTCCCATTTTCTAGAAAACTGCGGAGTTTATTATACTTCAAAAATCAAACAAACCTGGGCGCGATGTTTCAACGTCTAGACCCATATCACTTCTACCTGTAATCTCAAAGTTATTTGAAAAGCTGTTGATCACGCAGCTCAACAAAATAATAGAACGAAAAAAAATCGTTCCAACACATCAGTTTGGTTTACGAAGGGAGTATTTAAAATCGATCAAGCACACAGGATCAGGTACGAAATATGATTGAAGAAGCACTCGAAAACAAAAAAGTAACATAGGTTCTGGCATATTCCTCGATGTGGCAAAGTCATGCGTCAAAGTTTGTCACACACTAAAACTAATATTTCCTAAGCAATACTACGAAACCTTGGAGTCGTACTTATCAGATTGCCACTTTCGAATCAAACAAACTAATGCTTATTCAAGCCTCCGATAAATAAAGACAGAAATACCTCAAAGCAGTATTTTTGGGCCTCTGCTGTAACTTATGTTCACACATGACCTACCGCTTGGTCCTAACTACGTCACAGCAACCTTTGCAGATGACGCCCCGCTGTTTGCCGTCGATGAAACTGATAATGAATCAGCAGCCACATTACAAACCGCTTTTAATTAGGTCTCCCAGTAGACTTAAAAGTGGAAAATTAAACTAAATCAAACAAAATCTGGAAAGAATATGTTAATAAAAAGAGCGAAGAATTGGGCATCAAACTCAAAAACATGCAATGTCTCATGGGTAGCTCTAACTGTAGAAAACAAACTATTAAGCAGGCACGAAGCCCAGTATGGGGTTATTGTGGGCAGCTACGAGGGTGCCAGTTAAAACACAAAAAACCAAATCCAACAGATCCAAAATAAGATTCTTAATTTCATTGTTAAAGTACCATAGGACTGCAGAAGTTCTAACATTGAGCGCGGTCTTGCAATAAACTCCGACTATACTGAAATCGCAAGTATTGCAGTGGCTCATAAAGAAAGACTATTAAATCAATCAAGAAGCAAATAATTTAATTATTTCCATTTTCTTTATTAATTTAGTGCGTTGGGAGTTTCATCCCTAGCTGACTTTCAGTGAAAGCTTGGTGACATTCGGTACAGTGGAAGCGAAGTTATTGCGACTAAAGTGTCAGGATGTTTTTGTCATCGGTACAAAAATGAGTTTCGAACAAAGAGATAATATCAAATTTTGTTTTAAAATTGGTAAAACGTTTACTGAAACGTTTGAATTGATGCAAAAATTGTATGGCGATGATTGTCTACCTCGTGCCCGAGTTCATGAGTAGCTTACACGTTTCAGAGATGATTGTGAGGACATAAATCACAATGAATCCCAAATCAGTTATCACCGAAACCTTCATAGAAATTGTTTATCGATTATCACGTTTCAACTGATAATTTACCTTACGAAAGGTCTGTAAACGTTTCAGGAGGACCATAAATTGCTCAGAATTCAACATTCGAAAGACCCCATTAAAGCGGCGAGAAAAGACGAAAACTTCCTTTACAACATTGTAACTGATCTATGACACGTCAAAGTGCCGAATAGAAGGCCCCAGACGAGCCGCCACCCAAAAAATCGCATTTGGAGAAGTCAAAAATCAGGTCGATGCTCATTTATGTTTACGATTTTAAGGGAATTATCCACAAAGAGTTCATGCCATGGGGCCAAACCGTCAACGCGATTTTCTATCTTGGCATTTTGAATGGTTTGTTGCACCGCATTCGCCCTGAATACCGCGAAGGAGGAAGCTGGCGGTAATCGCATGATAATGCACCATCTTATCGATCCACTCTTTTGACTGATTTTTTGATCGCATTTTAACCCTGTGACTTCTACCTATGCGGAAATTTGCATTTGGGCATGAAAGGAAAACGTCTTGTGTCCGTAGAAGCCATCCATAAGGCTTGCACCGACATTCTGAAGGACATTCCGGTCAAACCTGAAACACTCATTCGAAAAGCTCTTAGATAGTGCAACACAGTGTATTGAGGCCAGAGGCGACTATTTTGATTACATTAATTCGAAGTAATCAGAACAAAGCTCCTGTCGCCTACGGTGGACGTCAAAGCGACCCCATAATTCCATAAAAATGCTCTATGTTATATAGAGGGAAATTGTGGAATGTTCTCATGTTTAAGTTACTTGTAATTCAATTGTAAATATTTATGAACTAATCGCAGCAAAAAGCGAACCAAACATAAAACACAAAATAAAAAATGTAGTTTTTAATACACAAATATTGTTTGTAATAACAAGTCCAATTTCACTACAATGCGACATTTAAGAGTACTCTTCCCTAAAACACAAAAAAAGGATGAGCGGTTCGAAAGCTTCAAAAACATTTACAAACGTACACGGCGTTCATTCTATATTTGAATTGTCTCACTC
The DNA here is from genome assembly GCA_037575425.1 of Anastrepha fraterculus. NCBI lineage: Eukaryota > Metazoa > Arthropoda > Insecta > Diptera > Tephritidae > Anastrepha > Anastrepha fraterculus. The sequence goes on along the minus strand of JAYXIM010035109.1, from coordinate 293,010 downwards.
TATTTATTTCAATACTTCAATTATCTATGTACGAGTGTAGAACTATTAAATATGAACAACTATTACCGGCAGAATCCTTGTCGAAGTCATGCACTTGCTACGTTTTCGAAATTTTGCCATTCATTACCTCCGAAATCAACTAGCAAAATATTAGAGATTCCCTTACGCTTGTAACTGTCTTCCTTGGCCTGTTTTACATTTTAATCTTTAATGATATATTGTATTTTCCCGGGTGCATAGAAAATTTATTGCCCGTTTCCTTTTCATTTTGACTGTCGGTATGCAGCAGGCAGCAAATGCAGCACTGCATAGTTGTTGTCAAATTGTTGCCATCTCTTTGCTCGTGCGCTTACAAAAGTGCTTGCTACTGCTTTTTAAAGTTTGGTCAAACAGAAGCTTTGTCATGTAGCCTACAAATTAAATCAAGTATTTCTTTTTGGTTTTTACTTGGATGCCAAATTCTGAAGCTCTTCAGAGGAAGAAAATATTATACACTCGTGTGCACAATAATTGCAGTGCGAGATATTGCAAAGTTTTTACCACCTATTTGTATTTTACTGACAATTTTTAATTTTTGTAAATACATACATCATGCTACAATAAAAACTATATAAGCCAAAGTTTTAAACTTTATGTAAAATTAAGAAAATATCAACCAACTGCCGAAGACAAATCATTTACCACGCAAGCACAAGCTCTCACGCAACGGTTCACACAAGAGAGTTTTTGAGCACTCAAATTATCGAACTAATAGGTCATCCGCCTTACAGCCTGGGTTTAGCGCCCAATAATTGCTTTATGTTCCCAAACATCAAAAATAAAATGCGATTTCAACGTTTCCAATGCGTAACGAAGCTGTTGCAGGATTTAGCCAGCTCATTTTGGAGGTATCCACTTCTGAGTGGCGAAAGTGCTCCGAAAATTGGTTCAAGCGAATGCAAATTGTAGAGACTTTCCAGGAGAATATTTCGAAAAAACAATAATATTTTTTTACTACAATATGTTTTCAGTATCGGGTGCAAAGTATAACAGGCAACTCTCATACATGCAGTAACTTATGGGAGTTTTTGCCTTCCTAGCGGCACTGATTACCGATATAGAGCTGGCTTTCAGCATTGAACAATCGCTCACCACCAATGCTCAATAGAAAAGCAGATGATGCTTAAAAGTAATTTGAAAAAACGGAGATTAGATACCAGTATTTGAAACATTTTATTCTTCTTCTTCTTTATCCTAGCCTTATGTTATTTCGGGTTGGGTTTCCTTAAGGGAAGTCTGAAGATCACGCAGTCCCGAGTCATCTCTTTGCTGACGTGTCTGCATTGCGTATAACTTTCAATGGTACTTTTCTAGATTTTTGGTGGTCTACCTAGCCCTCTTTTTGCTACTTTCTTTTCCAGCGCTTGCCTCACTGCGTGGTCCTCTGGTCTTCTCATTACATGACCGTACCAGCGTAGGCGGTTTTGCTGGAGCTTAGTGCGAACTAGGGCAACTTTATTGCTACCAAGAATAAAGATGTTTTAATCTTGTCCCGCAGTGTGACGCCGCTGGCCCACGTCAGCATCCGCAAGAACTAATACAATTGTCGCGTACACCCTTTTTGGGTGTTTGGCCGAGCTCATCCTCATATTTGTGGTGTGCGTCGTGATGGTGTTCCACAAATGGAGGGACCTACAGTTTCAAGCCGACTCCGAACGGCAGATATTTTTATGAGGAGTTTTTTCATGGCAGAAATACACTCGAAGGTTTGCCCTTGCCTGCCGAGGAGCGGCTGCTATTAGAAAAAACTTTTTCTTCGCATTGGTCTTTCGCCGATATTCGAACCTACGTTCTCTCTGAACTCCGAATGATAGTCACGCCGCAAGAACTAATAATTAACATAATTTTTGAACAAAAAAAAATACTAAAACGTTCAGCGAAAGCTACGCTCTTTTTTCACCATAGCCGAACTAAAGTTGAATTGCAATATTTTGGCCGAACATAACCAAAGAACAAATTCAGGACTTTTCTAGTTATAAGAATTTTTTTTACTATCTTATTTTTAGAAAAACGAAAAATTTATCTCAACAAATTTAGAAATTTTGGTAAGCTCAAATAATGTAATAAAAGCCTTTCGAACATAATGAGAATTTGGCTAACAGAATTTGAAGCCAACATAGAAGAACTCCGAACTACGAAGAACATTAAAGAAAATCCTCGCAAGAAGCACAGGGCAGTCAACAGCACCACGGATCAAATCCGAAATGAGAGACAAATATTATTCTCCCGTTCTTGAGTGATTTTAAAAAGTATAACAGTTATTCAAGAACATGATTGTTATTACTTTTACGCCACCTTGTATAAATTATCTGTATATAAGACGCGAAAAAAATTAAATAAATAGTCAAAACTGTGCACTGCATCGCTCTGCTATTATTGTGAACACAGGTGTATAATAATATATTTTACCTTCATTTCATGGTCAAAATTTTCTTTGTAGCCTTGACGACACTTTGTTTAGTGTAGGTGGGCATGCAATAATCTGAAGTATTTCCATCAAACTAAAATAAATGAAAGCAAATGAAACGAAAATTTGACTTTTATTAAAACTTTCAATTATGCAAGGAAACTGGACAATAAGAATTCGAGGACAAGTTAGATTTATTTTAATATAAATGAACCGGAGCAAGATTACAAATAAAACACCAATTTAATTTCCTGCCCTAATAAATCATTTCACGTCGTATTAAAATTAAAATAAATATAGCAGCACTGCTGTTAAAGAATAGTAGCAACATGAATAATGTCGAAAGACTCCGTGCATATTAAATTCACTTTACTCGTACAAGGAAAGGACTCATCTGTATGAATGCTAATATACTTATGCCATCTACAAGTAAGCCATCAATATTAACACTTTATGTAGCCTGTGATTTTCTTCAAGTCATCTAAATGCATAGACAATAAATCCTTATTTCCTACTAGTGCACCACCAACACTCGCTTAGCGCTCTCACTACCAATTTCCCGGAAATTCAATTCAATATCGATATTTCATTTTCTAATTTATTGCGCCAGCATGTGGCAATCGTATCAAGTATTTACGGAATCAGTGCTCGCCAGCTGGCATTTTCTTACAGTTCCACGCCCTACTCTATCACAGCAGGCAATGGCGTGCTTTCAAACAGAAAACAGAAACAAAAAACGAAAACAAGCGACAGCCAACCCCACTTCATTGCTGTACGAGTACACATTTAAGTATGCATACATACATACATACATAGGTATAAGTATACTCCTCTGTATAAAAAAAGTGCCTTTCTCCACTAAGCGGCTTAATTTGTTGGCATTTAACAGCAACGTAACTACATCCCCTACCTTAGAGCCAACCAACGGGTCACGTGCTAGTCGCACTTTTACACCATACCAGTCTTACGGTTTCACCAAATGTCTGGGCATACTACTCGTATGTATGTACGTATGTATGAAGAACGTATGAAGTACAAGTTGAAATGGCAGACCCTGAGGCAATGGTGTATTTTCTATTATCAGATCGACGGTTTTTCCTGCTTCAAATGTTTTCATTGGTATTACTATTGAAATTGTTGTTATTTTACTTTTAATGCTGCTATTGCTGTATTTTTTTCGTTTTGTTATTATTGTTAGCTGTTAACTCTTAACTGCTGCAAGTGGCAGCGCTGATAAGCATTGGCGATTCGTTAATTGCTCAGTTTGCTAAGTGTGCTAAGGCAACGAGTTAGTCGTAAATTGAAAATGTTTTGCGGATTGAATAAATGAATGTTTATTGTGCTGGTGGGAATGGTATCGAGGTGGTGAAAAGCTTAGCAAACTTCATTGAAACTTTAGCGTAAGAACAACAACAGAGAACAAACTTAATTCGTTTTGAACAGAGATTAAAATAAATGAAGAGATTTTTGTGTTTGAAATAACAGTACACAAATGAGTTCATTCAGTTGTACTGTTTAAGGTTTTAAAATAAATAGACGTAGATATTTCATTATTATTACAACACTCCTTCTTCTTCTATAGTCTTTATTTTTAGGATTATATCCTGCTTTACAACAATTTATAGATTAAATAAAAAAAATATCTATACCATCTTAAAATCATGTATCGATGGAGCTTGAAGTCCAACATTCTCGCCATCTCTTCGGGGGTCGAGCAGCGCGTCTTGGAGTTGTTGGATTTCCTATCATTGCTATTTTTGCCAGTCGTTGGTCGGCCATTCTCTGTGCATTCCTATACCATTTCTTCCGCCTCTTTCTGCTCCACTTAATAACATCCTGAATGTTACGTCGCATATTCGTCGTATCTCTTCATTGCGCATCAAATCCCGGCAAACGCGGGGTTTTTGCATTTCGGTTCTTCATACTGCCTTCTCGGTTGTTTTCATATCCGCCCTCGTCTTAATAGCATACATCAGTATAGGCTCCCGCATGTTTTGCGTATTCTGACTTTGCCTTTGGTGATGAGGTGTTTATTGAGCTGTATACTGTCCTAAGACATCCTGCTACGCGCGCTGCTTTCTTTGTTTGATGACTTGAGAACTAAGGTCTAAACGCAAGCTTGCATCTTAGCGTATACCTTGAGATTTCAAGCGATTTTGTTTTTGATGTGGATATTTTCATATTCATCATGGAAGACGTTACTGCGTCATGCGTATAGTAAATTATTTTTATTTCCGCTTTCAATTTGTGTCCCCTAGCTGTGTTTGTGACCTTTCCTATTATATATATATTTGTATACTTATATATATATATATATATGTATAATGGGTGCGTACACCCTTTTTAGGTGTTTGGGCGAGCTCCTCCTCTTATTTGTGGTGTGCGTCTTGAGGGACCTACAGTTTCCAGCCGACTCCGAACAGTAGATATTTTTTATGAGGAGCTTTTTCAGGGCAGAAATACACTCGGAGGTTTGCCATTGTCTACCGAGGAGCGACCGCTATTAGAAAAACCTTTTCTTCATTTCAACGTGATTCGAACTTACGTTCGGCTGCGGCGGCCGCCATTCTTATTATCTCATCCATAACTAAGTGAAAAAGAATAGGGCTTGGACTGCCACCTTGCTTTATCCCAGAGGTAACTGATTGATTCTTAGATTCTTAAGCTTGTTGTGTTATCGGTCTTAAGATTGATAGCTGATATGATTCGGTTGTCTATTTTGCGTTTTTGCAGAATTCCAATCACGTCTTTCAAGCCAACCTTGTCAAAGGCTTTAGTCAGATCAACGAAACAGAAATAAGAGGGATTGTCGTTCAATCACTCGTTAAGATCGAGTTTAACCGATGTGTTCTTTTTTTTTTTTGGTGGGTGAGGGAGAGTTGGTTCCGTGTGTAGAAGTCCAGAGTGGCCAGGACGATTCTTTTGAATACGGTTCAAGCAGCTCACAACTTCCGGGCTGCGCCTAAGTATCCTCTGAGTAGCTTCCGAATATCCGTTTGAGTGCGATCTAATGTAAGAAGGTGAAACATCCCAAAATATCTGGTTGAGCGCTGGGTTTGGGACCCGCCACGTAAAAATCCTTCCCCCATGAAAACGACAACAAAGCCTCGGATGAGAACTTCTTATTATGATGACAACCCCTGCAAACGAACTAAGGACCGCTGAGGCTTCGCTTTGTTGCACTTTGTCGAGGTCTATCTTTTTCTTGTAATACGTCTTCCATGTATATTTCATCTTTTATCAAGTTCAAGCATTTTGTTGATTACGTTGGTCGGCGCGCTATCGCTCATCTCCCCCTTTAGAGCAACTCCTTCGAAGAGCCATCAGTCGCAATTAAGAAACGTGTGTTCGACGTCATCGCTCGGTGTTTCGCAATATATGCACATGGGATTGCTTACCTTGCCCAAGCAGTATAGATATCTCCGGATGTGTTCGTGGCCTGGGAGGAACTGAATCATGAAATAGTTCACTTCGCCGAAATTCCTTTGAGTCCATTTGCCTATTGTTGGAATAAGCTTCGCCGTCCATGTGCCACTCGACACAGTGTCCCATCGGCTTTGCTACTGCTACATGGTTTGATATCTTAAATCCGCGGCGCTATTGGGGACGTGTTTTTTCTTGGAACCCCCCGCATCTACTCGCTCCCGGGGCATGAGGTCGACAGGTATGCCCCCGCTGATTACTAAAACTGCCGCGCCTAGGACAATGCAACTTAAGCAAATCTGAGTGCCACTGTACAGTCTCCAGTGCTTTGCGCTTGAGTTTGCAGTTTAGCGCATCTCCCCATACCTCGCTGCCGTACAAGAGTATTGAGTTTGTGGTAGCCATGATCAGCTGTCTTTTGCTTTGTGTTTATCCACCGATGTTTGCTATTAGTCTTATCAGCATTCCCGTGGCCTTCACTGCTTTGGTAACCGTGTGCCGTATCTGGGCCCAGAAATGAAGTCTGCAATCAATATGAATAACTCATCATTAGGGACATTTTACATATTTGCATGCTGATCTCGAGTGGCATGTGAGCTCGTGTAAGCAAAATGACTTCCGTCTAATGTTTGGCATGTCCCCGGCCAGAGTCCTCAAGCCATATTTGGGTCCTCAACGTGACTTGGATCAGCTTCCTCCTGGCGTCCTCGATGTCTCGCGCTGGTATGACCACCGCTCCATCTTCCGCTTATCGCACGAGATATGTGTCTTCTTGTATTCCTATGCTCCAAATCTAGTCGTAGCTCAGATTCCAGAGGTCGGAGCCGATAATAGCTCCTCGGGCTGCGCCAGACGTTACCACTTTAGTTTTCTAACAATCTGGTGTGTCGTATAGAAGTTCACACTCGCTCAGGTAGCTCTGGAGGATACTTAGCAGGTATGCGGTAAGCGGTAGGTGATCGGGATCGGGAACATTTTCGATATGATATCATGTATATTACAAGCGCTCCCATTTTTCCCTTTCAGATCTCACAAATTTTTAATACTGAACAACTTTAAAACAAAAGCTTACTAAGACTAATTTTGTTGATCGATGAAAAATTATTTTCAACTCTTTCGTTCCGTAATACATGTTTTTTTTGTTTAGCTCATATTCTCAAAATTACTTCAAATACACTTGTACCATTCTTTTTTTGAGGTTTCCATTTCTATTTCCGCAATTTCATACCATAACTGTCAGAGTAGAGGTCGTCGCAGTGGTCACCTTTACCTATTAACATTTACAGAATTACTCGCATGTTATCTCATATTAATAAACGTATGTATGTACATACGTATGCACCGAACAAGGGGTATTACGGAACAACATGTGACTTACGTCTGAACGTCCATACACATACACGTAAATACGTTGGTAGTTGTTTTCAGTGAATTTACCTCACTTTTGCCACTTGGCAATAAGTGAAAAATGAACGGGTGCCATGCTGCGAGCAGTTAGCCAATTGTTGTTATGTATGTACATACCCTTGTATGTATGTTCAATGGCTTTATGCAAAGGAGCGAAGGATGCGCACGTAGGACTAGCATTGGTTCTCTTTGACGCTTGTGTTCGCATGTATGTATGTATGTAAAACTGTGCGTGCATTTTGCTATCTACAGAGATGTGAGTGACTATCGCTGACACATCCGTTGGCATTGTTTTGCGCACAGTAGCTTGGCTTGTTAGCCGAACGGAAATCCGTTTCGGGCAGTTTGCGGAGTGAAAAACTTTTGTATTTTTTGCCGGTTGCTATCACTGTTGTTTTAGCTATTTCCGCCAGTTTGGTGTTAATAAAGTTCCGTGCGGTGTCAGAAAAAGTTTATTTCATGCTCTGCAATTGGATGTGTATTTAGCTAGTGGCTGCTATATTGGACACAATTAATTACAGATTTTAATGCTTCAAGAAATTTTAGCTACCACTATTTCAATTTAGAATACTTGGTTTTTTAATATGTGCGGAGAATGATGGTATTAGTGAATCCAACGGTGCCTATTTTTGTGGGTGATTTCACGAATTAAGAGAAACTTTAGTTTTTGTTTGTAGACTTTTGGAGAACGATATGTCAAGAGGAAATAAGGGAATTCGCTTTTTAATAACTATCATACATACCTAGGGGAAATTTTAGTTCCATGTAATTTTATGCACTTAGAGCTCTCTGTGTTTATTTTTTTGTATTTTTTTGAATTTAAAGCAGGCAACAAAACCAGTATATAGAATTATATATATAATCTATATAAGAATTATAGTAGTAGTGGCTCACAACAATTATTTTATAGCACTTTGAATTACCGGTGGGTTATAAAAAATTCGTAAATGATTCGAAAAGTGATTGAAAAGTAAAATGTTTCATGCAATAAAAATATCTCAGAAATCATAAATTCATATAAATACACCGCTCTAAAATATATAAACCCCTTTCTTGTAGGCACCGTTCGCCCGATTTCAATGTAGCATTCACCAATTTGAAAGAAATAACTATCTTAAGTACAAAAATGCTAAAGACTATGGCCCTTGGCGTATAGAAAAATATGAAAAATAAATTATATATGCCGTGCTTATGGTGAAAACTCGTAGATTGTGTAAAAGAAGCGAGGCACCTCCCATATAAACTGAAATTTCAAAATCGCGGAATCACGAAAGCTAAGATAATGAAATATGATTCAGTTCAACAAATTACCAACTTATGAGGAAAAGTGATAGATATTGGAAAAGGGGGCATGGCACCTCATATTCAAACTGCAACCCTCATATAGCTTTTCCCTAGAACTGCTGAAATTTCATACAGTTACATAAATTACAAATGAAGCATATAAGACGAAAATCATCAAGTATTGGAAAAGAGTCATGACACCTTCCATACAAACTTAAGGGGAATCGGTGGTCTAGAAATTTCAAAACATCAATTTCTTGTTTTTCCAATATTTCGAAAGTATAGTATCTTGAGAGCGGTCCGCGCGCTCCTGTACCTCAAACTCTTAACTCATTTATCTCGTAACGAATTTTTTCGGACTGGTGCTGTCAACAAAACAAAAAAAAACTATTCAACCGGATCGTCCGAAATTTTAATATGTTGTTCACAACATCAATCGCCCGTTTTCAATTATTTCGATTAAAAAACTGGAAAACCCCGATTTTTAGAGGGTCAAATTCGAAACCGCGCCATTTTTGTATTCTAGTAGCGGGGCGTAACTGCAGTCATACTGATTAATAATTTTTTTGGTTTTTGTTTTTCAGATAAAGAGAAGAACCAAAATTGACAACACCAACCAGATTCAATTTTTTAGGAGAGTCAACTTCAGCGCCATTTTTTAAATTATTGAAATTAAAAAAACAAATTTTTTTTTTCATTTTTAAATGTAAAAGATGTTAAATAAAAAGCCAAAAAATTGATATATCGTTTTTCGTTTTACTATTGTAAAAAAATCCTGAAAGTACCCTACATTTTCGAGCTCTAGACCACCGGGACCCCTTAAATCTTAAGGTCGCCAAGACCTTAAAATCCTGAAAGTACCCTAAATTTTCGAGCTTTAGGCCACCGGGACCCCTTAAATCTTAAGGTCGCCAAGACCTTAAAATCCTGAGAATACCCTAAATTTTCGAGCTGTAAACCATCGGGACTCCTTAAATCATAAGGTAGCCAAGACCTTAACTTCAGCGACCGGAGATGAACGCGCTGCTGAAGCTTATGTTGTTTTCTATTTAGTACCTTCAAATAATCGTTACAAAATAAGCAGAAAAACTGTGGAACTATTTTTCTGAGCTTACTCCAACTTGATCACAAACCAATCGTCCCTAGAAACCTCAGAGCTTTGAGGTTTGAGGCATTGGGGGATCTTTGGACCCTCCATGTTTAATTTCGGTAGTCAAATGCGAGTTATGCGTCTATTTCGAATCTTCGAAGTAGGGATGGTTAGGTTAGGTTAGGTTAGCCTGGTTGGCAATAAGCCGCGCATAGACCTTTTGGTCCCTAGCGATACCAGATGGAGACCGACCTCTATGAATACCTGAAGTAGACATCATGTAGGATGTCAGCGCTTTTAGCGAATCTAAGTAGGGCTGGGAGCTCCGCTTTAGAGACGTCTTTCAGACCCTCAAACAGTGGGGCTCCCAGGCATTTTAGTCGCGTTTTTAGTAATGCCGGACAAGCGCACAGAAGGTGTTCTAAAGTCTCCTCAACATCCTCTCTGCATTTCCTGCATTTGTCCGTGTTAGCAATCCCTATCTTGTACGCATATGCAGCCAGTAGATTGTGGCCTGTTAGCATACCTATGATAGTTCTGCATTCCTTTCGCGAGAGCGTAAGTACGAATGGAGTCAGTTTTTTGTCGTTAGTTCTACACATGACTTTTGCTGTTTTACATGTGGTCAAGTTAGTCCACCTAGCTTCCACTTGCCTTTTCATGTGGTCGTCCATTTCGTTGTATATTGTGTTTAGCGGTTTTGGTATGTCGTTCTCTTGATCAAATGGTAGCCTCACAGCACTTTTTGCTATCTCATCTACTATTTCGTTCCCCATAATGCCTTTGTGACCAGGTACCCAGTAGATATGCAGCCTATTGTTTCCGGCTAGCCTTTCTATGGCCTCCCTGCTCCGTCGAACATTTTTGGACTTGATACAATATGAGCTTATTGCTCTTATTGCTGCTTGACTATCCACGTATATATTAATTGTTGAGTTCTTTCCTGTTCTAGAGTAGGCTAGCTCCGCGGCCTTCCCCACAGCAAAAACTTCCGCTTGGAAAATACTGCTGTGGTCTGGCAGCTTGATAGGCTGCCTTATTCCTAGTTTTGAGCAGTAAATACCTGCTCCCACTCCGTCTGGAGTTTTCGAGCCGTCTGTATAGATGTGAAAAGTTCTATGGCCAGGCTTCATGCCTTTGTGCCATCCCTCCTCTTCAATTGTAGTGCGAAACCTTCTCTCCCAATTAAAGTACGGAGTCATGTAGTCCGTGCCACCTGAGCTCCACTTTCCTATTGAGCTGTGACCGAAGGTTCTGCAGGTGAATACCCCCGCTGCCATTAGCCTCCTCGCGGATTTCGCTGCCAGGTTTTCCGCCATGAGGTCAATAGGTGGCATGCTGAGTATCTTCTCCAGTGCCGCCGTTGGGGTGGTCTTCATCGCTCCTGTTATGCACAGAGCAGCGAGGCGTTGAATCCTTTCTAGCGGCATTAAGTATGTCAGTTTTTTTGTCGCAGTCCACCATACTAAGGTTCCATACAGCAATATCGGTCTGACTACTGCTGTGTAGCACCAATGCATCAGAGAGGGTGATAGACCCCAAGTAACGCCCAGCATTCTTTTACATGCGTACAATGCATTACTGGCCTTCTTCACCCTCTCCTCAACGTTGTGCTTCCACAGCAATTTGCTGTCCAGTATTACTCCGAGGTACCTCGCATAGTCTTTGAGAAGTAGTTCGTTATTGCCCAGCTTCGGTAGGTTCCACGCCGGAACTTTGTACTTCCTGGTAAAAAGTACCATGTCCGTTTTTCCGGCGTTTATCCCTAGCCCTGCGCGGGATGTCCATTGGTGTATCGTTTTGAGAGTGTTGTTCATCACATTACTGATGGTGTCCAGGTACTTTCCCGTAACTACTATAGCTATGTCATCGGCATAAGCCACTAGTTTAGGTGCCCCTCCGTCAAGTTTCTTAAGAATTTCATTTGCTACAAGTAACCATAATAGCGGTGATAGTACCCCACCTTGCGGAGTACCTCTACATGCATATTTGGTGACGGTCGCATCGTTCCACTCCGCTTTTATCTTTCTGCTAGCTAGTAGCTGCCTTATCCATAGATAAACCGCGGGTTGCACGTTAAGTGACTCAATGCTGTTTAAAATAGCATCTTTTGTCACGTTGTTAAAGGCTCCTGATATATCTAGAAATACTCCTAGAGCATACTCCTTATATTCTAACGCCTTTTCTATGTTTAGTATAAGTGAGTGAAGTGCAGTTTCAGTGGATCTGCCTTTAGTGTAGGCATGCTGCGCCTTGGATAATTCGTCCGGCGCAATTGTGTCTCTAATGTATGTGTCTAAAATCTTCTCTAACGTTTTCAGGAGAAATGAGGTCAGACTAATGGGCCTGTACTCCTTTGAGTAAAGAGGGTTGCTTTTTCCCGCTTTTGGAATAAACACAACCCTCGCCTCTCTCCACAATACAGGAACGTAGCTGAACCTCAGGCATCCCCTGAATATCGTTCTTAACCATGGTACCACAAGATGGCTTACCTTTTGGAGCATGGCCGGGAAGATTCCATCCAGTCCTGGCGATTTGTATGGGTCGAAACTTTGTATAGCCCATTCTATTTTGTTGTTTGTAATTACGTTCGTCGGGATTTCGTGCACAATATCTCCTCTAGGTTCGAGATCTGCAGTGTCCGCACACCCTGGAAAGTGTGTACTGACTAGGTCTTCTAGAGAGTCCTCACAGCTGTCAGCCCACTCCCCGTTAGTTTTTCGTATTGTTCTTGGGATAGACGGATTCTTGGATAACAGTTTCCTAAGTCTAGCCACATCGTTAGTGCCTTCCATACTGCTACAGAAGTCTTTCCAAGATTCTCTCTTGGCTTTACGTATCTCTTTCTTGTATACTTTTAGCAGATCCTTATACTCTTTCCAACAGAACTCATCGTCAGCCACTTTTGCTAACCTATAGAATTCATGTACCCTACGCCTTTGTGCTCCTAATTCCCTGTTCCACCAAGGAGGCTTCACCTTGCGTCTATTACGTGTTGGAGGGCAGGATCTTTTAAAGGCTTTAACAAGCGTAGTTGTAAACAATTCAACCCCTTTCTCAAGCGCGATGTTTGTCTTGTATTTCCGGGGTATTATTGGTGTTTTTGATAGTATATCCCTATTCAAGTCCCAGTTCGTATTCTTAGGATTTCTAAAGGATGTAAGCTTTTTTTTTGAGCGAAATATCACCTGAAAGCTTATGTATCTGTGATCAGAGAATGAGGGTCTACTCAATACTTCCCATTCCTGAACCATAACATGCCTGCTTGTGTAGAGTGTTAAATCGAGTACATTCTTCGAGGTTGGTCCCACATATGTTGGTTCCTCACCTCTATTAGCTATTTCTAGACTACTTTGAAGAATATAGGTAAATAGTGACTCACCTCGGTCGTTTATGTCTGCACTTCCCCAGACCGTGTGATGTGCGTTTGCGTCCGTTCCTACCACCAGAGCATGCTTCTTTCTGGCAGCTGTTTCTACCAGCTTCCGAAGTTCCGCTTGTGGTGCTTCCTCATCATGTGGCATATAGCAGGACCCAAAGAGTAGCGTCTCATCCTTGCAGCCCTCCAGCGCCACCACTGTCAGATCGTCTGAAGAGAGATTATGATCAATATAAGAACATATACTTTTTTTGACCAATATCGCTGTTCTTACCTTATTTTTCACAATCGGGATGTATGTGTTGTAGTTTTGTGACTTTAGACCGGAGACTATGTTGCCTGACGCTATCCATGGTTCCTGGACTAGAGCCACATCGTAGCCGACTCCCTCTATGTTGAGCAGGAGCTCGGCTTAGGCGTTTTTACTTTTGTGGAGGTTTATCTGAAGGACTTTCAGCATCTAGCCTCAGTACCTCCTCGGGGTTGGATACTACCTCCACGTCACCCTTCTCCACTTCCTGTATATTGAGGGAGGCTTCCAGGATCTCTTCTATGCCGAGATCCTTTTCCACCTCCCCTGCAGCGAGCGTGTTGTGATTGTCGTCTGCCGGGTTGCGCTTTTTGAGGCGAAGGTGCACGCTACCAACTCCCCAAGCCATCCTCCCGAATCGCGCGTAAAGCAGGTCCTCTGCCGGCTTGTTGATTTGGATAATGTAATCCTGGCCACCATCAGCAGTTGTTGGTTTTGCCACGCTCAACACTTTCCAATCGTCTGTCGGCACGTCCGTGTTTTGACGTTGTAGTAGTCGCAGCGCATATTCCGGTTTTACCACTCGCGGAATGAAAACCTTTGCCTTCGGTATTGAGGGAATGCAGCTGCGATCAACGATTTCCAGTGATGCCCCCTCCCACAGGCCGCGAAGCGTTCTCACCGCTTCCTTTAGCCATGTGAGCGTGGGGTCATCCTTGCACTTTATTACTTTGACGCCGCTGAACCACCCTGCTCCGTCGAATGCTGGCATGGGTGCGTTCGGCTCCGCGTCCATTTTAGTGAACAAGGTTTCCAGTAGCTTCATCTCCACTACCTTCCACCGTTCCTGCGACATTCGCCCCAGCTGGTCGCTGCGGTCAGTGAGTGCCACTATGAGGTGTCTCTTGGCAATTTCACTGGCCGCTACCGCTGCTTTCGACGTCGTAGGTCCTTCGTCTCCGTTTTTAGGTTTAGCCGTCTCGTGCCTGTGCTTCTGCTTTTTTGATGGCCCTGAGGCCTCACTATCCGCAGAACGCTGCCTCTTGATGGCTAGTTCTTCTTCGATTTTGTTCGCATATTTCGGGTTCGAGGCTGCGAACATTGGCTTTGCTGCGTAGAAGGCCCGGCCATTTTTGATCTCCTCTCTGGCCCAAGCCAACCGTTCCTCCTCTTGCTTCGTCAGGTTGGACTTGCTGCCAAATCGGTCACAAACTTTGACCGCAGCCTTGTATCGGGCTTTGGCCTTCAGCTTCTCTTTATCAGGCTTGATCCTTGGTCTGTTCTTGCTATCCGAAGCAGCACCATTGGACTTAGCCGGAGAACGCAGAAGAGCCTCTTCCTCAGCTGTATTGATGCTCCCGGCGCTTTCGTGGTCCGAGTCTTCGTTGACAACGGCACCTCCGCGCTGAAGAGCGTTCTGTGTATGTTTGGCAGTGGGATTGCGACCACTGTAGCCTGCTCCCGCTACAATGGAAGTTTTGTTGCTTGAATTTTTTTCTGTATTCATCTTTTTCGTACGACCACCTGCTCGACGAGGCGAGCGCAGTGGTCTATCTGTATAATGGGGAATTCAAAACGGTCCACCACGGCAGCGCCCCATACCGTGGCAAGGCCACAGTTACTTCCTAAGGCGGCCCGGTGTTAGGAAGGCGCCGTTGAAATACAGCCGGTCTGGTGAACCTCCTGGCTGCAAACCATCCAATGGGCACGGTGTCGCATAACACCCTGGATTAGGGGGTGGGCTAGGAGAGGAAATAACGGGATGTAAGGGGTTTGGGGATGGCAAAGGGATCTTCGTCGGTACGGTGATCTTCGCATGGTGATTGGTTGGCCACCAGGTTCGCCGTAAAGCGAATGGATGGCAAGCCAGTCTCCATATGAAGCTTCCCTCTTAGTTCGTGTTGGGTTGGCCCCCATGCTATGGGGGTCAGACCACCACTTAAGCCTCATCCCCGCGTCAAGGAGACCAACATGATGAGTAGGGATGAGTCTAAGTAGGGATGAGTCTAAGCAAAAACCACTCCCAGGCATTGTTGACCTTAGTAACGCACTTCTGCAGAAATCCCTTGCAAAATTCATTGGCATGCTTGATTACCTTACGACCACGGCAATTTCTCCCGAGTCGAAGAGTAGAATTTGTCCATTTTTCGCTACCACTATAGGTTTTGCGTCTACGAGGACTACTTGGAGATGATTCCTGACTCGCTATAAGTTACCCTCGCAGCCACAGCCGCCACACTTGTCGTAGGACCCTCAACACCCTGGGTCGAAGAGTTTTTGACTTTTTTCGCAGCATGCCCGCTCAAATCTTGTGATCAGTTGCGCTTAGACGTTGGTAGGTTTTGTGGATTACTATTTTTTTGGAGATCGCTAGTTTTGCTCAAGACCATAGTTTCGTACTCCGAAAGAACGATCTCATACCTGATCTTATCCCCTACATCTCATTCATCTACTCTAGCGGCCAATTCATTCCTAGCTATCTTAGCCAGAATGTAGCTGGCTCTCAGGTAGCGCACTGTGAGCACGACCTAGACGATTTTTTGTTCTTCTTCTTGCAACCTTACCATAAGTCTCCGGAGCAGAAAATTTATAGGGTTAGATTGGCTGTAGACGGCTGGGTTTCAGCAGAGGAGTGCCATGGTGTGCACTCGATGTACTAGGTCCGACAACTGTGTCCTGGTTGGAAGTCAGCAACTCGTCTTCAGAAAGTTGGCTCAGCTCACTCTTAGTAATGTTTCTTTCGCTTTGTTTTGAATTTTCGTTAATCACATTTTGGTCCCATCACTAGACACGGAAGAGGATAGTCCACCACGATAGAGGCGGCATACCGCGGTAAAGCACTTACTATCATTTAACCGACTTTACCAGGGCCCGCAGAGGGCAGTTAACGACTAATTATTGAGTCACTACCACCAGCCATTCAGCTCTAGGCACGGGTACTTCAACACCTTAGCTTAAACTGATTTGCTTGTTTTGGTCCGCTAGTGGTATTTTATTTCTCACCCACCCTGCATTGTCTGCCGAACATTTCCCGATCTGCCACCTGGGGACACGTCTGATGGAACACAAGCCACTCCGCACGAATATTTATTGATCTTTGAAAATGCTATTAGAAATTGAATATATGGACTTGGCAGAGCGTTGGATTTAGCAGAATGGCGCCCAATGGCACACAGCCTGCATCACAATCGATATTTAGGCAAAAAGTTCGGTAATTATATTATATTATATTAACAGCCATCTCGTCGATTTAAACTTGCAATTACGGATCTACGATTTGATGACATTATTCTGTTTTTTTTCGAGGTCTCCTTAAGGTGAATATCAAGCAAGCCATTCGTAAGATAGAGGCAAAGTGTTCAAAGTCTTGGAAAACTGGGTAAGCGCATTTTGCAGGCAGTGAGGCAGTGAGTGATATCATATACCATAAATAATAGGAAGATTTGCTCGTTCGAAAAAATAGATTTTTCTATACCAAAAGTATATGAGTTGTATTGGCTTCTAATGTATTCCGATTCTGTCAAAACACAGCTAGACAACTTCTGCCTGTTAGTGGAATAATGCTCATGGCCTTTTTTTGTGTTCCTAAAATCCATCCCTGAAAAGTTTATCTCATCTGCTGAACACATATTGCCATCAAAGAATTAAGAACTTAAAAATATTTTTTTTAAAGAACCCTTCAAAAGATTAGAAAGAACATCAAAAATTATAGGCTTAGAAATAAATGAAGCCAAAACTAAAACGCTTTGTTCGACTGCTTTGGACTATCGTCAAACACAAGAGTAAACTACTTAAAAGTGGTGATTATAGCTTCGAAGTAGTGAAGGAATTTAAGTAACTAGAAGTAGCCTTACGGCGTACCGCTAGCATTTCTCTTTGTGCAATCACCTAAGGAGCCGTCTTTCTGACATGAGAACGAAGATTCCATTGGACCATTCAATTTCCACCTTTCCATAAAGTAGTGAAACCTGATCACTCAAAGATGCGGATAAAAAATAATGAGCAATAGGCTGAGAGGTCAGACAACAGGTCACATTTATGGGCTACTACAGATTATCCACACCAACAAATATTCTTTAAAAAGTGCCATGGACTCAGAAGAGAAGGCCGCCCACCGCTCAGATTGATTGACGATGCAGATGAAGATGCAGATTTTCGGGATTTCATGCATGGAGGACGCGGGCATGGAGGACACAGGCAAGAAGACGTGACAATTTCTACAGCTGCAAAAACACGGCCAGGGTTTTCCAGCCAACAATGATGATGATGAAATAAATTTTAGCGAAGTTTTGCAGGTAGTTTTTCGGAAATCTATGAAAGGAACAGCAAATTATCTAAACTATGGGTTGAGCTCTATCAGATGGCGTATCAGAAGCGTAAGACTAATAATCTTCAGAAAAGAACTGCCTGGCGTCGTCTTAACATTTATACTCAAATCTTATACTATTTTCATATCAAAACTACAAGACTAATTTGTATGAAGCGAAAACATGCAAATCACCTTTAAGTATTGATATTTTAGGTATTCGTTTATTTAATTTGAGTATGCAAGTAGCTGTAGGGGCCCATTTCAAGCAGCTGTAATTTTTGTTCAACCCCATCCGTGAGCGTTTTATGGCAATAAATGCAGCAGTTACCATTTTCGGTTGAAATTCAGCCACCAAAAATTTTTTTAATTCGCCAAGAGGTGCTAAAAATCCAATAAAATAGTGAAAAATAAATAATTAATAAAATGTTTAAGCACGTTTTCTCCCAACATTATTCATTACTCATGCACTGCAGGATTACCATTATATTAATAATTTTCTTTATTTCTTCCTTTTTGTTTGCTAGTTCAGTAGCTTCACTTGTTCACATATAAACTCGAATCGATTTACCACAATCAGAGTGAGTGCACCCGAAATCATAAGTGGTCCATTAACCCGTTGAACCACACAAACAAAAGCAAAAAAAGCTTAAAAGAAGTCAGCCAACTGTGCGTTTGGAAATAAAGGCGCACCGATAAATATGCCACACGCATTAGATATTTCCTATTTTAGATTCCATTTTCTTTGCACTGCCCTCTTTTGAATTTCTAGTGCACATCCTTGTCAGCCTTGCACTCAATTTATTTCCAAGCACATACAGACAAAACATGCTAAAATTGTGACGAAGCAAAAACTGAAAGCTCAGTGGAATGAAAGATAAAGAAAAGTGCCCAGCAGGCAAATTTAGCAACGAGGGATGAGTTCCGGGGCATGCGTTTTTGGATCATCATAAACTTCCTTAGAATTATTTTGAAAGTTATTGGATTTATAGTAGGACTGGATTAGATTAAGCATGGACCATTTAACGGAGTTTTTGCGAAAAATAAGGTATTTTAGAGTGGCTATAAAATGATGAGACTTTCGCTATTATATAAGTGGCTGAAGTATGCAGGCGCCAAACGCAAGCGACCACCAACTGAAGAATACTAAATAAGGGCTTATCTTTCGATTGAAGTGCGATGTTTGTTTACAAAGCAAGGTGACTTTCCCAATTTCGTGGGTAACATACATTTAATTTCCACAAGGATTGTAAACAAAAATCTTATAGGCCACGCAGAAAGAGTACTTCCGGAATACCAATGCGGTTTTGAACGTGGAAGGTCAACAATAGACCAAATTTGTTCTCTCAAACAGTTCATGGAGAAATGTTTTGACACACACAACACTGGGTGGCAAATGCTGTTTATTGATTTTAGGCAAGCTTTTCATAGCACCTACAGGACGGCTATCCCCACAATAATAAATGTAAAAACGCAGGCAAAATAACCAGAGTAGAGCTGATAACCTTGAAAGAGACTATATCAAAAGTAATGAATCCAGGCAATAAATCTTAATCCTTCAGAATTGAAACTGGAATAAGAAAGGCGATACGATCTCACCAATAATCTTCCACCTTATGCTATGCTGTGTCATCAATGAAGTAGGTGACATAAAAAAGACTGGACGTATATTAGACAGAACTACCCAATTATTCGCATACGCGGATGGCATAGCAATTATCAGCAAAAACATCCATGCCCTATCCAAAATCTTTGCGGATCATTAGACCAGTCTTATGTTATGGAGCTTAATAGTGCATGCTAATTGATCTGCTAACAACTAAAGCCAAACTGCAAATCTTCAAACAGAAAATGCTCAGAAAATTTTTGGAGAAACCAGAAATCACGGCAAGTGGTAGAGAAGGTAGAAGAACGAGACCAGCTTATAAATAGCGAAAATGTTATACATTTCGTCAAAGCGCACCAGTTAAGATGGCTGTGTCATATAACAAGAATGGACGGTACAAGGGCGTAGAAGAAAATTGCAGAAGCTAGAGCGTTCAACACTAGAGCAAGAGGAAGACCGAGAACAACTAGAGGAGGGCATCAATAAGTTGTTATATGGAAATGACGATCGAGATATTTAGAGGTCCCACTTGCAGCAGACAAAAGCTCACAAAGAGTTGTAGTCCTAAAAGCTGATGATTTTCAGTTTTAACTATATGGCACATTTAGTTTGTTTTTGATAGACACAAAAACTGGGCATGCTTTGGTCAGCTTGGCGATTTTCTGTTATCGAAAATATAATAAAATAACTTAGCTAAAAACAACACCGAAACCATGCGTCGGCTACTGTATTCACAGAAATTGAGCCACTGCGACTTTTTCCTATCCCCAAAACGGAAAAATCCCAGAAAGGATTTAGATTTCCGATAATTGAGGAGATAAAAAACATATCACTGAGAGACTTCAAGGCTAAACCAAGAATTAACAATTCAGTAATGCAAACAGAAATGTCTTATAGCTCTGAAGAGGCCCAACTAGATATTGATGAATAAGTGAGTATTTTTCGAGGAAAATAAAAATAAAAAGTCACTGTTGAGTCAGTTGACATAGGATCAGCTGACAGTGGAACAGCCCTGGTCTATTGAATGGGTAAAGGGGTTGAAGCGGTGAAATTCTGGCTATCGTTGACAGAGCATAGAAGGAAAGGACTATATCCAAGGAGAAATGAAGGATGGGTTGAGGAAGTTATGGTCGAAGTCTACCTCCAGGTTCTAAACGAAAGTCCCTCTCTCCTCTGCTACGATACCTCTTCCACTCTGCTACGATACCGGCTGGCGATGATCATCACTTTCGAGGACCTCAACCCCACAGGTCGACCGTAAGTAAAGTCGGTGAGGTTTGGCCGGGGGCCAACTCAAAGCAGTCAGCCACGAAGAAGTTCCAAGCGAGCCCAGAGCTAGAGTATGGATTCCAGCCAAGCCAGCGGGCCGGAAAAAATAGAGCAGATCTTTAATTGGAAGGTAGGGAGGATTGCGGAGCGAGTAGAGAGTAAAAGGCAGATGTTGTTGCTTCCCAACGCCGAAACACTGCCCCCACTGGCGAAAAAAGGTTGGACGATCCGATTTGGGTTCGTTGACGCAACGGTTCGGATTTACCGAAGTGGCGATGCAGCTCTAGAACTTGGTGAAGAAGGTGATAGAGCTGACTTGAACAGCGGTGACGAAGAACGCAGTCAGTACTCGACTGATTCAGATGGACTTACCGAAGTGCGGCCGTTGTTTAATGAAGATGAGCTCGTATCTGATAACATCGTGGGTGAGAAGGTCGCTGAGGAAAATATCGACGTCACGATAGTAGAAGCTACACGGACAGATTCGAATGAAACTGCTCCAAATAAGCTTCCACATTTTTAGGCTCGCGTCTGCGAACCTTTCTGTATGCTTGGCTGTCGGTGGGCATGATATAGCCCTCATCCAAGAGCCGTGGATCAATGGCAACAAAATTTGCGGTTTGGGAGTGAAGAGCTTTAGTTTATTTTGTTGCGCCGGATATATGTTGAATTTATCAATAGAGAAACTCAATATCTGTAGTGATAAACCATCTGCCTTATTGGTCAGATCTTGTACCAGAAATGAATTTGAGGGATATTGTCTATACTATTCACACAGCTCACGCCTCCCGGGTTTATTCAAGCATTCTTTGGAAAGCAATGAAATATCAATTTTGTGTCTAGATGAAGTGAGAAGGTGACAACTGGTTGGGGTACTACAACGCATCCACGCCTGCATGGCAGTAGCCCTACCAAGATCGGAAATCTCTGTTCACCAGTATTTCTGCAGGCGAGTATAAGTATGTGTTCGCAGTAAGAAATACTTCTGTAATTGGTTTTACGCTGAGCTGGAGACTCGTCACTTCAAAACAATTACTAATAAAAAGTGAGAACAAGCCACGGATGCGAACTTCCTAACTCCTTATTGATGATGTTTACGGCAAACGGTTTAAGGACTATGAATCCCCAGTGCTTTACAGAACTGTTTTAAGGCCTCGAAAGGGCAATGGTTGACATCACCGTCATCCAAAGTACGTTTTAAGCCTACCACAGCTGAAATGTTTGAACTAAGGCTGATTAATGTCGCTAAAGGCCGAAGTACCCCTAGCACCAGGTTTAACCATTTACTGCGTAAGTTAATAAAGTGTTCAAAAAAATTGTTTCACGGTGAAAATAAATTTATTTAATTATTATTTAAAAGAAAAATATTGAAAAATTTATATTTTAGTTTTTGTTTTTTGTGGGACCATATAAACAGTTGAAAAGCAAAAAATTATTATCCGTCGAGAAAAATAAGTGTATCAACTCCATAAACATATATTTTTTTTTTTTTTTTTTTTGACAAAAAGTACTTAAGCTTTACTCTTTTATCTTTTTTTGAAAATGTATCGCTCGCATTTCAATTCTGCTTTTCAACCACTTGCCCAAAGTGAGATTATTTCGAAATGTCATAAAACCATAGTCAATTTATTTGCGTTTTATTATTGCAAAAATATATTTCATGGATGAAAATATTTTGAATCATTTTATAATATTTAATTTAGAAATAAAATGGAATCAAAACTGCAATACCATATATGGGCCCATATGGGCTAAAGGGTTAAGCACAAAATAAGCAAGCTAAAAACTCGAAACTTAGTAGCTCATATTGCAATAGACACAAGGTAAGATTCCAGTGTTTTAGATTGCCATACGGTCATAGCTCGCCCAAAATCGCTTAGGTAGTCTCTGAGCCCTTGAATAAAGAACTAAAGTTACGAAAAATTTGAAGAAATTTTAGAAAATAAGTTATAAAAAATTAACATAATTTACGAGTACCAGCAAGTTCTAACTTCATTACATTAAATTTTAGTGGGCTAAAAACTGCGTCCAGAATTTAAAAACAAAAAAAAAATTTTCAAACATATTTTGAAAATTTTGCCAATGTTTTTAATTTTTTTTTTCTTTTTAGTTTTAAATTTGAATTTGTCTAATTGTTTGTTAGATAATGGACTGTACCTTTGCAAGAGAAATCATTAACATTAAAAACAGCTAACTGGTGAAAACTGGAAACAATGTTGAGGTGCTATATTCTTTTCGCGGGCTGTATCTACCCCTATAACATTCTACAGTGCTACATATTCGTTTAAACGCATTGCATTTTTTTCGTTTACTTTAGAACTGTTTTAAGATTACAACAATAACAACAATAAATATTCTTCCAAACTATTCGTTTAGGTAACAGTAAACCATCGTTGCATTTGTTTATTATCTATTGCTTCTTGTTGTAAAATAACGGGTCTCTATTTAAAATTGTGCTTAAAAATGCTACATATTCGTATAAACGCATAGTTTGTTAAAGAGTGCAGTAGTGAAATTAAAAGTTATTAACTTGTGAATATTGTTTGTAACTGAATATTTTGGTAAATTCTTACAATTTTTTTACACATTCATTCAAATTTCTTAGCTAAATTAAATTTTTTAACCTAATTTCTTCAGATTTTCTAAAATGCCTAAGGCAAAATACTTAAATGATGAGGAACGGGTATTGGTCAGTGTTTACCATGAGGAGGGCTATTCCAATCGTGAAATTGGACAAAAAATTGGAAGATCGGAAGGAGTTGTGCGTGCTTTCTTAAAGAAAGCAGACATTTATGGAATAAAGAAAGCAACAAAAGGCAACACAAAATTGTCACAGCGTGACAAAAACAAAATAAAGTATGAGGCTACGAAAAATTTTTTGAATTGCACACAAATAAAAAATAAATTGGGTCTTCCTGTAACGGCAAAACACACTTTACACATTTTACGAAGTGATGAAAATATAAAATGGAAAAAACCAAAGTCTAAGCCAATGTTAAAGGAACATCAAAAAACAGCTCGTTTGGAATTTGCCCGTAAACACATTCATTGGACTACGGAATGGAGGAAAGTTGTGTTTTCGGACGAGAAGAAGTTCAATTTAGATGGCCCTGACTCATACTCATGTTATTGGCATGATCTACAAAAAAATAATGTACGCATGTCGAAGCGTAACTTTGGTGGTGGCAGTGTTATGGTGTGGGCAGCATTTTCGTCAGCTGGCAAGGCTCAACTGTGCTCTGTGCTTTGTGCCGTCAAAAATGAACTCAAAAACGTACACCGATATGTTAGAAGATGCCCTCATCACAATTTTAGATGAAAAAATGGACGAAGACAGCATTTTTCAGCAAGACAACGCTTCCATCCATGTGCCAAGGGAGTCTCGAAATTGGCTTAAGGAGCATAAAATTGCCGTTACAGGAAGACCCAATTTATTTTTTATTTGCAATTCAAAAAATTTTTCGTAGCCTCATACTTTATTTTGTTTTTGTCACGCTGTGACAATTTTGTGTTGCCTTTTGTTGCTTTCTTTATTCCATAAATGTCTGCTTTCTTTAAGAAAGCACGCACAACTCCTTCCGATCTTCCAATTTTTTGTCCAATTTCACGATTGGAATAGCCCTCCTCATGGTAAACACTGACCAATACCCGTTCCTCATCATTTAAGTATTTTGCCTTAGGCATTTTAGAAAATCTGAAGAAATTAGGTTAAAAAATTTAATTTAGCTAAGAAATTTGAATGAATGTGTAAATAAATTGTAATTTACCAAAATATTCAGTTACAAACAATATTCACAAGTTAATAACTTTTAATTTCACTACTGCACTCTTTAACAAACTATGCGTTTATACGAATATGTAGCATTTTTAAGCACAATTTTAAATAGAGACCCGTTATTTTACAACAAAAAGCAATAGATAATAAACAAATGCAACGATGGTTTACTGTTACCTAAACGAATAGTTTGGAAGAATATTTGTTGTTGTTATTGTTGTAATCTTAAAACAGTTCTAAAGTAAACGAAAAAAATGCAATGCGTTTAAACGAATATGTAGCACTGTATGATAATATATAATGATTTTAAAAGGAACGTAGAATTCAAGCAAAGAGAATTACAGGCTCTACGGCACACTCCATCCGTTTTGGTTCTTGTGGATCAGCTCAGAAGCAAAATTGTTTGGCAATCCGCAAAACATTTCCACTGGGTAATTACTCTTCGCAAAAGCCAGCCACAAACATACTTTTACTACTCGCACACAGTTAGATGCGCCCACTTCAATTCAGCTGCAGCTTAAACAGTTGATGTAAAGCATGGTTTTGGATTTTTTTGCCTGCATATGGAATACTACAGACTTTTCCACCAGCACTCGGTCACTCTGTTCAGATAAACTCACATGCACACATAGCAGATATACACTAAGCGAAATAGTGGCAAAATTATACGGCATATTGAAGAATTACTCATTAGCTCAATTTTTCATGAAAATTATTATTCAAAAAACTTAAAGGAGTTATATGGGGAAAACCTGATAAGCATTTCAATCCTTAACTTAAACTTAATATTCCACAAGTTGTGTGACCTGCGTTTTTTCTTGCCGATGGACGTTAGTGCGAATTTTTGCTCATAAAAATTTCGCTGTATGGTTAAGCCTCATAAAACTGGTATAACTCAATATTTTTACAAACACATGAAATTTTTATGCCACCCTATTCCAGCGTTTGCTAACGCTTGGTTTAGAGAAGAGGTCTAATAATTGCACCCCCAAAAGCAATTCTAAAATAAGGAGCAAAAATTCGCACTAACGTCCATCAGCAAGAAAAAACGCAGGTCACAGTGGCGAAATTTTTCGTCAAGTGGGCGAGCAGTGATAGCGAGCAAAGAAGTGGAGAATATAAGAAGTGTATTATTATTATGAGGGGATTTAACACTGCGTTCTGAAAGATCACTTGTGGATTAATGAGTAATTCTCAGAGCCCAACTTCCTCAATAAATTTTGGTATTAGTCCCATTTTATTGAAATATATGGCATGAAATTGGTATCCGCCTTTGTAAATTTGCTTAGAATTAATGCTACAAAGGTTGAATTTAAGATCTGATTAATAGAGAACACCTCAATACAGGAATATTTTCTCAAATTTATTAAGGGGTTAGGGGTAGTCAGAGGCCCGAAAATATGATGATTTTCAATAATTCAATTCAAGTCAATTGCTTTATTTTACAAAAATAAAAATATTGCCTTAATACATCATGTTTCCCCATGACCTTAGCAAAATTTCAAAAATTTCGTTATTTGTGTGGAACCCGTTTCTCCAGAAGGAAGTGTCTTGCGGCCATCATCACAAGTCCTTGGAGATTTATTTAAAATCAATCCGACAAGAGAAATTAGTTTTTTTTTACAAAACTAACAATATGGCGGCCTCAGGAAATATTTTTCAGATTTTCGAAAAAAACCGGCAATTCATTGTTTAAAAAAATCGAATTTAAAAAAAAATCCCTCGATCAGGCACGAGTTTTTATCTTTTTCAAAAGCAGTATACATTTTATTGAAATCTACCAAGCGGTTTTTAAGTTACAGTGATCACCAGTTCAAAAGTTTTGCTATCGAACCGAAGCACCCGCACTTTGTTAATTTTTGAATAACTCGAAAAATATTTGTCGGGCTCACTTCAAATTTTCACACAATATTTTTAAGACATTATACTTTAAGAAAATACAAAAGCAAAAAAACCATTTTTTGAAAATTATGTCTACTCCCAACATCTTAACACATCAACTAATACCTCTACGAGTACGTAACTTTCGCCGTTCATTTTATGTGAAACCAAACAAATTCTTTCCGCGATATCTAAGATCAGCCCAAGTCAATAATTATAGAACTCAAGATTGGGCCATCTGTTGCAAAATTATGAAAGTAACTATGCCTGCTAATAATTGGCAGCATGACTGTAGACGCTTATTTCACTCATATTCTTATAGCCTGGACAGACGGCGGTATTCATCGGATTTACCGGCCGACTGTACGGAACAAATACGGCTATTAGCTACCCTGATGCTAAGAAATAATTATTCATTAAAAAATCTTCAATTGCAATTTCTAAAAGTGCTTTGAAATTTCAAAACACTTAATGTAATTTCGGAAGTGTTAGTGCAAATTAGTATTGCATCCAGTCTTCTCTTTAAAAGTTTGATTATGTTTCATTCACAATAGATATTAACTGTAACTTTTCGGCAATGTTGCCATCAAAAATTTCCCTAATCCGCTAAAATTACGAGAATTAAGTATAGTTGACCATCTGCATTAGTTGCACTTAATTCCTGAAATAATTCCAAATTAAGTCGTTAATCCGGATTACCGACACCGCCTACCTAGGCTCTTATGGTCTTCCAATCAATTGTTTTTCAGACGACAACGAAGATAGCATGAACAAAGTCTGCTTTGAATTTTTCGTTTATGACCATCACAATCTCAGTTTTTCCGACCTCTGTTGTAAACGAACCACGATCGTCTCACTTATTAAGTCAGCAAATCACCTGATTCCGTCAAATTCGCTGAGAGATTAGTAGAATTTGTTTTAAATTTCAATAGGATTAGGATTTATTGAGTCAGGTGCAGAGATCAGCGGAATGAAAACTACGCCATCCATAGCTTTGGGCATCATGTTACATGTTACATCTACTACCCCTAGATCTCTTCTGCAAATACGGTGTACGATCAGGGTTATATTGCGAAGAGCTTTTTATCAGTGAATCTTTTAAACTACCGAATCCCTGCAGTGTTTTTTACAAGAGGAAATAAACGCTATTCATGAAGCCTTAAACTGGTTAGAAATAAACAGAATATCATCAAAAGATATCTGAATTCTATCAGATAGCCAAGCTGTACCAAGGGCCCTGGATGCATTCCAAATATTGTAACATGAAGGAGTGTCTTACGTTGTCGCCAATCTCTAAATGAGATGGCCAAACAATATCGTATAATCTTATGCTGAGTTCCAGGCCACAGAGATATACCAATGGACTGTAGTGAGCAACTTTAAAAAGAAGGTGCCTATATGCCAGACATAATTAATTTTATGGGGATATCTCTCGCAATTTGTAAACTTTTTGTTATCGACAGTACGTCTCTTCTGTAAATCAATGAATCACTAATCCTCGCGCCAATACCTGTGAAATTGCTAGGTAAACATGGCCGAGGCTAAATTCACGTATGTCCATATTTTTAAATTGAGTAGTCTTCAAATTATTTCCTTAGTAGGGGCCTTCACAGAACATTGTCTCATAGGAAATCAAACAAGGAAATTAGGCGTTTACATGCATGATTTCTGTAGTAGCTGTAGGAATGAGGAGGAGTTGAAAACAATTCAACACCTTTTTTGCACATGACCAGCTCTAGACAGAAGCAGGAACCGATACTTAAGATCCTACTTCTTAATGAATGTGGATAATCTTTACATTTTAGGTATCAACAACATTTTACGCTTTGTCCAAAACCCCGGATGGTTAAATCTGGAAGCGGAAATGTAGCCCAGCCCCTGCGGCTCAAAACGAATCCAGTTCGTGGTCTAAGTGGCATCGCTGTTCATATGTGCGATTCGGCTGCCAAACCTACTTACCTAGGATAGGTGCCAACTAATACAACGTTTTGTATCTGCGAGGAAGCTGATGGCCTTAGAAAAAGTGATGTGAGACGAAATTTTTTTACGAATTTATCGAACATATTGGTCCTTGCAAACATCAAAAATCGTATGAATAATCCAACAGTTATTTCTGTTTTTGTATGCAAGAATCCAGCATGAAAACAGCACTCAAAAATCTCTTATCCGACGAATCCATAAATAAATATCTTTTCATATTTTACAATAAGTTGTTTTCTTCTACCTTCTTCAAAATGAGTCCAAATAAAGAACAAAACAAAAATCCTTTTTTAATCACAAATCAAAATATTTTCAGCGATTATTTTGTCTTCTTTAAGTAGCTCAATGCATGCCAAAAGCAATAAAAAAGGGGAGCAGTTAAAAATATAACATGCGGTACGTAAAAATGAATTATAAATGTGTTGCATTTGTCCCATTTCCCCATACAAATGCATGTGAGTTCTGCATAGGGGCCTGGTCTGATCCGTGTGCCCAATTGAAGGTTTTAAAAAAGCACAAATATTTTGAAAAATTAGCCAGATTTTTTTTTCGATTTGTATAAGGAATGACCCCGGATTTCGTCAAATTCCACCAGAAAAAATTCCAAACTCCACTCCCAAAAAAAAGAAAATTTGTTCTTAACAAAACTAAATTAAGTTCTACTAATATTTCAATTTTTTTTTCTCAGGGGTTTATGTTTATGAAAATGAGTAATTTTTGCGTAATCATATATAATATATACATATATAATTAAATACCTCGTGATATATTTATTTAAATATTTTACTTACCTAGATTGTTGAAATGTCGCACTGATTTACGCATTTATAGTCCTAATTATTTTCTTAAGCAGTTCAAGAAAATATTATTATAATTTTTTTTTTTTTTGCAAAGGGAAATTCAAAACAATATTTGCCCTCTGTAACTATTTCGCCCAGTGTACTCAGTACTATGTGTCCAGTACTCATACACACACATATGTATGTATCTAAATGTGTGTACTAAGCTGACTAACTACACTCGTTTGGTCAGCGCTCAGAGCGGTCAATGTCTGGTGTCTATTTCTAAGTATAAGCGCCATTTTCTTTTGCGTTTTGTCTTTGTGTCTTTTATCTTTTTTTTTTTGTTCCTTAGCTTAGTTGAATGTGTTTTCCGTTTACTCAGCCGGAAATGAAATTGATTCTCGCAATTTTCTTATTCCTACTCAAATATGCTTTTCTGAGCTCACAAACGTGTAGGTGGATAAGTAAATATTTGTTTTTTTTTTTGTTTGAGGCAACATAAATAGTAAATCAAGGAAAAAAAAGTTAATTTATACTTAGAAACTCATTCAGAAAAACTCTGTCTTATTGGATGCAGCAGTTATTTTCTTGGCAGCCTGGATGAATTTATTTTCACATTTTTTTCTTAAAACAGGTGTACAGCAAGAATAGCTGAAACTTTAAGCGCATATTTTTCTTTAAGGAATCCGCAACACAAAGAGGTGCAAAATCAGTCACTCCATCGGAACATTTATAATTTTTACAAATGGTGCCGTATGGCAGTCATTTTTGCAGTATACAAACAGATAAGCAACGGGCACTCCAAAGGTAAAAATATTATAAATATTTCCATCGCTCCAAATCATTTTAGTTATTTCACAGTTATTTCAAAATTTGGATGATTAATTTTGTGCCACCTTGTATATACCTATAAAGTAGAAAAAAATCCACAAAAAAAAACTTAAAACAAATTCAAAAATTTTTTGGTTAAAAAAAAGTTATTCAAAAAAAAATTTGGATGATTGATTTTGCGCCACCTTGTACTCAAAATGCATACAAAATATACAAAGTAGAAATGAATCCTCGCAAGAAAACTAAAATGCTTAAATTGTCTGCAATTTTCATCAAATTCACGAATCTCAAATTCATTAAAATCATTTTGTTTTTATTTAGAAAAAAGGATGCAAAAATAAGGTTGGGTGATTGATTTTGCGCCAAGGAAACTTAAAACAAATTCAAAAATTTCAAATTCCTTCAAATCATTTTTTTATTTAGTAAAAAAGTTATTCAAAAACAAAAGTGGATGATTAATTTTGCGCCACTTTGTACTCAAAATGCATACAAGCTATATAAAGTAGAAATAAATCCACGCAAGAAAGCTAAAATGCTTAAATTGTCTGCAATTTTCATCAAATTCAAGAATTTCAAATATCATCAAATATTTAAAATGCTTTCAACAGCAATTTAGAATAAGGCTCCCGGTGAGTATGCCGTAATTGCCATCACCAGCAACTACCCAACAATGCATATTTTGACTAATCAATCTTCTTCAAAATAAATTTAATTAATCTTTCACTTTACATTTCACTTTTTGTTGCCTGCCGGGCCCACATGGCCTCATATGCACAGACTTTGCCTGAATTTCGCACAATGAAAATCCTTCCCTACCAAACAGACAAAAATATGTTATGTGTATGATAATACAAAGCATACACACACACATACATACTCATATCAATATTTCATTTTGGCATTTATTCTAATGGAATCATCTTAAACACTTCATCATAGAACTTCCATCCTGCTACAACCCTGGAAATTTGCATCGAAATTCCAGTTATGGGGAAATTTCACATCGTTGCCACCCCCAAAAAAGGCAATCTGCCACTCTTCATCTTGTCAGACACAAACTTTTCGAATGGTTTATCTGCCTTGATAGCTATCCAGGACTAATGGGGCGGTTCACCGAAAAAACCAAAAATACCAAGAAGAATATGTCATAATATTTTGTAGTTAAATATGTGAACGAAGCGAAGGAATAGAAAAATCAATCCTTTTTTTATTTTTCGTGTTTAATAAATATAACTCACTTTAACGAAAATATGCGCATTTACCTTTTTAATAAAATAACTAAATAATACAAAATAGAAAACCAATTTATTTTGCTCGTTATGACCAGCTTTTGCCTTGATCATGGCCTTGAGACGGTCCCGAAACGAATCGCAAGCTGCCCGAATGTGTCTTGCTGGTATTTTGGCGGACAATGGCTTTTTTCAGCGCCTCGAGACTCATCGGGACCTTGCTCTTCAAAATGACCCAAAGAGAAAAATCCATCGGACTCGTGTCTGGTGAATTTGAGGGACATTGTGTGGTCGTTATGAAGTTCGGAGCGCTGTTTTTTAGCCATTAGTAGTTCACTTGAGCTTTGTGAGAATGTCTCGCGTCCTGTTGAAACTTCCATGGTCAGCTTCATGGCTTCATAGCAATCTCCAGAATACTTTCCTGATAATATTTCGCATTCACCTTGACTCGATGAAAATGATTGGAGAGCGCTCATCTGCGGTTACAGCGGCCCAAACCATTACCTGTGGCGGGTCCTACCTCCTGGTGGCCAATCGAAGACTCAAATTCTCGTATGAATGGTCGGTCAAATAACCCCCTCGGGAGTTTACAAATAGCTCTATTTGAAAAATGTTCCCGTCAGAAAGCGCAATGCTCGGAAATGGACCGCTTTCGGCCAAACGAAGCAACTCCATCGCTCTCTCAAGTCTGACTTGTTGCTGCTTTGATGTGTGTTCATGTGCCTTTCGGATCTTGTAAGGGTTGACTTTGAGATCATTTTTCAGTATGCGGCGGATACTACGGTCGGATATTTCCAGTTCTTTCGCCATTTTATTCGCACTTCGTCGGGGAGTTCGCTCAAGTTTCCACAGGGAAATGTAGATTTTGATCCTTGTGTGCCACGCCTTAACTGTCTCCAATCGGGGCTAAATTTTAAGTGTGATATCTGCGACTATAGTAGCATAGATTTTTGGTATTTGATTAAAAAATAGTCATTTTAGTTTTTTGAGTCTTCGTAGAGTAATCTGAACTACGACCTCTGCGCGACGCTCCTTAACTGTCTCCCATTGGATTAAAGATTTACATGTCACTTATTTGGCCCTGATATTATCTATTAAAGGTGGGAGACTGAAAAAAGTCGCTCATTTGATATCTTTAAGAACCACCCTAATGCACATACTTCAGATAAAAACATCACGTACATGGTGTTGCTTACCTATCACACGACTCTTTACCTTATATATGAAAGGTTATTAAATTGATTAATGTTACTTTACCTAATAGAATTATGAGTGCGCTTTAGTAGAATGAATGCAATGAAAAATTATTTTCCTGATTGGACTGTAGTGGAGGCTGGTCAAGAACGAAAGGCACATAAATATGTATGACTTATAAAAAGTCGTAGCTGTGAGATAGAAGAAGGGTTACTTAATTTTGGGTTTACCTTTTAAAATATTTGCATTGTGCTATGCCTCAGGCTTACTTCAGTCAAGCTTTTTTAAAGTGTTATGCGAGAAATTTTTCTATTTATCTGTCTTGCGAAGGAAATCCGAAAGTTTGTGGTTTTTTAATCTGATTTTTCTGATTTGACTTAATCCGGTGCATGATGCATATGTTGTTTTACTAGCTTCTTGGCAACTTGATCGTTGAAATAACTAAAAAAATATAATGGCGCTTTACCACCAGCCGCCTAATCTGCTTACTAATTTCCTGAGATTCCAACATGTCCAGGTACCCGCATAATTTTTATTGGTTTCTTGTGTTGATAGAAAATGTCATGAATTTTCGAAATTATACGAGTATATGACATGCTGGAGATGTTAAAAAGTGCTTTCATCGTCGATTGGCTATCACTGCATATAACAAAGTTTCTTTGCTCTTTGGAGGCAAATAATACCGCTTCTAGCAATGAAATTGATTGGGCCTTAAAAACTGAACAGTAGTTAGGCAGCAAAAGATATGGTTTTCTCGTGTTTGGAACTGTCAGTAAAAATAAATTCCAAGTCATTCCTCAGCAGCTCCATTGCTTTGTTATTGTATTGTCTGTATTCGATTGGGCTAGTATACTGTTTCGGATGTTTAAGTAGATCACTTACGCGTACGCAAAAAGGTAATGATTATTGCGGTAAGGTTCGACTTTTAGTCAAAATCAGTTTAGATCTGATATTTAAATTAGTTTAATGTAGTTACTGGTTGATGACGTATAGGTTTTTGTTTTTTGTTGTTGTTGGCAGCATTGTACAACAGAAAAAATGTGTGTCTAATTTTGCAGTACAATAAGCATTATTTTATCGTAAACGTCTCTATCTTTAATCTCTGACAGACCAGCCTCCACAAGAACGTAAAAAAAGCGAGGTGCGAAATGCCCAAATGCTTCTTCTGGCAACAGTATGACAAGATTAGTGTAGAAGCTTGAGATGAGCTTTTGATCAATGTCCGTAAATGGCAAACACAAAGTAAATGTTTCCTCATATTACGGATTCTATCATTCGGAACTCGGAGTGCGTAGGTTCGAATCTTCGTGAAACACCAAAACGAAGAAACAAGTTTTTTCTAAAACGGTTGCCCCTCGGCTGGCAATGGCAAACCTCAGGTGTGTTTCTGCCATGAAAAAGCCCCTCATAAAAACCCATATCCCGTTTCGAGGCGTCATAAAACTGCATGATCATAGCGCACGTCTCAAATAGAAGGAGGACCTCTGCTATTCTCGAAACAGAAAATAAAAATTTTCACTTCTTTGTTCTTAACTTCTTATGACTATGCTCTTCTGACTATGAATTAACTGATAAATGAAATTTAAAACAAATTTTTACACAAAATTTTGATTTGGGCGTATAATAAAGACGAGTGTTAGAAATGAAGACATCATTTTTTTTCGATTTTTTTTTTTTATTTTTCAGCATTGTCCGCTTTTAGAAATATACACTTCTTCCAACGCTCCGCACGTTTTTTAACCCCTCCAAAACTAGGATTTGTCGCACTCTCCAATGCGCCTCTGTCTCAGCGATGACTTCCTCGTTTGAACTAAATTTTTTTCCCGCGAGGCATTTCTACATCTTAGACAACAAGAAAAAGTATCAGGGAGCCAGATCGAGTGAATACGGGAGGTGTGGCAGCAATTCATGCAGCTTGGCGGCGACAACTCCGGATGTAAGCGCTGGTGCGTTATTGTGGTGAAACAGCATCTCCTTTTTCGTCAAATGCGACCGAGTCTCTTTCAATTTTTTGTGAAAGCGGTCCAATAACTCACTGTAGTATTGTCCAGTGGTCCTTCTTACTTTTTCTAAAAAATCTATGAGGATAACGCCATTCGCATCCGAAAAAACACGTCGCCATCACCTTTCCGGTCGATGGGACTGTATTCACCTTCTTTGGTGCCGATTACCCGAGAGAAATCTATTGTTTTGATGGTTGCTTAGTTTCTGGTGTGCAAAGATGAATCCAGGTTTCATCAATGGTGACAACTCGATGCAAAAATTCCTTCGGATTTCGCTTAAATTGCTCCAAACACTGCTTCGAAGCTAACGGCCGCATCCGCTAGTTGTTGCTTGTGAGCAATCGCGGCACCCCTCGAGCCGACAAATGTTTCATCGCCAACTTTTCTTGTAAAATATTAATTGCCATTCCGGTCGACACACCTATGACCTCTGTTACTTCGCGCACTTTCGTTCGTCGATCAGCGAGAATCATGTCGTGGACTTTTTGAATGATTTCCTCGGTAACCACGTTTTTCCGGGCATCCTGGTCGCTCCCCATTAAAAACCTTTAAATTCGTTGATCCATTATTTAATTGTGGTCATAGATGGCGAAGCGTCCCCATAGACAGCATCCAACTTTGATTTTATCTCCTCACATTGTTTCCCATCCAAAAACAAAAAGCAAATTACCGAACAATGCTGGTCTTTTTCCATCTTAGCGAAAATCACGAAAAACGTCTTACTTAAAGAGCTGCCAAATTCAAGTTAACCTATCAATCAGTTTGAGATTTGTTTTGCTGTCTATGTATATATGACAGCACACGATGCTAACACCAACTTCCCTCAGGAGCACCCCCTTTCACCAAACACTCGTACTTATTGAACCGCCCTCGTATATTGTCTCCTCAAACTTTGGCACGCCTAAACTTAGCCAATGCCACAAATGCTGTGTGCCGTTTTATGAGAAATTTTTCTGCTATTAAATGACCACTTCTTTCGTTCCACTCCGATGTGTCAGGCGCACAAAATGCATCCGATTCTCGCATTGAGATTTGTTGTAAATGCCTTAAAAATAGATGAGAATTTTTCCTAATGCACACTTAAAAACTATTACGATTTAGAACGACACACAATAAAATTGTGTTTAAAAGTAAAACTTTAACGGTACTTTGGCCGAGAAGCTAATGAAAAATAGTAGTTGCCAGTTTAACTGGAAAACTTTTATAACTCACAAGCTTGCATTGCAATAAACACACAAAAACAACAACTAAAAAGCAACAATAACAGTAGTAATTGCAGTTGCAACGAGCCAGTGCTGCCATTACTCACAAGTCTTGCTGCTTGCACCACACACGACAGAATGTATTGCTGGTGGCCTGTGCTTGTAAAGTTTCTGTTATTATTTTGCACACACACAAGCAAAACTTGAATATATGTACGAATGCATCACAAATACCCAAACAAGCGCACGGATGCATTTCTGGAGAATGACTTCGCCAAGTGCTTTGTATACTCAATTTTTCATGTGTTGAATTGTTGAAATCCTTTGTTTTGCTTGCAATTTAAGCCATTATCCTAAGCCCCTGCAGAGCTTTGCCAAAACAGATGCGAACGCTTGAGTCCCTAGTGGGTTGTAATGCTGGCATTGTTGTCTTTGTTGTAGCTGCCGCTTCCGTTTCCCTACTTGTCTGTCGGTTGGTCATATAGGAACATATCCAGCCACATATACGAGTGTATGTCGCCGCTTTTGCTTCCATCAGCATTTGTTTATGCCACATAGCCAGCTGTGCATTGTTGTTGCTGCATGCCATTCTTGCTGAACTGCAGCCCGTCTCAAGTCTGAGTTGCACATAAACTTAACGCTTAACTTCACCATTTTAAGTTTACTTATTTGCTGGCTGTGTGCACTAAACTTGACATGTCTTGTTTGGGTTGCTCCAAAGCAAAAACAACAATAACAGCAGCAAAGAAATGCCTGACGACAAACAGCCATTCCGATTCTCTATTACTGAGGCAATCTCCAAAGCCGCCTTTCGCAACATATCAAATAAATTGCAAAATATTTTGTTAAGTTTATGTGAGGAATGCAAGAAATCTCACAGAGAAGAAAATATTTCATTTAGTTGCTATAGAGTTGCATAACATAAATGCATAACTTGGAAATTTTCTACGAAAACTACTTTTCTAACTATTTACGGCGAAGTTTGAAGTAAATTATTTGGCTACCATTAAATCGATGTACATATCCAAAAAATTATTGACTCAATATAAATACGTACACACGTTCTTGTACTTTTATAATCACGTTACATTTCATTTTAAATCGCCTTAAAATTCGTATTTTGTGGTCCATGTGCAACTGGAAACAGCGAAGAGTGAAGTGCGTGTGTTTCAACAACATTATCTCAAGCTGGCAGGAATGGAAAAATTTGTTGTAAGATACGTTTTCTTTCCACAAAAAAATTGCATTTATTTATTTAAATATTGCTAATCTATCATATTAGGTGCGCAACCGGTTACAAGTGAATCACTTGCCCATCGCTGGCTTCTACTTTTTCTATCTTTCTGGTAGATCTCGTATACCGTCGCGGTGAAACTGTTCATCTTTTGAGGCAATCCACGGCCATCAAGCAATTTTTAGATGTCTTCATATGAATGCAACTGCTGGTCAGCTAGACCATGTGCCATCGATCAAAACAGTTGATAATCGGACGGCGCAATATCTGAAGAATATGGCGGGTGGGGTAGGATTTCCCATTT
This sequence comes from Anastrepha fraterculus, assembly GCA_037575425.1. Lineage (NCBI taxonomy): Eukaryota > Metazoa > Arthropoda > Insecta > Diptera > Tephritidae > Anastrepha > Anastrepha fraterculus. Next base: position 256,135 of record JAYXIM010035109.1, on the reverse strand, counting down.
CAGTGTTGTTTTGCAAGGTGAGGCCGAGCGTTCTCATGCTGTAGAATCACTTTTGCATGCCTCTCTGCATATTGCGGCCGCTTCTCGCGCAGTGCTCGGCTCAATCGCAACAATTGAAGTCGATACCGATCCCCAGTGATGGTTTCGCTTGGTTTTAACAGTTCATAATAAATAACACCAACTTGCTCCCACTAAATACATAACATAACCTTCGCAGCGTGAATATTCAGCCGAGGCGACGACGTAGAAGCATGACCGGGCAGTGCCCATGACTCTCCTTTCCTTTTGACTTTCTTTGGATTACTGTAATAAATCCATTTTTCATCACCCATTACGATGCGATGAAGAAACCCGTTCCTTTTTTGCCGCTGGAGCAGTTGTTCACAGACGAAAAAACGAAACTCAGCATCCTTTGGTTTTAACTTATAAGTGGTTTTAAGTCAAATGGATTGGCCGGTAACTCCTAATACTGAAGCAAGCTCTTCTTGCGTTTGACACGGATCCTCATTGAGCAATGCCTCCAATTCAGCGTCTTCGAAGGTTTTTGGCCTTCCTTCACGCGGACGGTAGTTAACATTAAAATCACCGTCTTTGAAGCGACGGAATCAATCTAGGCACGTTGTTTCACTTAAAGCTCTTCAGCCGCCGTTGTTTCGAATGAAAGAGTAAAGTCAACACTTCCCGCAAATGACGATTATTCCGCACAAAATAAGACATTTTCACAAAACCAAAAGTATATGATACCAAAACAGAATCACTAATGTGTCGAAGCAGTTGGTTTACCATATGTCTAAGTTTGGTTTATGACGTTAAGGTTATGTTAGAATCGACTAGCACACACTGCTGGCGGTATCTATTGACAAGCAGCGGGAGCTTAGTGGCGCACCTAATAGAATTGCAGTATTCCTTACAGCCTATGAAAAACAGTTTAATGCTAAACAATTCAATCAAAAATAAATTTTATTTATACTTTAATTATTTCATTTTTTAAAGAAAATGTAACATTTTTAACAGTTTATAGAGAAAAAATATTAGAGAATACTTAGGAGCCAGTTAAACGATGGAAATTCAGAAAAGCAAGGCAAGAAGCACCGAGAGAATGGTAACTCCAAAACACTCAGGCTATAAAGCCCATTGTACTCAAATTTCTGGAAAGTATTATAAAAGGGTAGACATTCAAAGAGGAAAGGAGAGAAGTAGCATTAAGAGAGGGATAGGATAGAAAAGAGACAGCGACAGAGATACCTGGTCCAGTGAGAATTTTCCAGATTCTTTAGCAAATCTAAAAATATCCTCCAGTTTGCGAGAACTAATTTTATTCATTCTCATGAGTGTAGGGTTAAGTTAGGTTATGGTGGTAGTCGGTCTGCACAACCAGCTCACTTAGACCTTACAGGACCGTTGTGATACGACTGTGCTGCATGGGAACCCCATTTACCTAGCTTCGTGGAACCATTTTTTGGCTCTTATGAAACGTAGAATTAATCCAAACGTCACGCCGGACAGCTCTGTAAGAGAATTAGAAAAGTATTTACCAAGACAACCTGCTCTGATTTTTGCTAGGGATGGACAATTGCAAAGGAATTGCTCAACTGATTTTTTTCTTCTTCCTCATCCCAGCAACTTCTGCAATATTCATGGGAGAAAACTCCTAGTCTCGAGGAATGCCTTTCAAATAGCCAGTGGCCGGTGACACAAGCAATTCCTTTGTCCTTTTCTTGTTTATTTGCGGCCATAGTAGCCGGCTGTTGCCCATGTATCTTCATCTCTCCATGACCTATTGACCTCTTGAATAATGTTGTTTTTTTATTTTTTATTATTACTCGCGGCCAAAGATATTCCAATGGTACTTTTATCACTGAGTAGTCGGCCGCCGTAGCCGAATGGGTTGGTGCGTGACTACCATTCGGAATTCACAGAGAGAACGTAGGTTCGAATCTCGGTGAACCACCAAAATTAAGAAAAACATTTTTCTAATAGCGGTCGCCCCTCGGCAGGCAATGGCATACCTCCGATTGTATTTCTGCCATGAAAAAGCTCCTCATAAAAATATCTGCCGTTCGGAGTCGGCTTGAAACTGTAGGTCCCTCCATTTGTGCAGCAACATCAACACGCACACCACAAATAGGAGGAGGAGCTCGGCCAAACACCTGAAAATGGTGTATGCGCCAATTATACATATATATAGTTGAAAAGTAGGAGTAGGTGATGAGCCCTTTACAGTTTCCCGCAATATCTCTGTGCCCCGGAACCCAAATAAGGCTGACATTGATTACTACACTAATATCATTTAGGGCTGCTCGGCATTCCTGTGTAACCTTTTATCTTAGTATAGCCGCATTGATTGATTTAATGACCGCTTGGCTATCCGAGAATATATTTACAGTCGTTTTTGTTACGGCAAGCATATTTAGGTATGTAGCCACTTCTTTTATAGCTAGAACCTCTGCCTGATAGACGCTTCAATAGTCTGGTAGTCGAGTGGATAGTTCCAGTTCTAATTCCGTCGAGAAAACTCCATAACCAACCTTATCGTCTAGCTTGGAACCATCTGTATAAAAATTTAATTCCCCCTTCTCCATGGCCTTGGTTTCTGTCACTCCTTTCTTGACAGTATACTCGTCTTGAAGAGCCTTTCGAAGGTAAGTCTAGGAGTAGAGTAGTTCTTGTTTTGAGTGCATAATAGAAGCGTGGCCAAACCACCGGTCTATCCATAGCGTTATACTTTTGAGTCTGAGCGCCGAGGCGGCGGCCACATGTTTCCCTACCACATTTAGTGCAGGTAAATTGATTAACACTTGTAGCGCTTTGTTTCGGGTTGTCCTTAAAGCGCCAGAGATGCATAAAAAAGCTGTTACTTACTCATGATTTTAGCTTAACTCGCCCTTTGAGCAGATGGCCACCATGCAAGTATTCCATATATAATATTAAGAATGGCCTAACTACAGAAGTACAGAGCCAATGTGTAACACGAGGTGTTAGTCCGCATTTAATACCGACCGCTGTTTTGCAAATGTATTTATAATGCAACGTAGGCCTTCTTTACGCTTCCCCCAATATTAGGTTTCCACGTGAGTTTCCTGTCTAATATCAGCCCGAGATACTTGGCATTCTTTTTTAAAGTAATCTCCACACCCTTAAAAATTAGCGGGGAAATTATAGGCAGCCTATGTTTCTTTGTAAAGACGATTATTGTTTTGATTGTTATTGATTATTGCTCTCAGTCCAGCTTCTAAGTGTGGCCATGTTAGAGCGCAGAATATCAATAAGAGTGTTAGGATATTTGCCTTTAACGGCAAAGTCATCTGCGTAAGCAGTGAAGTGGCAACCCGCTCTTTCCACGGTGAATGTATATGAATAAAAATTCAAAACAAATTGCACGTTAGTTAATAATATTTTTCTTTGTAACTAGTCGCAATGTATACTTAAAATAAAATAAAAACTCTTGACATCGGAAACCAAAATTCGTGGCCTTGTTTTTGTAAAGACAAGAACTAACAGCAAAAATGCTCACTTCTATCCGCCTCTTCTAAGCACAACAGGCAAATCGGGTTAGCGATGATTCCAATGGTGGTCACATGACGAATGATGGCCGTATGAGTTGCGTCCTGTAACAATACCGACCACCAACCAACGTCTTTTCTTCCAAGTTTTAGAAGAAAGTTCGACAGTTTTCTGTTCCGCCTTGACACAAAACACTTTGCACAGGGTGATTATTTTTGCGCCCCTTTGTACATTCGTATACCTACTCTTATCTCCAACTGATACTACTTTCCAAAGCCGACGCTTTTTGGGACGGAAATCACTTACAGCGATTTGGAGAAAGCATGCACAATTGCTAATCCAATTCATGATTCCCGTATAACTGATTTCGATCATTGGCAGTTAAGCAATTTAATTAGTAACATTTTGAATTAGTACTTTGTGGAAAAAAAATCTGGTTTGAAAGCGTATGAAATTCTCTCAAAAATTCCCAGAATATATTTATACAGAAATTTCAAAACACAAGTTTATTACTCAAAAGTTATATTATCGCCTTCAAAGTAGTCCCCATGAACTGCAATGCACTTATGCCAGGGTTTGATCCCTATTTTTCCGTTTCGCCATCAACGCCGTCTTCGATTTTTCCATTACTTCCTTTCGGGAGTTAAAACGCGTTCCGCGTAGTTTATTTATTTTTTGTTTACTTATTTGTTTATATAAATGGTACATAGTAAGACTAAGGTCTTTTAATATTACTTCAACAATATTATTGTATAAAAAACTGGAATATTTTTAACATACAAGTTTCTTAATCTAAATTTTACACCAGTTCATTTACGCATCAATCCAATATATTTAACTTAACTATAATAATAAGAAGAAAAGAAGCAATAGGAAAAGAAAAGAAGAATTTAGAAAAGAAAGAACAAAAGTAGTAATTAGAGAATGTAGAGAGAAATTGAATGCCCTAATTTAATGCAATCAAACACTTTTAAAGTAATTATAGACTTGTGCCCCGAAGTTAAATCTGTTAAGTCCAGCCTTCACCGTGTCGGGTAATGAGTTCCACACCTTAACAGCGTTAATGAAAAATAATCTAGATGATGGTAGGTAATTAAATTTTGGAACGATGAATTTTTTGTGTCTGCGAGACCTTACTGGTGTCAACTTCTCTGTCAGATAGGGAGGAGACTTGAATAATGTAAGTTTGCACAAAAATATGCAATTTCTAGCAGACAAATAGCTATTATGGCAACAGCCTAGTAACCTTGATCGTCATGCAGAAATATGGTCATATCTGCCAATCCCATATACATACCGCGTGGCGTTATTAAATGTCACATTAAGTTTATGGCAAGATGTGGAGTCGAGTTTGCTGTATACCACCTCAGAGTACGTAATGAGAGGCATAATTAGCTGGAGAACTAATTTGCGCCTCGTTTTCTCTGGCGTGAATGTTGCAGAGACTCTCAGCTTACGCAATGTAGCATAAATGTTCCCCACAACCCTATTTATATGGTCAGCACAGGTAAGTTTTGTGTTGAGAATAAACCCCAAATTTCTTACCTTATCCATAAAGGTAAGGGAACTTGTACCTATCCACAATTTAGGGATATTGTCAACATGCACAACACTATTACATATAGGTAAGACATATGACTTTGACGTTTTCATTAGCCCATACAGAAATAGCAAACAAATCACTGTTTATTTTGAAACATAAATCTTCAACGAGACCAATACGACTGGACAAGTACAATTGAATATCATCAGCATACGCATGGGCATTCACATACTGACAAACGTTAAAAACATCATTGACAAAAAGACTGAATAAAAGCGGACCAAGGATAGACCCTTGCGGAACACCAGTGTGTACTAGACTGAGATGTTGATTTACTGGTCTTGACCTTCTGCGTTCTGTCTCCAAGGTAGCTGGCCATGAGCTTCACCACACTGTCTTTGAAGCCGAAATAGTGTTTAAGCTTCAAACATAACAATTTGTGATTCACTGAGACAAATGCTTTAGAAAAGCCAAGTAAGTAAAGTAGAGTCAAGTCTCCGTTGTCAAAACTAATTCTAATGTCGTCCAGTATTTTAACCATTGCAGTCGAGCAACTGTGATTTTGTTTGAAGCCAGATTGTAGTGGAGAGAGGAGACGATTGTTCTGTACAAATGATGAAATTTGCGTGGCCATCAAGTTTTCGCAAACTTTGGAAAATGGGGGCAGTATGCTAATAGGTCTATAGTCACCAGCATAAATAGCATTTGCCTTTTTTGCGACTGGGAAAACTATAGCCTTTTTCCGTACTGCTGGGAAACATGAACTAGTCAAGCAATGGTTTATTATATGGGTAAGGGGTCCTATTATATATTGGATGACTATACGGACGAATTTTAGCGAGATACCATCGTCGCCTATTGCATTAGACTTTATTTTGGAGAAAGCTTTCAGGACATCTACCTCACAAACTGTCATAAATTGAAATTGTTCTTTTAGAGTAGCACAAGGTGAGGACTCTTTTAAAGTAGGAGCACAATTTGTTTTCTTACCAACGCTAATGAAGTAGTCATTAAGTTCATCAGGGTCAATCTCATATTCGGGACTTTCCTTGCCATGATTTTACAATTTTTTTTTAGGTTGCGCCACAGTTCTCTTGCTGGAAGTGACGGATCAAGTTTTGAGTAACTGTACCAACGTTTCGCTTGTCGTAGTGTTTTTTTTTTTTTGTATTAGTTCAAACAGAAAAAAAACGAACAGAGCTTTGTGGAGGTGAATTCGATGCCAGTTGGATGGTTTTCGTTTCGTTCTTGGGCCAAATAATCTTCCTTATTAACTGTCTGATGTACTGGGAAAACTCCGTGTTGAACAATACCATTAATCTATAAAAACTGCTTTTATCGCTCTTCTTTTTGACTGAAATTGACGTGATAATATTGCCTTGGCTCCTGTAGTCACTGTTGCTGCAATTTCCGACAATGCTTTCACTTCTTGATTAATAACTAATTTGGAAATATATATACATACATGCATAGACCGAAATAAGGAAAATATGAAGAAAGCTATGAGCAATACAATTGCTAATGGAATCCTCTTCATCTGACAACGATGATGAAATATAAAAAAATATTGTGGACAAAATATATTCATGCTTAGTTCGTTAGTTTGCATTTTATTTGCTTTATATATTTTTTTAATTTAATACGAGGTAGCGGCGGCCGCCGTAGCCGAATGGGTTGGTGCGTGACTACCATTCGGAATTCACAGAGAGAACGTTGGTTCGAGTCTCGGTTAAACACCAAAATTAAGAAAAATATTTTTCTAATAGCGGTCGCCCCTCGGCAGGTAATGGCAAACCTCCGAGTGTATTTCTGCCATGAAAAAGCTCCTCATAAAAATATCTGCCGTTCGGAGTCAGCTTAAAACTGTAGGTCCCTCCATTTGTGGAACAACATCAAGACACACGCCACAAATAAGAGGAGGAGCTATGCCAAACACCCAAAAAATTACTAGAAAAATTTTTACCATTTGTGTTTTTTTCCTGCCATAAAACTGGAAAATTATTACTGGTTTTGTGCTCATATACTTTTTTTTGTATTTTTCTCTTCGAGGGCGAGTTCTCGGAAGAGTTATTCACAAGTTCTAGTATGTGCAGTTCTTCTTAAAAATTTCATTTAAAAGTATTTATATGTATGGTATTATCAAGGAATTCAAGAATCAAAAACAAACAAAAAAAAATTATTTAAATAAAGTTCAAAGTTTGAGACACAAATACCTATATGTGCTTGCTTTGTTAACAAATACACACATATTTCCGAATTTCATAAAGAGAAGTGTTCAATATTTTCCTATTTTTGCAGCACTAAATCTCTTTCAATTGTGACAATACGAGTATCTTTGATTTATTTACTTCCTGCCATGAAACCGAAATTGAATTGATGCAACTACAAGAGCACAATAATTCTCGTGCATGTCTCCCTCACCTCAATGCTCTTTTCTCTTAAATGTGAAACGGTAACCTCTGCACATATACTTTATACACATACAGATGTGTGTGTGTAGATAGACGCATGCAGTTCGTTTAGTACCTCCCTGACTCTTAGTTGCATATCATTTGTTAGATTTTAATTTGCAATCATTCCTGCCTTAGTACATCAATCACAAACAGAAATTTCACCATACATTGTAAACGACTGCTTACTTCTTTCTACTCACCCAAACACTGCCAGCTTTGCATTATACTCACATGGCATCAAATTCGTTATACTCATTCAACTTGTAATCTCATATCCTTCAAATCTTCTTTCGTAAACGACCTACACAGCATCAAAATAATTTCATTTTATCTTTGCTGAATTTATATTGTAGCATTTACTCGGTCCGTATCCGTGGCAGTAGTTCATTTTTGGTTTTTGTTGAAATTGTTGTTATTGTGGTTTTGCATGTATGCTAATCTCTTGGTCGTCTCGCAACACTTGTCAGCAATATTTGCGGTTAGCAGTAAATTTTCAACTATTAAATGTCACCGAGCAATTCTTCGGCTCAGCGAAGTGCTCTGCTCTATAGGTTCGCTCTTCCCAACAACTGCTTTGAATCTTAGTTATTCGTACGATGATATGATATTTGTTTTTTTAATTTTGCACACTTCGCATGATAATTCTTTGCGTGATATGGGTCGTTATTGCAGTGAGTATATTTTCGTGAAGTTTGTTTCATTTTTAAATACATAGTTTTGTTTGACTAATAATGGAAGAGCAATAATATTTTTTCTCATGATACATTTTTGAGAACCAAGCAAATAGCTATGAGCTTTATTCTTGTGGTCTTAAATAAAAACAGGAGCAACATCAAGACGCACTCCACTAATAGGAGAGGAGCTCGGCCAAACACCCAAAAAGGGTGTATGCACCAATTATATATAAACAGTTTGGATAATGGAGACAAAATTAAAAAAAAAAAAATCCAATCCCTAGCAGCCAAACATGTCACTTGATATTTCGAAAACTATCAGTCCTTTGAAAAAACCAATAGTGCCAAGAACCCAATTTAAGAACTATTTAACAATAAAAAAGAAATATGTCTAAGCGGAAAATAGTTAAAAATTCATCAGTTTAAGCATTGCTGCAATTTCTCAAAGCAACGACGTGTTTTTTTTTTTTTTTTTGGGTTTTTGCTTTCCTTTATCCAGTCTCGAAATGGACTGGCCTCAAGGGCCTGCATGTTGCATTGCGTGCGCACTGTTGTTGCCACACGAAAAAGAAGATCCAAAAGCAAAGTTTCACATTTCAAACGGCGGATTGTGTATCATTGTTGGTGTTGGTGTTGTTGTCTTTGCCGTTGCCATTCACTGTCCAGCGTGTCAGTTCGCCTTTGTTTCACATCCGCCATTGCTAGCTTTTATTTAGCTGTCTTGGTACTTTTTTGCTTTTGTCCTTGGTGTCTGTTGGTCATTTGTCATTTTTATTGCAATGCAGCACAGCGAGTTCTACTACTTTACTTGCAGTGCTTTGGAAATTTCCACTGCTGTTGTTGTTGTTTCTTTTTTTATTTAAATCTATTTTCTGCTGAATAAGTGGGTGCTTTTATTTTGTTGCTATCTACACAAGAGTAGAGCTTTTTAAAAAGCACTAAACCCTACAATGTTTGCCATCATAAAATGAGTGAGAGTAAATGTTCGAAAAGAAAAAAAAACGAAAATGCAAGTAAAGACTGGCGGAAGCAAGAGAAAACTGTAACGAGAAGAAACTTACTGCGCAATGCATTTCCGTTTTAGCAACAACAGGAACTGCAAAAAGTTGCCGCTTGGAGAATTAAGAATGAGACTTGCATTTTGACAACATTTAGCAATTGTGGCAGAGTTGAAATTATTTTCTGTCCGTTACATCGGAACTAGGCAACAAGATGCAACACGACTGAGACTTGAAAATCCGTTGCGTTCGCGAAAACAATGAAGGAAGATATTTTCATCTCCCTGCATACAAATTCGCATATTTTATTCAGTACTCAGGACTAGAAGGTTTGACATTCGAAAAGTTTACTGCTAGTCCTGATCCTTAGCTCGTTTAGAACTGTCCAGCTTCTATGAGTTCCATGAGATCAGGAGCTGGTACGTTTATTTTGGCTTCCCGTCATCACAATGCGCCTCGCATTGTCTTCGACCCAAAAAAAAAAAAAAAATAGAGGGATATAATTTTTTGTTATTTACTTTTAGCTACTCCTCTCACTCAGAATTCTGAGCTCAACTTCTTCAATAAGTTTTAGTACTTTGCTTATTTTATTAAGTTTTATTTCCTTCTCTAATAAAATATGTTTACTCAGGTGTTTGTGCCGTCTATGCGTCAGTGCTAGGCACATGTCAGTTGATTTCATCTTCCTCCCTACAGAATCTGCAAGTCCGATTTAAGTACATTCCCGGGTTACTACTAAGAAGATCCGCTAGAATTCCTGTGATGATTTTCAAATTACTTACTCATTTACTTAATTGGCTGTAACAATCCGTTACCGAGTTACAGACTGCCGAATAATATCTAGCCAGGTGTCTTTGTTTTTCGCACACTTTTTCCCAATTTCTTAATCGAAGAGAAGTCAGGTCATTTTCAATTTGGTTGTTCCACCGAAAGTTACGAAGGTTAGAGTTTAACCAATAAATAAAAAACAAATCATACTGTGTATTGTCCATTTTTGTTTTATTTTTATTTTTTCAACTATTATGTACCCTGGAAATACTCTTTGAAGGAAATTTGGGCAATTCTGATTTGATGGAAATTTAAAAGACAAAATTAGTTGCGTTTTCCATGGGCTTGAGGTCTGGGGACTCGGTCAGTCCAATGTTGTGACGCCATTTTCTTGTTTTGCTGTTTCTCAATGTGTTTTTCTGAGAGCAGTTGTTTTGAATGATGAGGGACGGTAGGATATGTTCACCTCCTTCGGTCGACGTTCGATGGTTTTGATACTCACATCCATTCCCTTTTCAGCAAGAACTGACCGTGCTGGGCGTAGTCGAAAAGAAGGGTCCCGCTTAAAAAGTTGGACGATCTCTTTATCCTGCTTTTTTGTCGTCACTCGCTTCAAGCCGCGCTCGAAAAAGTCATCAACATCTTTGTACACCTTATATCGCTGATTTATACATCACAGCAAATTTTTTTGATTTTTTTATTATATTACTTTTGCAGCCGCCCTTTCGAATGCGTGCATAAAAATACCGCCTCAAACGCTCCGCTTGCTTCTCACCCAATTTTGTTTGGTTGCGTTTACGGGAAAGTTTCGAACGACACTAACCTGAGTTAGCACTGGCGTCGTAGCCCTTGAGTGGGACTATTACGCAGCAAACAGCTGAACGAAATATATCTTGAAGTTACAAAAAAACAAACCGGCTCTTCTCTTCTGACACAGACTGTAATTGTAGAAAGGTAAACCCCTTAAAAGATGCATTATAAGTGAACCTCGTGAATTTGAAGTCTGATTAAAAATAACTACAATTTTAATTTCCTTTTTAGTTATTTAATTTGGAAAAATTTCAGAATATTTCGAAATTCCTAGTACGAGTACAGTTATCAGAAGTTCATCACGATATCCAGAGGCCAAGCATATGGCTTTGGTTAAAGTGAACTAGTAAAATTTAAGAGATTTACTTTTCTAGAGTGAAAAAGTAGATGTTACAGAAATGAACGTATATCTTCTATACCTGGAGTCGCTTTGGATTAAAAACTTTTTTCTCACCCACTCACGACCTGTGGGTGCCACTTCAATTAATTAAACCAATCAGTTCCTCTCTATCCACGTCACCAGATTATTAATCTCAATATTAAAATTTCGTTAATATATTTATTTGTAAAATATTTTTTATCGCAGCTTACTTAAATCACCAATATATTTGCTATCATCATTACTAATTTGTTTACTTATTTATGTTTGTGTTTTTTTTTGTCACTTATTGCTTATGTTCATTAACGCGTTTTTATCTCATGCTCATACGTACAAATTTGTTTGTTGATTTTAGTTTCACATTCAAAAGTTATGTCATTTGAGCTTTCAGTGCAGTAAATGCATATATTAGGGTGGTCAATATTACTTAAAATAATAATTATTACTAATATAGTCACAGTTGCTATACATTTTTTTTTTTTTTTCATAATTTATACGAGTAGCTAACAGGGGGTTGCAAAGCGTACAGCGCACAAAACCACACTCATCTTCTGAAGCTTACGAGCCTGAACATATGATTCCGAGTCACATTTAGATTTCTATGTATATACTATCATATTCCTGAGCAGCAATTATTAGTACTATATGAAATCGAGATCACTTTTCACTGCATGCGTATTTATGTACGCACGAGTATAAAACGTTGGTTTCCCCTTCTGTGTGCTCATGAGAGAGAGCACTAACATTTATGCTGTACTTCTATATTGGGAGTATCAAAAGTGCAGTTAGCAAACATTACATCTACTTAGATTAAAGTTAAACTTGGTGAAAAAAGAATGTTTTTAAGAGTTTATTTTCTTATGAAAATGCAACAGATGAGTAATGTTTTCCTCAATTTTCTATGCTAAGTGACTTTGAGGAGACTGAAGTAAATTAAAGTAACGGTGAATTTTCAGAGGTGTCTTGACGAAAAGTTTTTTACGTTGCATATTTGCAAAGGAATCATCTGAAATAAAAAAATGAAAACGCATTGGCTAAAAAAAATGTTTCTCATGGTATCCCAGCAAAGATTATTTTTCGGTTTTTTTATTTTTCATAGCACTAGGAAACCAAAAAACCGATGACGCTAAAGAGAAATCAGCTAATTTGTTATTGAAAGAATTAAAAAGGTAAGAGCTCGTAATCCATACTCATATAATAAAAAGAAAGAACTTCAATAAATACACTTGTGAGAAAAGAACGAAGAATAAAAGAGATAATTTCGGAATAGGAATTATGCTACGAAGGTAGCTCAATCATGTTGATAGAGATTTAGTAAACTTAGGCTTGTTTTCTTTGCACTCAGTGCGATACCGCGCGATTGCCGATGTAAGATTTGATTCAGTTTAGCGGACAGTCAGTATTCACTCAACAACAAATATTAACAAGAGTTGAGAGGCAATGCAGTTCACTCTTCTCTTTTAATAGGCTGTCCTACAACTATTTGCATTGCCTTTCGAGTATAGAGCGAAATAACAGTTACAATAGGAGAATTGTCAATTCTGTTCTGTCTTTTGTTTTTTTTTTTTCTTTTCAAATAATAGCAATGCTACAATGGAAGTAGATATAAGTTTATTTTATTGATACAAATAGTGCTTTTAGTGTATATATTATATATAAATATATGAAATTATTTATCATAAATTTTTATCAAATAAACTCGAAAATTTTAAGTTAAAAATTCCAAATATTCAATAAAAAAGGACTTACCGCTATCCTTAGTTTTTTTTTTTTTTGGTGAAGTTAAATTGCGATCAATTTCGCTTACAGCTCATTTAAAAAACATATTTTAGGCTATAATTTCTGATAATACCTTATTTCTTCATATATTCCATTTGAGCACTAGAACCTTTAAAAAACTTCCAAGGACGTACTTTATTATTTTCAATAATTTATATTTTAATTTTTATTTAGCACAATTTATAGTTCACATAAAATAGGAAATACTAGAATATTTGAAAATTTCGTTTACCTTTTTATTTGAAATTCACCAAACTTACTTAAATCAAAAAATTTCGAAAAATCAAAATTTAAATGAACAAAACACAATAAAAGTAAATAAAAATAAATAAAAATTATGAGCTGCACTGCCGCAATCGTTCGATAAAGACAAAGGTCTCTGTAATTTATGCACTTAACATTACATAGGCTGATGATGATGATTAATTGCTATCGCGTCGATCACTGGGCGCTAGTGCTGGAATATTACATATATCAGTATGTATAATAAATACCTTTAAACATAAATGTTCTCTGATTATACCGACTATACAGACTTCTTTCAATTACATAGTTGTACCCTTCACATGCAAATTTATTGTTGTATTCAACGCGATTGCTTTCCGAAGCAATTGCCGCTCAAGTTAAGAGTACAATGAACTAAATGCAAAAGCAAACATGCCTCTCTCTTCACAGTATCATGGAGAGATGCCATCTCTCTCTTTATTCACAAGCCTTTCGCTGAGATGCTGAGTTATGCTGCAAACAGTCTCCGACGTAAACGCAGTCCCCTGTCAGCTGTTGCGATCAAACTAATGAGACCCCATGTAAATGAAAAATTACCTCCCTTCTGTATCGTAGTATCGTAGATTTTATTGCAGGATTTTTGAAAATTCCTCTCGGGATTGCTCTCTCACCGCACAGTGTTGCCAAACAGTACATTTCGAAATCATTTACAAAATGAACTTGGAAAAATTTTAATTTTTGTTAAAATAACTTAAAAACAATGTTGAATAATGTCAATGTTATAGATAAATGAACTATCTGCATTTGTTTGTTTTTGGCTTTGGTTTATTAAACAATGAAAAATTGTAACTGATAACGCGGATGTGTGAAAAAGTGTGTAAGCAAAAATATCAATGGCAACATTGTGTAGATACAACCAAACACACACGCACACAAACCGAAGTATTGTGTAAATATGTAACGAAAAGAGCGCAGTTGTTCTCTACGGGAAGAGTTTTGCTCAATTTTGTGCTCTCTAGGGGCTGCGGTAAGGGACTACGTACGTCGGTGACTGTTTCCAGCATTAGTATTGAGCAGATTATGACGTAGAGTTTTATGCGAGTGACTGAGAACGTATAAGTAAAATGTATGGATTGTTGCTGGAGTTTAAGATTTAATATTAATTTATTATTTGAATACGAACGTTTCTGGTTGAGCTTATGAATTAAATTTAGAATGCGTGAAGAAATCAAGTAGGCTTAGTCGTAAGTTAGGTTAGACATCATTTTTCAAAGCTTATTTTGCTGTATTTGTAATATATTTTTAAATATTTTTGCGGTTAAGGAATACCCCGGAAAATGCATATAGGATGTTGGTGTAATAAAGAGCACACAGATTTTTGAACGTTTTTTTTTTTTGAACGCCAACTTGCCGTCTTGTGCACTTTCTTCATTTAACGCCCACATTTTTTTTATATGAAAGAAAACACCCAAAAACTTCAACAGAAAAAAATTTAAAAAATTAACGCGATTTTTGTACCACTTCAAACTTGCACCATAATTCAATGGTCTATAAAATTACATATCCGACATGCTCCTAAAAATTCTGAGTAAAACGTTTGAAGTTTTGATGAAATTTTGACTTTTAGTACACCAGCAGAAATTTGAGTTAAGCGTGAAAAATCAACATTTACACAGCCACATTAATATCGTCTATTTTTTTGAATTTTTATAATAGGTCAGGAAATTTTGGGTCAATGAGACTGGAGATCCACCAAATGTGTCTTACGCAGCCAAAGACTTTGTCAGCATTGAATAGAACTAATGCGGTGGATTTTTCATCATTAATAACTTGGTAGAATATGGCTTAAAAACTGGTTAATAAAACCACTCAATTGATTGGTCAGTAGTTCTCGCTCTCAACAGGTGGCCTTCCTGGCTTTGGTATTGGAGTTACTTTTAACTTTTTCCATTTCTCCTATCATAAAATCTTAATATTCCGTTGGCGTATAAGTTCATAGCATTTTTATCAAACTCTTATTTAAACAAAAAACAATAATTGTGTCTATAAGTTAATCAATTATATATCTGCCGTTGCTGCTTACAACCTCTTTCCTCCTCTCGACCAATTTGTTAACGCCATTCCGCCAAAAATCGCATGGTCTGGTGTCAAAGAAGTTGTTGAGCCAGTTTTTAAGGACCCCTTTGTTATCGAAGGTAACGCCCTTTATATTGCTTGACAGAGCGCCAAAAAGATGGAAATCGATCGGTGCAAGGTCCGGAGAATACGGCGGATGCTGAAGGACCCCCTACTCGAGCTCTTGGAGTGCGACTTTGACGACTTGTGCAACATGGGGCCAGGCGTTGTCGTGAAGAGGTATGGTTTGACCACAACGATCAGGTCATTTCAGGCGAATAGCCTCACTCGCGTTCTGCAGCTGTACAGCGTAGAGCTCCTTGTTCCCAGAGCACCATGCCCTCCCAGTCCCACCAAACACATATCATGATCTTCCTTCGATGAAGATCCGGTTTAACTCTTGGCTTTGGCGTATCTCCTGGAGCCACCCACTCCTTTATTTGCTTTATTTTGATGTATAGGCACCATTTCTCATCTCCCGTGACGATTCGGTACAAAAAGCGCTGTTTATGAAAGCGTGTTGCTCGATGGCGGGCGAGATGGCTCCCAATTTTTCGATAAATTCCATTGAACAGAGAATCGTTTTATGATCGCAGTTCATTTTTTCCGCTAATTCACGACTGGTTTTGGCGACAGTCTATCCTTCAAAAGTAATTTGGGAAGTGCTTCATCGAACTCAGAAGGCCTTTTGCTGCGTGACGTGTCATCAACGTCACAGTCGCCATTTTTGAACTTTGCAATCCATTTCCGCGGCCGCCGTAGCCGAATGGGTTGGTGCGTGATTACCATTCGGAATTCACAGAGAGGTCGTTGGTTCGAATCTCGGTGAAAGCAAAATTAATAAAAACATTTTTCTAATAGCGGTCGCCCCTCGGCAGACAATGGCAAACCTCCGAGTGTATTTCTGCCATGAAAAAGCTCCTCATAGAAATAAAAAAAATATCTGCCGTTCGGAGTCGGCTTGAAACTGTTGAAACATCAACACGCACACCACAAATAGGAGGAGGAGCTCGGCCAAGCACCTAACAGAAGTGTATGCGCCAATTATTTATTTATTTTTTAAACCATTTCCGCGCTGTAGACTCACCTATGCCACCTGCTCCATACGAGTTGCACATGTCCCGTACTGCTTCGGCAGTGTTTTGACCTCGATGAAAAGCAAAGAATAAGAGGTATCTAAAGTACTGATTATGGCTCCTGGGTATTCCATTTGTAAGCCTCCAAAGTAATAAAAAATTAAATAACTCAAAAATACAATTAACATAGTTTTGTAGAGCAGAAAGAGTTCTATCGAATGAATACTTACCGTTTGCCAAACAGAAAACAAATCCTTTATAAATAAAAGAAAATATAAAAACGCTACGAACTTATTCCCCAAGGCAATAATTTTATTATATTTTAATATTTTATTCTTGAATAAACAACAAAACAAGATTCATAATCATTAAAGACAAAAGATCTTGGCATCTGTTAAATACTTTACATTTGTTTTGATATTTGCGATAAAAATTTGAATATTAGAAATGAAGGTCGAAAAATTAAAGGGAAAAAAAAATTTGTTTTTCATAAAATGTTAATATAATCCTTTAAGAATATGTCAAAAAATTTTTAGAACATAAATTTAAGTATTTCTTATATTATAGATCGTCAACCGTGACGACTCTTTGTTTTGGGTTCGGGCGCTGGGAGAGGTATAGTTACGCTGTATTCAAACTTTAGACGCGTTTTTCTCACAACTATATTTTTCGAATTGGCGTACACGATAACTCGAAGAGTTATTGAGCGATTGAGAAGCCCCGCTGCGACCTTCCTGGCAGAATTAAGTGTAGATCCGCCATTTTAAATGATTAAAATAATAAAAAAAAACATTGTATATTATTTTAATGTATAAATAAACTGTGCGCCAATTTTGAAAAAAAGTGTATTGATTCATTTTAAATAATTGAATGAAAATCAGGGAAAATTTGGCAATTTACAGGTAGGGCACGATATCGAATGTAAAGTATCGATCATGTACTCATGAGTAGTATCAAAAGAAAAGCATCGTACTCATTAAAATATCGGCACTTAAGTATCGATGTTGCAAGGTATCGAGTATTTATTTATTTGCGCCAAATCTAACTTGTCTTTAAAAGGGATATTTTTGAATCTCGGATCCAGTAAACAAGAAATTGAAATTAAGTAGTTTTCTTCAATGCATCCGAGTCGGCGTTCTATTTGTTTAATCATTTCTTTTTTTACCGCATGTAGTACTGTCATATCATCGTAGTCCTCACCTACAGGCACATATACATCATTAATCTGCGCCTTCAGGCAATTCACAATCGGTATAATTTTGCTTATAGTCACATATCGTTCACCTGACAGCTCTTTGGTAACATATTCTAGTGGTTTCAAAATACTCATCAATGTTTTAATATTTTGAATTTCTAAAGCTGAGAGTGTGGGCGGTGCTTTAACATTCAACATTAAGACTTCATTTACTATAGGCGTTAGCTCAATAAATCTCTGGAGCATATAATAAACGGAATTCCACCGTGTCTTTACATCCAAAATCAGTTTAAGAGGTTGAGAGCGAGCTTGCTTTTCTCGTAACGCATCGCTGCAATTACACTGCTCGTGAAGTATTTTACAATGTCACGCACTTTGCTTATTAATAAATTGAAGTCATTAACTGACATTGCAGATTCAGCGATGAGATTTAGTGTATGGGCAAAGCAAGGTAAGTGATGGTTTTTCCCAAGAAAAATTGTTGTAGCTGCTTTTATGTTCGCGCCGTTGTTTGTCACTATCGCAGATATTTTTTCTGTATTTATGTGCATGCTTGTACAAATTTCATTCAATTTTGCAGCTATGTATTCACCAGTATGCCTTTCATTTAGAGCAACGGTGGCTATGCAACGAGACTTAAGACTATCATTATGCAAAAAATTAGCAGCAACTCCTAAATAACTGGTACCAGTCATCATCTCGGTCCAAACATCACATGTTAGTGCCACGTGAGCTACATTTTCAAATGTGCTTTGAATTCTAAAATGCATTATAGTATAAAAATCATCCAATTGAGCTTTTAGCGTATCAACGCTTGGAATTTTAAATGATGGGCAGGCTTTCTTCATCAATTTGTTAAATCCACGCCCTTTTACGATATCAAATGGTCTTTTGTCGGCGCAAATAAAGTAAAGCAACAACTTGCAGAGTTTTGAATGATCTTTTCCGCTCTACTAATTGCAGCTTGAACTATGTGAAAAAATGCTGTGCCAAGTTGCAAAGCGACTGATTCAGCAGATTTTTGGGCTTTGTCATATACGGACTTCAAATTTCAGAAAACCCCTTTAAACTCTAGCTGGTATAAAAAACCGGTCTAGGACAACGCTCGCTCAAAAACTCATAACATCATGAATTTTGCTCCGATCGAATTGAAATTTTTACCAAAGTTATGCATTTAATAAAAAAATATCAAAATAGCTTACCTTAATAAATAAAGTAATACCGCCATCTGATTACTCGCCCGCCTCTCATGTTTGATAAAACTTTGTACATCCCATACACATTAGTACAAACATACATACAAACAAACATACGTGAATATGTGGCTCATAAACTATTCATTAGCAAATCCTAAACATATTAATTGTCTATAATTGTGCTACAATTTAAAATAATTACAGAGCTGTCCGCGCACACACGCACAAACACACATGCAGCAATGAAATTAATTAAATATAATTGTGTGCATTTGTAGCTGCTTTAAATTAAAATGTTAACTACTTTACCACTCATACGCACCCAAATGCTTATCTATGCATATCCTCGGCATAATTTTAGGCGCATGGCAAACATTTTTTACAAATTTGATTGCTAGTATTGTTTTTTTTTTCTTTCTCGCATTGCATTTAATTACGTGCAATTAACTAACGATGCTGTGATTGAACTTCCTGTTAACAATAAATACCTGCAATTTAGTGCAGATTTGCGGCTTTGTTGGAAATTTATGTAATTCCGTATGGCCTGGCTTTTTGCGCTTACTTTAATTTTAATCAACACATTGTTTTTTTTTTTTGTTTTAATTAGTTGCAAATGTTTGGCACATTTTTTATTTTTCGTTTTTGTTTTCAATTTTCAGAATATTTGCGTTATTTTAAATTTAAAAATTTTTTAACTGGGCCCTTAAGGCCGGCGGGCCAATTAAAAGGTCAAAAAATCGATTTTTTTTTTTTCCTGAAATCAATAGCTTAGATATTCAAGAACATGAGACACAAATTTTCAGAGTTAAATTCCAAGTATTTGCAGAGCTACAGAGCCGAGCGTAGTGCGGCGTCGAGCAACCGTGCGCTTACTTTGAAACTTTGAAGCGCGTTTTCTCGGCTTTTCATTTTCACGATTTTACCTAATTTATGTACACGATTGCAAAAAAACTAAACGAGCTATCCATTTCATTCAAAATGCGTTATCTTCAGTATTGTTTTCTCTTCTATGTGAACTAAAAAAAACATCCAAAAACTTTTTTTAAGCGACTTTTTTACCCAGTTGAAGAGTTTTTTTTTCCTTGAAAAACCACTTTTTTTTCTACCTTCCCCAAAAATTCGAAGTTTACGTGTTTCTCCCAATTTTCTTAGTTGACATCGAAGATAATTACATCAAAATTAATAATCTTTTTTTTTTTGTTTTCCGATGAAAATTGCAAGTTGTATCTTGTACAGAAGTTGGATACTTCAGTGGCAAGGCGCTCTGGGAATCTATTGATAACTCGGCTTACAATATATTGTTGGAGATTGTACAAATTTTTTTTTTTAGTTCAAATATATATTAAACTATCCCCAAAACTTCATTTGGCTAATTGTTTTTTTTCTCATCCTACAACGCTTCGCGAAAACTACTGAATTTAGGACATCTAATTGGCCCGCCGGCCTTAAATGAAGTTAATGTGAAAATGCCACGGCTCTTAATGGGAACGTAAATAGCCACTGTTAGTCGTCATCTTCTAACCCAAAGCCCTTTCTTCCTCGTTTCCACCTGTCTGGTTCCTTTCCCCTCCCGTTCCGTTGTATGGTATCACAACGTACGAATTTCGAATATTTGCCCGTCTTATCTCTTTGTGATATCGTATCCTACACACGACTCTTGAATAGTGCTACAAGATGACACAAAATTAATCACCCTATCGGGGGATTTATAATTTTTGCAATTATAATGATTGCAATCAATCATATTTCACACTTGTGAGCTCGGCAACTGCAGTAAACAAAATCACAAAGGTCAAAATAAAGATTCCCATCGCTCAAAATCATTTTTTGTTTTTTTTTCCCTGTTATTACGCGAGAACCTTTTTCAAAAACAAAATGGGTGCTTAATTTTATGTGAAAGCAACGCATTTTTAAAACGCAGTAGAGATACGAAGGGCAACTGAAATGAACTCTACATGGAAGAAAAATCAACCACTCTTTCGATTTAAATATCTTAAGTCAGAACTTCTTTTACTAAATTTTTTTGTCACCCGAATATTTTTTAATAATTAAAAAAACAAAAAATACAATAGCATTACCTCCTTAAATTTCTTTTTTGATAAAATTTTATACAAAAATTTCGATAAATATCACAGGAATTTCGTCGGTAAATTCAGCCAATCATTCGCCTCTAGCGCTCATCATTCACCCGCCCTCCAGATACGAAAAAGGGTGGATAAATGAAGCTTTTTACATGTGAACTACTTCAACTGGTAAATTTTTCAATGTGTATCGATAGTTGGCGAATCAAAAGACAAAGTGCGACAGTCTGCTTAATCACAAAGAAGGTTCTTCTTCTTCTTCTCATTATTATTATTATTCTCCTCATATTTCTTCTTCTTCTTATTCTTCTTCTTATCATTATTCTTCTTCTCCTCATTCTTCTTCTTCTTCTTCTCATTCTTCTTCTTCTCCTCATTCTTCTTCTTCTCCTCATTCTTCTTCTTCTTCTTCCCCTTCTTCGCATTCTTCTTCTTCCCCTTCATCGCACTTTCTTCTTCTTCTCAATATTCTTCTTCTCCTCATTCTTCTTCTTCTCCTCATTTTTCTTCTTCTTCTTATTCTCCTTCTTCTCGTTATTCTTCTTCTTCTTCTCATTCTTCTTCTTCTCCTCATTTTTCTCCTTCTTATTCTCCTTCTTCTCGTTATTCTTCTTCTTCTTCTTCACCTTCTTCGCATTCTTCTTCTTCCCCTTCATCGCACTTTCTTCTTCTTCCCAATATTCTTCTTCTCCTCATTCTTCTTCTTCTCCTCATTTTTCTTCTTCTTCTTATTCTCCTTCTTCTCGTTATTCTTCTTCTCATTCTTCTTCTTCTCCTTCTTCGCATTCTTCTTCTCATTATTCTCCATCTCATTCTTCTCCATCTCATTCTTCTCCATCTCATTCTTCTTCTCATTATTCTTCTTCTTCTCATTCTTCTTCTTCTTCCCCTTCTTCGCATTCTTCTTCTTCTCCTTCTTCGCATTCTTCTTCTTCTAGATTTGAACGACAACCGCTTACTCGATTTTGGCCAAGTTTAGCAAAGCGCACCAGTCGTTTCTTTCTCATGCTAATAGCCGCGAATCAACACAGTTATGTCAAGGCTTCTGAACAAAAATGCCAAAAATAAGTGTTTGCTCGGACAACTCATTGGACAGCAGCTCTCATCGCAAGTTCCACGGGCTATAAATAATTTACACTTAGAACTACCAGTTTTGCCTTGATCACTGCATACAGTGCCTTGCATTCCATCCAACACGGCAATTTTTCAAATCATAAATGAGATTTAAACCAGTAAAACCAACACATTTTTCCGAGAGCAACCACAAAATCAGCAGTCAAAAGCGTTCATTGCGCATTTTCTTCGGTAACACAGGGCGTATAAGTGACGTGCAGCAATCATTTAAATAAATACACACACACGAGTGCAGGATGTGAGTGAAGTGCTTGTGCACATTAATTTCAACAACAAAAGCACCGCAATCAACGTAAAACAGCAACGCACAAACCACATATCTCTACCGCAAACAATTTAATTTCCATATATGCTTCAATTAAAGTTTATACAGTGCGCCGATAGCGAAGGCAACACATCCATCCGTATATGCCACGTCAGCCAGCATCAAAGGCAAAAACTGGACATGGCCAACAACAATAACGTTATGGTGCTCACAATTTTAGGTGGCAGTAGAGATTAAAAGTACAAGCCCATATAGAAACTGTTGCGCAATTTCATATGTCACACACACACATACATACCACATATTTAAATGCTTGTACGTATGGGAAGAATTTCTGTAATAAAAGTCGTTGCCTGTCAAAAATTTCAGTGCGCTACCTTTGACGTCATTTGCATGCATGGTTTTGATGCGAGCCGCCTGTCTGCGCTGACTATTTTAAATAAGATTTGCTGCCTCAGGCTGTATTTTAGAAATTCTTCCCCTCTTCTCTGACTGCACAGTGGTGAATGGGGCGAGCAGCCGAAGCTAAAAATTACTTAATACTTTCCAAATGCCACAAAAATAACGTAGGAAGAAATAAAAATATTAAAAATATACTTAACGCTACGCCGGTGTGGGAATCTAAAAAGGCAATTTACAGGTAATTGTTTCAAGTACATTCCGGATCCAGTGCTGTTGTGCATCTTTGAGCAGTCAATATAAATATGCTGGCCACTATCATCGTTCGTAATTTATAGTCTCTATTCAGATCTACAGGGTCCGGAACTCGAAGTGTAACCAGTTAAAAAGGCCTTAAATTTAGTTTGAAAACGATTGGAGAGCGCCCATCTACGGTTACAGCGGCCCAAACCATTGCCTGTGGCGGGTGCTGCCTCTTGGTGGCCAATCGATGAGTTAAATTCTCGTGTGAACGGTTGGTCAAATAAATCCTATAATTTTGCGAGTTTACGAATTAATCAATTTGAAAAATTTTCGCCTGAGGAGTCGTTCGAAGAGCACCTGGTATTCCTCCACAAGTGAATCGTTGAACTTTTAGATAGGATTGCGCCTGCACCGCCCCCCACCACATGAAAGCTCCGTAGGTCAAAATGCCTCTTATATACGGTTTCAGACCCCATTTTTCGGTAAATGTCTTCATATAGTTAAACAAAGCATTACAAGCTCTCTTCATTCTTTCCTCGGCGCTCCTTTTCCGAGAAAGCTTTGAGTTCAGAATTATACCAAGATATTTCGCATCGTTCGATAGGGTTAGAGTTATTACACCTGTAGATTGTAACTTAAAAATAGGTATCTTATAACTTCGAGTGAACAGAACTAGTTTGGTCTTAACTGGGTTAACCAATAGACCGTTTGGGGTCGCCCACTTAGAGAGTTCTCTTAACACTGACTGCATGAGCCCCCTGATAGTCGAAAAAAGTTGCGCGTCATCAGGATGGTTACAGCGTTACAGCAATTCTCTTGGCGCTATTCTTGCTCATAGTAAAAAGCATTTCATTTAAGACTAGGTTCCACAGTATTGGCGACATAACAAGCCCCCTCAGTGAGGTTCTTCTGGTAAGTTTTTTCCCCAGACGAGTGATACCTAATTTCGAGGTGATTACTCTGTTAGATAGCAGTTGATCCATCGCATAATCTTGTCGTCCGTACCTATGTTCCACAATGTTGTTGAACGCCCCAACGATATCCAGAAAAGATGCCATAGTAAATTCCTTATTTTGAAAATATTACTCTATTGTTCCAACATTTTCGTGAAGTGCCGTTTCTACAGACTTACGCTTCTGCTGAAGTACTCTGCATTAAGAGTGCCCTGTAGATCAATCAGTCTTTCTAATGTTTTGAGTAAAAACAAAGAGAGAATAATGGGTATGAACCTTTCGCAGTATAATGGTCCGATTATCTTGCTTTGGACTTTCCTCTATGAGTTCGGAATGTACCCTGAAAATAGGGATTCCCTAAAAATCTTAACTAACCATAAATTAATCGTTCCTATTGACTACTGTAACACATTGATATAAATCCATCAGGTTCTCCTGACTTGGTAGGAGTTTACCGCTCAGGTTACCTTAGTCTCACTGCTAATCTTTCTTGCAAATTCATCTATCTGAATTCCAGAGAAGTGTATTTGCATGAGTTATTCAAGTGTTTCCTACCCCGTTTCTGTGAAGCTGCCATCCGGTCTTTACACTATCTAAGTCATGAGAACTCTGATCTGTCCTTCAATTCTTCGCAAAAACTCATCCTGGATTATTTCTTTGCTTTCTTCATTTTCCTTTTAAAAGTATTGAAACTAGTTGGAATGAGGTTTATCTAAACCAATAATTCAAATTTGTTTACTCTGTATGATTACCTTTGACTTTCGTTCCATTAATTTTGATATGTATTTATGAACCTCGTCATGATATTTTCTTTAATACTTTTGAATACTTTACATTTTGTTTTCGTCTACTCCACATTATAACAAAATTCTAGACTTAATTAATTTAACTTTGCTTTACCTTTTTATACAGTTTATGTTCTTATTTGCTACTTGTGAAATTTTAATTTAGATTTAAAAAACAATTTATTAAAAAAAATTGGATAGCGGAATAAGTTTCCATCCTTTCTTAGCCAAAGTTACGAAGTATTTAAGCAATTAAATAATAAATGATATTATGTGAAGTATGGGCCACTGGAAGCTACAACGTTACTCCATCTTTCATGCAGCATGCGGATTCCTCCGATGAAAAATTCGAATTCTTTTGACTTGCTCTATTCATTGAGCCAGTTTGCGATGCTCTCGTAGGAAGTGAACCGCTCTTCAATAAGGCTTGACTGCATTGCTCGGAGCAGATGGTAATCCGAAGGTGCAACGTCTGGGGAATACGGTGTTTGGGGCAAGATTCCCCAATTCAGTCCCTCTAAATATTTCTAAACCGTTTTAGCAACGTGTGGCCTGGCGTTATCATACAACAAAATCAGTTTGTCATGGGAACGGGACGTTACCGCCGCTTTTCTTTGAGAGCTCGATTCGTCAGTGATGGTTTCAGATTTAAGGAGTTCAATATACCCTTCTGATCCCACCACATGCACAACATTATCTGTGAAGCATGACTATTTTTTTCGCTGTCGATGCTCCTGATCCACCTTGCAGGCTCCAGCATTTTCAAAGCTTAGGATTATCATAATAGATCCATTTTTCATCGCCAGTGATGATGCGATGCAGAAAACCTTTTCTTTTCTGCCGTTCAAGAAGCATCTCACACGTCCCAACACATCTCTCGATATCTCTCCCTCAATTGATGGGGGTGCCACAGTTACCTGCTTTCTGGAACATTCACATCGCGTGTAAACGTTTAAGGACGGTTGATCTGCCAACATCCAACTCTTTAGAAATATCATCAAGGGTACGACATGCGTCATCATCCAATAATTGGTTAGTTGAATATCTTGGATAGTTGAATATTTTCACGTCGAAATTGCCACTTTCGAAACATCGAAACCACTCTTTACAAGTTTTATCTGATGAAGAGTGACTATCGTAAATATTGACCAATATACGACACGTTTCAGATGCACTTTTCTTTAAAAGATAATTATGAAGCATGACTTCCCGCAAATGCTGTTTCTTCGTAATGAACGTAGACATTTTAGACATTTCGATTCTGCGGTGGAGACCTCACCAGTATATTACTAGAACGCACACAGAAATAGTATCAGTAGCGACACCTCTTTTTCGAGGATGGAAACTTATTCCCAATATTAGGCTTTTATATTTGTGGCAACTAAAAAATATAATACAAGGTGAAGTCCAAAATAAACAAGATTGAGCTAAAATAAAAACGACAGGAGCTTTGTCCTGATAACTTCGAGTTAGTTTATTCACAATAGTCCCCTCTGGCCTCGATACACTGTTTTGCGCGATCTAAAAGCTTTTCGAAAGGGTGTTTCAGGTCATTGACCGGAATCCGGAACGTCCTTCAGGATGTCGGTACAAGCCTTTTGAGTGGCCTCTACGAACGCAAAACATTTTCCGTTCATGACCACAAGCAATTTTTCGAATAGGTAGAAGTCATAGGAAACCATTGATGGTTAACATGCGATTTCTGGTCAAAAAATCAGTCACAAGTGTGGATCGATGAGATGGTGCATTATCATGCAATAAGCGCCAGCTTACTCCTTCGCGGAATTCTGGGTGAATTCGACGAATGCGATGCAACAAACGCTTCAATACGCCAAAATAAAAAATTGCATTGAGCGTTTGGCCCATTGGCATGAACTCCTTGTAGGCAATTCCCTTGGAATCGTAAACACAAATGAGCATCGACTTGATTTGTAACTTCTCCAAAGCCGATATTTTAGGTGGTGGCAGGTCTGGGCCTTCCATTCGGCACTTTGAATCTTAGTTTCAGGTTCACCATCTACAATGTTAAAAAGGAAGTTCGCGTCTTTTCTCGCCTCTGTAATGAGGTCTCTCGTATGTTGAATTCTAAGCAATTTTTGGTCCTCAGTTAAATTGTGCGGAATGAAACGTGCACAGACCTTTCGTAAGCCCAAATGATGAATTAAGATGCGATAAATCGATGTTTTGGACATATCCAACTCGGATTCCATGAATTTTAACGATGGTTTGATGGTTCGTTCTTGATAAATTTACGAACAATTTCGACGACACAACCATACTGACACTTTAGACGCAATAACTTCGGTTCCACTTAACCGAATATCACCAAGCTTTCATTGGAAGTCAACTCGGGATGTAACTTCCAACGCCATAACCCATTAGAAATGTGGTGCCATCAAAAACATTTTTATGACACCAGTCTTTATTATTTTGGACTTTACCTTGTGTTAAAACCGTATTTTGTAGTTTATCGCCAGCAAACTAAAATACTTTTTAAGAACGTCAACTCAAGCCAATAGCTTCTGCTGCTAGTTGCCTTGATTTCGTACTGTAATTATTTATTTTTATTTAATTTTTTATTTTATTCAATTAATAATCTAAAAACTACAATATTTCTTCCAGACTATGAAAAACAGATTAATGCTAAATTTACTTGTAATTAACAAATATTACATTTTTTATAACTAATAAATAAGTATAAATAAATAAGTAAACAAACAAATAAATAAATAAATAAATAGAAATGGGAACGTTCATTAATAGCGCTGGTTTAGCACATTCATCACGGACTGCTCTTCCCCATATTACCCTCAAGGGAATTTATAAGAGTTGCTACCAGTTTGTAGATATTCCACTTATAAATTTCTCACAATTTTTATTCCATAATTTCATTAACACACCGACATGGCATTACTTATATACCGATTATTTATACACGCATATATTTATATATTATATACATATGAACAACAGTAATTTCACTATGATTCCCTGCGTGTATGTATTCGGTATGAATATTCACTGTGGCTACAATCATTTACACGCAGATAAGAAAAAAACATTTCTGCATGCAACACTTCCACTTAATTACGTGTTTAGGTGTGACATATTGCCCACGATAAAAATAGTAACGACAAAAAATTACTTCTGACAGTTATTAATACATATGTACATCTCATTTACTTGCTTTCAATTTTCCTACAACGAAGACCCTTGGCATGTCCTATTCGATAAATATTCATACGGCCACAGAAGTTATGCAGCTATTCCTCGCATAATCGTAATTAACTATTAAGGCTTAAGTTGTAATTCTACCCTAAATGTGACAATTTGATGAAGTGATTAAGAGCGCGCACCCTGCAGGAAAACGTTGAGCTAGTAGGATTGTACAAATTTCAATGTCATAGTACAAATAAAGAAGATGTGACAAACATCGGACCGTTAACCGGCTCTCAGAGATTATGAAGGCATCAGCTGATTTGCTGACGTAACAGAGGATGTCACAGCGATTTGTTTACGTTTTACGTTAAAACTGAGATTGGGTGGCGATATAAGAGAACTGATCAAGGCAACCACCACACACATCAAGGCAAATTGAGTACTATGTATAGGTGGCGTCTACCGTCAGTTACTTTATTCTTCGCGCTTTGACAAGTCTGACGCCAGGTCAATACAAGGAAACAAAAGGAGGAGAAAATATTTACATGTTTGTGAAAATTTAGTAAATGGTTTGGTAATTTTGTATTGTATAAGATTTAACCAAAACAAAGTAATGAAAACGAAGTGCCGTGTGTTAAATTGTTTGCGTTTTGCTGAAGACGTTGTGGCAAGTAAGTGTGAGTGCGTATTGCTTTCGCCTACTCTTCCTCTTTACAAAGATGTAATTTCACTTTCTTTTGTTTTTTTACTCATGGCGACGCAGTGAATTCGAAAGGCGCAACCTTGTATTCTATCAACCTTGCACTCACATTACTTTATTGCCGTCAGAACAACGACTGATTGGAAGAGCGTAAGAATTCGTGTGAAATCTAGCTGAAGAGAATAATAAAGTGGCGGCGATGGTGGTGCCACTACTTTGGCCTCAGCAAATTTGCCAATATCAGCTGATTTTCGTGACGTACCACTTTTATAATTGATGTTCAATGTGACCAGATTAACATTTTCACAACTTTTTTTAGCATTTTTTGTGGTCTAACAACGGGGTTTCAGTTTCTTCTTTCTAAAAACTTTTCTACTGATTTGAAAAAAAAAATATATCAATAATAATACGATGGCCGCCGTAGCCGAATGAGTTTGATGCGTGACTACCATTCGGATGACGCAGGTTTGAATCTCCGTGAAACACCGAAATGAAGAAAAATTTGTTTCTAATAGCGGCCGCCCCTCCAAGTGCATTCCTGTCAAAGCTTCTCATAAAAAACCATTTGCCTTTCCGAGTCGGCTTAAAACTGTAGAAAACTATGGACTGTTGAGAGAAGAATATATATACAATGTGATATAATAGGGTGGGTCGATTTAAAAATCGCTCATTGCTCTGTGAAAATCGTATTCTAGGAATCAAAGTAAGAAACTTTGCCGAAGGAACCATGCCTCTAAAACGAATTCTGATGTCCCCCAATTTGGGTCGAACGAAAAATCCCACTTTGACCCATTTAGAGTGCTATAATCGAGTCCAAATGTATGACCAACCCCCACTAACTTTGGACGGCCGATTCACCCATGCCAGTGGCACACCCCCTGGAACTCCCCTGGGGGGTTCCCTATACAATCATTTCAAAATATCACCATTTTTGGCCTTTACATGAGAAAAGAAACTAAAAAGTTCGACCCAAATTGGGGGATATCAGAATTCGTTTTAGAGGTATGGTTCCTTCGGCAAAGTTTCTTATTTTGACCCCTAGAATATGATTTTCACAGAGCAATGGGCGATTTTTTTGCCTCCCCACAAATCGACCCGGCCTAATATACATATATATAATTTTTTTGTCACACATAAGATTCGTCAAATGTGGTACTTAACGGGTCCCGGTGGTTTAGAGTTCGAAAATTTAGGGAATTTTTTTTTACAATAATAAAAGAAATACGACATTTAAATTTCTTTTATTTAATTTCTTTAACATACAGAAATGAAAAAAAAAATTTTATTTTAATAATTTTAAAAATAGCGCTGATGGGGCACCTACGTGCGTCATACTAATTTATTAGACACTCATTTGTATCAAGGGTTGTCAACAAAGGTTGCTTATTAAAAAAACAGATATTATTTATTAATTACAATTCTCGGTGTAAAAATTTGATACCTTCGTATGACAGAAAAAATCGTTTATTAAACGATAAAGTGGAAATGCAAGTATCTGCCTTCCAGACTGAAGATTTAAAAATATATCAACAGAAATCCATTATTTTTGCGTTAAGATTTTGCGCAAATGGTTTGAAACTGTTTCATGGTCGAGCTTTAGCTCTTAGACGATGCTACGACTACTAACAACCCGGTCAACTTCGATTATTTCTGTGATTTTATCGACATTTTCGACTTTCCCATCTTTTGCTTTAACATCAAAAATATCTGAACGAAATCGACGAAAATATACAGCATTTAAGCCTGACATCGGAGCAACAGCCGCACAACTTGTATATGATGCTAATCTCCGGTTGCCAGGACAATTTTTTCATGATCGCCATATCAACCAGCCACAATCGGATTTTTCCAAGCAGCTCATTGACATAATGCAAAAAATACGATTAACCCAAAGCGCAAATCACGACTCTACGAAAAGTTTTGTATCGTGCGCAACGAAAAAGCGCGGCCTGCATTCGGAACATATCTGGTTATAATAGTCTACAAGGAAAAGTATCCGAAATAATTTAAACTAATATCTGCTTCTCTGTCCATGCAAAATTCGGATTGATAACTAAAATTAATTTATTAGTTTGAGTTTTTACGATAATCGTATCTTTCGTGTTTAATGGAACTAGGCCGACAAAATTTAACCAACATTCAGACCCAGAAACCAGACTATATATTTCCGAAGGTTTATGATGCGCTGAATCCAAATCTGGCCTCAGAATTGCTCTATCAGCTCTGGTTTTCGAGATATACTAACCTAAAAGTGCAAAAAACACAATTTTTGCCCATATTTGAGGTTATGCGATATCTCTGCGAAAAAAAATGATATTTGAGCAAACAAAACGCCATTTGAAAAAAGAAGGATTGTATTTAAAGATGCCATCCTTTAATTTTGGTGAAAGAAAACATCTGCAAGGCTACATAACCTCAAATATGGGCAAAAATGGGGTTTTTTGCACTTTTAGGTTAGGATATCTCGAAAACCAGAGCTGATAGAGCAATTCTGAGGGCAGATTTGGATTCAGCGCATCATAAACCTTCGGAAATATATAGTCTGGTTTCTGGGTCTGAATGTTGGTTAAATTTTGTCGGCCTGTGTTATCTTCAGACACCCGAAAAATTTCACCATCCAAATCAACAGCAACAAAAGTAACATTTCGATAGACCGACTCAGACCAGTCGCAAACAACACCATCACCATCAAATCAGATATCTACAAGCAATACGCCAACAATCAGTGTCGGACGAAAGATAAGACTTCCCATATGAAGTTTGGGGAGACATATGCGGCAACCAAACTAAACGGACGATCAAATGGCAAGCCTGACAACAAGAGAAAAACATAAAAATGTAACTGAATAAACGCTGCAGTTCGAACAAATCGCCGGCAAAGACAGACGAGTTGTACTATAGGGTGGGCCATATAACGTTTGCTTTTTGAACCACCTATTTTTTTGAGAATGGTAACACAAATAACATGTCAAATGTGTTCATAATTTACTTAAAGGTTTAACATTTACGAAATGGGACGCATACGCTTGAACAAAATTGGAAAATATTGAAAACCTATTTCCAAAGTGCTGTGTCTTCCTCTTCTTTTCTGATGAAGCTCATTTTCACCTCGGTGGCTATGTCAATAAGCAAAATTGTTGGATTTGGGGCTCAGAAAATCCACACGTTACTGTAGAGAAGCAAATGCATCCACAACGAGTCACTGTTTGGTGCGGTTTTTCGTCTGGCGGCATCATCGAGCCATTTTTTTTCGAAAATGAGCGAGCGAAAAAAATGGATCAAAGAAGTTGCATACAATTTTGTGTAAAAAATGGAATTAAGAGCTCAAAAACACTTGAAATGTTGACAGTGGCACACGGTGAGAATACTCTGAGTAAAAAAATTGTCAAATTGTTTCAAATGGTACAAGCT
Source organism: Anastrepha fraterculus (assembly GCA_037575425.1). Lineage (NCBI taxonomy): Eukaryota > Metazoa > Arthropoda > Insecta > Diptera > Tephritidae > Anastrepha > Anastrepha fraterculus. Next base: position 224,290 of record JAYXIM010035109.1, on the reverse strand, counting down.
TTTCACAGAAGGTCGAGAAGCTGTGAATGACGACGCTCGTTCTGGATGCCTCAGTACATCAACAGTCGATGAAAATGTTGAGAAAGTGAAGAAAATTGTTATGGAGAGTCGTCGAATCACAATTATAGAAGTGGCCGAGAATGTCGGAACAACGATCGGTTCATGTTCTGCAATCTTTTCGGAATTTTTGGGCATGAAGCGTATGTCAGCGAAGTTCGTTCCAAAATTGTTGAGTTTTGACCAAACGTAACGTTGCATGAACATCGCTCGGGAATTGTTGAATGACGTCAACGATGATACAGATTTGCTTAAATGGGTCATAACTGGGGGCAAATCATGGGTATATAGTTATGACATCGAAACCAAAACCCAATCGTCTCAATCGAAGTGTCCAGGACAGCCAACACCACAAAAAACACGCCAAGCTCGATCGAATGTTAAGGTTGTGCTAACTGTTTTCTTCAATTACGATGGCGTAGTGCATCAAGAGTTCTCACCACAATTTAGAACGGTAAATCAGGCGTATTACCTTGAAGTTATGCGTCGTTTGCGTGAGGCAGTACAAAAAAAAAACAACGCCCGGAAGTGTGGAAAAAAATGCACGGCTTTTGCATCATGATAATGTAGCTGCTCACTCATATTTGCATATGAGAAATTATTTGGCCAAAAACAACGCCGTTATCATGCCTCAGCCACCGTATTAACCAGATTTGACCGCCTGCGACTTTTTCGTGTTCCCAAGATTGAAGAGACCCATGAAAGGACGGCGTTCTGCGACGATTGAGAGGATAAAAACCGAATCGCTGAGAGAGCTCAAGGACATACCAAAAAGTGCATATCAGAACTGCTTCGAGAATTGGAAAAAACGCTGGCACAAGTGTGTTATATCTGAGGGGGAATTCTTTGAAGGAGATAAAATAGAAATTGATGAATAAATACATATTTTTTGAGTGCAATGAAAGTCACCTTATTTTTTGAGCACACCTCGTACGGTTCAGACATACTCGCGTAAGGATCAGATTACTAACGCATATGGCGAACTAAATTGTAATCGCAGTGAAATGCGCCTATATCTGGGATATGCATGCGAGTACATATCTGCAAAAAAACATAATAAACCCTTCTTAATTATGGCCAAAAAGTTGAAAACATCATTTTACTGTACACTGAATTCATTATGAAATGCAAAGTAAATATTAGCTAATCAAAAGTTAGACATTCAATGCCCAATTGATAATAAAATCAAAATCATTTGCTGTTTTTGATTGTACGCCTGTGGGCCATACATTCAATTGACGGCAGTTTATTCCTGTGTGGTTCCTAGCAGCTAAGCTATTCATAAAAATCAAATTTGATGTTTTAAATTCAAATAGAAAAATATTACAAACGCAAATTACAACTATTCATTATTTATACACATCACAGGCTGCCAATTGCAGCCCATCCACGTATGGCTTCTCTATGAAGAGGCTGTAATATAATTAAATAAAATCGACGCAATAGGCAATGACGCAATAAATATAGTCATGAGGGTTAGTAAATAACACTAATAATGCCCAAAAAAGGAGTAAGCTTTCAAAAAGTAATTAAGAAAAATCTATATCTTTCATTTACAGTCTGTAAAGCTGACTAAATTCAATTTTTAAATTGAAATAAAAGAACAAAATTTCTTTATTATTTTTGTATAGCACCATTCATAACATTTTTATTTTTAAAGATAATCCCATTCAATCCCACTGCGGCCGCCATAGCCGAACGAGTTGGTGCATGACTACCATACGGGATTGAGAGATAACGTAGGTTCGAATCTCGCGGAAGGACCAAAATGCAGAAAAAGTTTTTTCTAATAGCGATCCCCCCGGCAGGCAATGGCAAACCTTCGAGTGTATTTCTACCATGAAAAAGCTCCTCATAGAAATAAAAAAAATATCTGCCGTTCAGAGTCTGCTTTAAACTGTAGGTCCCTCCATTTGTGGAACAACATCAAGACACACGCCACAAATAGGAGGAGAAGCTCGGCCAAACACCCTAATCGGGTCTACGCTTTACTTTAGTAGTGTTGGCTTCAAATGCCTCAATCGAATCTGGTTTATCCACGAAGCATTTCGATTTTACAAGCCCGCGCAAATAGAAGTCGTAAGGTGTAATATCACATGATTTTGGTTAGCGATCCACTGCCCGAGGCGGGAGATAAATTGCTCACCGAAACAACGACGCAGTAAATCCATTGTTTCCCCGGCTGTACAACAACTAGCGCCGTCTGGTTGGAACTGACTATTGAAGAGATCACGGGCATCAATACCCGCTATCAAAAAGTCGTTTATTATGGCGCGATAACGTTCGTCATTCACTGTTACATTCGTGCCAGCCTCTATGGACTGATTTTTCCTACAGGCCATAAGCCGCATCAAACGGTTGTTTTCAATGGATGTAAAGGATGTTCTTTAATGGCTTCCGATTGCTCTTCAGTCAAAATACTGAATTTTACTTATTGGCGGAGCCATAAAGCCAAACATCGCATTACTCCCTTATCTCTAAACAAAATTGTTGGCCTGAGCACGTGATGAACACTTTTCACAGAGCGTCGATTTTGGTAATACGATTGTACGATTCGTAAACGTTGTTGAGACGAAGGGTCTTTCCATGATGAAATACACAAAAAAACAAAATCGAACTTTTTGTCTGATGAATAACTTTTGATACTTGATGTTTACTAATTTGTCAACGCTGATTCTAAATATACCCTCATTTTTTTTGTAACAGCTCTTGTTTACGAGTTATAGCTATCACAAAAAAATCACTATATTTCAGTGTTAATTGACGAATATTTAAACAAATATTAAGTTTTCTTAATATTATTTGTTATGGCATCGTCAAGACGAGTTTGTATAAATGACCGGAATAGTTTTTGTTTTATTTGCGGAGAGTATATGTTTCAAGAAAACCGTTTGAATGTGACATCGTTCGTAAATGAGGCGTACAAAAATTACTTCGGTCACCTAATGGAAATGAAAAATAAGCCTTGAATTCCACAAAAGGTATGCAAAACGTGCTTTGAGTTTCTACGTTTGTGGACGAATAAGAAATGGAATAAATTTAGATACGAAACTGCTATGATCTGGATTGAACCTGTGAACCACCACGACGACTGTTATTTTTGTATGGTAAAAATAACTGGCATTAACCGAAAAAATCGAGGCAAATGGGAATATCCTTCCATACGATCGGCACATAGACGTGTTTTGAGCCCTACGATGTCATCTGAACCTCAACCTGGTGCTTCACAGGAAGAACCTTTACATTTTGAGGCAAAAACAGACAATAGCGATAGTGACTTTGATTGTGACCTGGGAACACCAAAACCATTTAACCAAGATGATTTAAACGACTTCATTAGAGATCTGGGACTGCCAAAGACTGGTTCAGAAATTTTGGCGTCTAGATTAAAAGAAAGAAACTTAGTTACAAAAGAAACTAAAATTTCTTACTATCGCAGAAGAGAACAAACTTTCCTTGAATATTTTGCTGAAGAACATGACTTTGTATTTTGTAAAAATGTACCTGGTGTAATGGCTGCAATGGGATTACACAATTACGTTTCTAGTGAGTGGCGTTTATTTATAGATTCATCAAAACGGAGTTTAAAATGTGTTCTCTTACACAATGGAAACAAATTGGGCTCATTGCCTATTGCACATTATACTAAAGTAAAAGAAGAATATACAACTATTGCTCGGGTTTTAGACAAAATTAAATATGCGGAACACAATTGGGTCATATGTGTCGAATTAAAAATGGTAAACTATCTTTTAGGCCAACAAGATGGTTACACAAAGTTTCCCTGTTTTCTTTGCTTGTGAGATAACAGAGCTAAAAATCAACATTGGATTAAAAAAGATTGGCCTGTACCAGGACAACAGAACGTGATAAACCCACCTTTAGTATCAAGGGAACGTATAATTTTACCTCCGTTACATATAAAACTGGGGCTTATAAAACAATTTGTTAAAGCTCTTGACAAAAATGGAAATTGTTTTCTTTTTTTGTCTAAAAAGTTTCCAAAATTGAGTGCAGAAAAGATAAAAGCGGGTATTTTTGGCGGGCCACAGATAAGGTCGTTAATGAAAGACTCAAATTTCATAGACACTATGACAGTGATTGAGAAAATGGCATGGAATGATTTTGTTCGGCTTGTTCAAAATTTCTTAGGAAATAAAAAAAGTTCTGACTATTCTCAGCACGTCGAACAACAAATGGGTCACTTCCAAAGGGTTGGATGTAATATGAGCATTAAGTTACACTTTCTTCACAACCATCTGGACTATTTTGCAGCCAATCTTGGGGATCTCAGCGAAGTACAGGGCGAGCGATTCCACCAGGACCTTCGTACGATGGAGGAACGCTATCAAGGTTACTGGAACACACACATGATGGCCGACTATTGTTGGAACATGAACAAGAGTTCTATGCCTTCAACTTCAGCAAGGAAATCATATAAAAGAAATTTTTTTTAAACTTAAGGGGGGACCCTCATTTATCGGGTCAAAAAAATCGATTTTTTGGAAATAATTTTAATCTATTCTACAACTATTTAAGAATGTACTTTCAAAATTTCAAGTCGATATCTGTATTTTTGAAGGAGTGACAAAATTTTTAACAGGACGCGACGGGTGGCCTGATCGCCTGTATCCAAAACTTTAAACGCGTTTTTCTCGAAACATCATTTTTCGATTTTGTGTACACAATTGAGAACGCTGTATTGAACCAATCAGGCTTTACAATTGCTCATTTTAAAGATAATTAAATTGTTTTCAATGTGACATTAAGTGTTTTTTTTTAAAAAAAGATTTTCATATTTTTTTGTAATTTTAAAGTCAATTTTTATGCATGAAAAATCACTTTTAACATAAAACTGGGTAAAAAATATCAATTTCGACATTTTTTTTTTAAATCAAAATGTCACATCGAAGGTATTATCCTAAAGTTTTAAAAAAAATTTGGTTTTTTTATTTCAGAAAAAAATTCAGAGCGCTAGAATGTACACAGATAGAATGAGGTGCCATGGACGAGGTGTATATTTCCATACTTAAAATGTTTTTTTTCTTCTCCGAAAATTTTTGTAGACAGTCAAGACATTTATTAAAGTACTTTATGAATTACAAAACGTTTGAAGTTATTTTACCTGAGAAAAAAATTCCCAAAAATGATGCATTTTTCGACCGTCTAAATGAGGGTCCCCCCTTAAGAAGGCAATAAAATAAAATAATCTTTAAATCTATAGTGTTTTATTACAAAAAGTCAAATGTGTCATATAGAATCATCTAGAGCTGATACAGGAATTTCAGTTACAGATTTGAAATTGTCATTAAAAATTGGACTAAAAACATGTATCATAACCCAATCATCAGAAATGCTGTTGTGCAGTGATATCAATGAATGCTGAAAAAATTATGATCAACCTTCATTAATCGAACTTCGAAGTCACATATCATTAAATATCTGAAACTTTTTTCCATATGAACGGGTACCCCCACATATTTAATTGTTCGGTATACCTCTCTCAACCTACAACCCGCATGGTGCAAGTAACTTCAGCCAACACGAGATGGGTTGATAGTCTGGCATGTAATGCTAGAAAAAGAATTGGGTCAGCATGGGGCATCAAGTGCTGAAAGTATCTCAGTCGAAGAAAAACGTTTCTATGTTACATGCTTTGATCACAGGCTACTGTTTCCTAGGTCGTAATGCTCAAAGATTAAATGTAGCTAATTTCGACTACTACAGATGCTGCAAGATTGGGCTAGAGGAAGAGTCCATCTGGCATCTTCTCTATCACTGTTCTGCGTGGCAAAGCTCTAGGTTCAGATACTTTGGCTTATCATTATTGTGTGATACTGATGACCTTAGGGATATAAATATCGGTCGAATCAATGGGTTTGCACTTAAAACAAAATATCCTAACGAGGAGTATCGGGCAAACTGCGACAGTGGCATCACAATGAATCGCCAACGGTCTAAGTGAGTTGGTTTGGTGACCAACTGTCACCTCTACCTTCTCCTTTTCTTAATTGGCGCGATAACTGCTTACGCCATTTTGAAGCCAAGTCCTTATCCAACTGAGGCCTTCCTCTTGCTCTGCTACCACCAGCTGGTACCGCATCGAATACTCTCACAGCCGGAGCAGTTGTATCTTTTTTCGTTGCATTATGTCTACATCGTCGTAAAGCTCATACAGCTCATCCTTCGATCGCCGTTGCCAGTGTGCAAAGGGCCCAAAATCTTTCGCAGAATCTTTCTCTAAAACACTCCAAGCGTCACTTCATCGGATGTTACAGTGCCGCTCAACTGAATAGGCTTAAAAATTATTTCTTTTTTTCTATTTTTTCTACTCTCTTTGTTCCTATGGCATGGTAACGGGTTCTATGCAACGGTAAATCAGAATTTTGTTTTTCGTCGTGAAATTCGCAAAATGTGTGGTCTATTTTTGGCTCATCGGATTAGGTTTGACAACTTTGACTTCACTTTTTGATTGGCTGCGTGATTGAAAACACATAATTTCTTTGGTCTACTTAAATTTAAAGTAATTGCTATCATTTTTTTTTTAATATGGGTCGGGGAAAATCTTTTACCGATTTTGGAAAAGGTCAACTTAAAGGCTATATTGAATCTGGCCTAAAACATAATGAAATAGCAAAGAAGATTGGTCGAAGCCAAAACGTGGTAAGCAATTTTCTTCGTAATGAAGCCGATTACGGGAAAAAATGAAAGGAGGGAAAAAGTATGCTACAACGGCAACATAGAGGCGACTAATCCTTCGAACTGCTTCGAGTTCCCACCACTCTGCCAGTAAAATCAGGGATGAATGCGGTGTAAATGCTAGTTTGGCAACGGTAAAACGAGTTATTCGGAGTGCTAAGCACTTAAAGAGATTAAAAATATAAAAAAAACCTACTCTCAATGATGCACGGAAGGAAGCGCGGCTTCGATTTGCGCGAGATCACATGACATGAAACAAGGAGTGGAAGGCTGTGGTCTTCTCCGACGAAAAAAAGTTCAAACTCGACGGACCGGATGGCTACAACTATTATTTTCACTGCATGCGAAAAAAGGAATGTTGTTTGAGTCGTCATCATTCCTGTACAGGAGCCGTAATGGTTTGGGGAGCCATATCGTTTTATGGAACTTGCGAGCTGCAGTTTGTTTCATCAAAGATGAATGCAAATGTCTACAAGACTGTGCTCCAAAAGGCTTTTCCCCAGTTTTCCAAACTTTTTGGACCTATTCAATGGACGTAGCAACAAGACAACGCCCCCATCCATACAGCCCGGGTTACAAAACAGTGGATTAAGGACCATAATGTCAACTTGCTCGAGTGGCCGCCATACTCCCCAGACATAAATATTATCGAGAACATTTGCGGACTTTTATCCAGGAGAGTGTATGAAGAAGGAAGACAATTTCAAGACTCGGCGACCCTGGTTGAAGCGATTAGAAAAGTCTGGTCAACTATTTCACTGAGTGAAATTGAAAAATATAACGATTCCTTATCAACTCGAATTTTTGAAATAATTAAGAATAAGGGTGGTCATACCAAATATTAAATAATGCAGAAATAGTGTATTTTATTATTTAAGTTACCAAGTGCCATGAAATATTGCTGTGAATAATTTTTTTTATAGTTTTGTTTGTCAAACCTATTCACTTGAGCCAAAAATAATGTAGATTTTCTGCTATGTTTTTGAAAATATAATAAAAAATATATAAAAACCAAGCCACAAAAAAAAAACCTTTCGTATCTTATAAATAATTGATCGTTTTACTTAACAAAATTTATTTGGTTTAAATTCGAGTGATCGTTATAAAGATATTGTGTTCTAAGTCTAAAAAAGAAGTCAAACCTATTCAGTTGAGCGGCACTGTATCATCGTCCAAGCTTCTGCGCCATACGTTAGGACGAGGTGATGAGAGTCGATACGCGAGTGCGCCGACTGTTTGTTTGATGACCGGAGGTACTTCGTTTTGTCCTCGTTCACCACCAGACCCATTCGCTTTGCTTCTTTATCCAGTTTGGAAAAGCATACAGCGCGCTTGTTAAGGCCGATGATGTCAATATCATTGGCATAAGCCAACAAGTGTACGTTCTTATATGTACAGTAACACAGAAATTTCGTTTTAATTAGCTGTTACGCGCATAAAAACAAAATTAATTAAGGGTATTCCTAAGTGACCTATTTTCGAAATAAAATATTCCAATTGTATTTGGCATATGTGCGTCTACAAATGCCTGTCAGCCTGCATGAGCACACACATACATTAACATTATTAACATGTTAACATATGAATTCATAGATAAATTTATCAAAATTTGCAAATTATTGGTTTTTTTTTTGTTGCTGTTGGCTGTTGTGGAATTGATTGCAAATTAGCAGGTAATAGTGAAATAATAAAAGCTAATTTGTTGTTGCACAATGAGCATACCTACGTGTATGTGCGTGGTACGGTTGTTTGTTTAGTTAACAGCGTTGTAGATAAACTTGGTTGTCCGTGCGAATAGTTGCAATTTACATTATTAAATTTCACTTTTTCACTTCATCAATTGACAGCTATTTTTGTGCTCATGAAATTATTTAGCGAATTTCTTGTTTTAGCAAATTTTCGCGCTGTCAAAATCATAAAGGCAAATAAAATAATTGATGCAATTAAGTTGCTTAATAAATTGAACGTAAAATTGAAATTATCGATAGAGACATTTAGATGCGGGTATTAACGTAATAATAAACGAATGCATGGAAATATGGAAATATGAAAATATGGAAAGTGTTAGCACATTTAATTAGTATAAATAAAACTTCATAGATAATAAATTAATTCCACTGAAACAAAATGATAAATGAAATATATCGCGTAATTCTTTAGAAGTTAATTGAAGTGCAGAGAGAGGTGATTAATATCATTTAATTATTTAAAAAATTAATTGTCCGAAAATAAATAAAAAGTAAATAGAGAATAAAAAATAACAGATACAACTTTACTTAAATTTAATAGAAAAAAAATTGGAATTGTATCTCTTTAGCGGTCGCTGTAGCCGTTTGTGATTGAGCGTGACTATCATCGTATATTTGGAAGGATTTGGAAGTCCATTGTAAGCGAGACACTCAAAAGCGAAATAAAACAACTAAAAGATAAAAAAGCGCCCGAGGGATCCCCCTGACTACCTGCGGTCTGCTCCTGGAAAGATGGGCATCGCACCAACTCAGCGAGCGCTGGGCAAGTACACGAACGTGTAAGGTCGCGAAATCCTTCTGGCCACGTGTGGACCGCAGGCGCTCGGGCGAGCTCCTGAGGCTGACAAAATATCAGCTCTCTAATCTCGTGGGTTTTCTCACAGGACACAATGCGCGAGGAATGCATGCTGTGAGACTTGGAATCACCTCGAGTCCCTTTTGCGCTGGATGTATGGAAGATGAGGTGGAATCATCTCAGCACCTTCTCCTTAGCTGCTCTGCTCTGGCGGGGCTAAGATCTAGGCATCTTGGCTCCTACTTCTTTGTCGAGCCTGCTGATATAGCTGGCGCTGACATTAAAAATCTGATGAATTTCATCAGCAGCATAAAGCGGTTGACGCAAACATAGTTATCGTTCGTAATCCGCACGCTCCCAACTATCCCAGCACCACCTCTCCCCGCCCTCTCCCTGTATCCCATCGGTCTTTCTCTCCCGCCTCACCCCTCCATAATGGTATCACAAAGGACGAATCCTTCTTCGTCCAAGTGTGCCCATTTCCTGGGCAACCATATCAACCAACCAACGAGGTGTTAAAAAAATGTACCCTACATATATAAGTTTGGTTATAAAGGGTGGTTAAGTTTCAAGGGCCGGTGTTGATTTTGAATAAAAGACAATTTTTTAGAAAATGATTATCATTTCTCTTTATTGTGATAATATTGATATAGCTCAATTACGCATAGAACAATTACGCGGCACACCTCCATCCGATGGTCCAAATTTTCGCTGACGCTGAGGCATAATTGAGGTTCTATGCCGTTAATGTGCGAAAATATCTCATCCTTTAGCTCTTTAATTGTTGCTGGCTTATCCACGTACACCTTTTCTTTCAAATAACCCCAAAGAAAGAAGTCAAACGGTGTCGTTGACGTTTAGGTGTGGTTCACATTCAACATCGGCCCTTGAAATTTAACCACCCTTTACTAGTAAAGTTATTTCATCATTCAATTAATCTACACTATGTGCCATTCCAACTTCATAATGCCCCTCTTATAGAAGCTCGCTTCCCTATTGTCAAAAAACTCGGAGAGCCAATTTTCACAGGACTCTCTTGAGGACAACTTCCGACTACCAAGCTCGTTCGCCATGGACAGAAATAGGTGGTAATCACTTGGTGCAAGATCCGGACTATACGGTGGATGCAAAAGAACCTCCCATCCGAGCTCCCGGAGCTTCTGGCGCGTCACCAAAAATGTGTGTGGCCTGGCGTTGTCCTGATGGAAGACAATTTGGCCTCTGTTGATCAAAGATGGCCTCTTCTGCATGAGTGCTGCATTCAAGCGGTCCAGTTGTTGGCAGTACAGGTCCGAATTGAGCGTTTGGCCATAGCGAAGCAGCTCATAGTGGATGATTCCCTGCCAATCCCACCAAACACACAGAAGAACCTTCCTGGCCGTCAATCCAGGCTTGGCCACCGTCTGGGCAACTTCACCGGTTTTCGACCACGACCGTTTGCACTTCACGTTGTCGTAAGTGACCCACTTTTCATCGCCAGTCACCATCCGCTTCAAAAACGAGTCGATTTTGTTGCGATTCAGAACCGATTCGCATGCATCCATACGGGCAAAAATGTTTTTTTGCGTCAAGTCGTGTGGCACCCATACATCGAGCTTCTTTTTGAATCCAAGCTTCTTCAAATGGTTTATAACGGTTTGATGACTCATGCCCAGCTCTTGGCCGATGCTACGGCTGCTACTATGCCGGTCTCTTTCGATCAATTCAGCGATTTTATCGCAATTTTTGACGACAGGCCTTCCGGACCGTGGCGCATCTTCGATCACTTCTGCACCAGAACGAAAACGTTGAAACCATCGTTGTGCGGTGGAAATGGAAACTGTATCGGGTCCATAAACTGCACAAATTTTATTGGCAGCATGAGATGCATTTTTGCCTTTATCGTAGTAGTACTGTAAAATATGCCGTATTTTCTCTTTATTTTGCTCCATGTTTGCGACGCTATAACTCACGAACAACTAAAAGCAAACAACAATTAATCAAACACGTGTTAGCACGTGAAAAGAGCTTTCCAAAAAGCTCTGGCGTGAACCGATGCGACGAGTACAACTAGAACTACGCGCTTGCAAAGACAAGCTTGCGGAAATACCGCAAGACTTTTTTGACAACCTTTACATCTTGTTTCCTCATGCCGATCAATCTCGTTGCTGCCTCAATAAGCACTCAACCATCGATCAGGTGCACAGAATCACAGCTCAAATCAAAAACTCTTTTGAACAGAATAACTTGTGTTCAGCAGTGATCCTGGGCATCGCACAAGCTTTCGACAAGGTTTGGCTTGTCGCTTTAAATAACAAAATAAATACCTGCCTCACAAATGATTTTTGCGCTGTCCTAAAGTCGTATCTGAGCGAACGCTACAAGGAAACGAATACTCTAAAATTGAAGAAATACATGCTGGTGTACCGCAACGAAGCATTCTTGATCCGTTCTTATACCTTCTATATACCAGAGGCTTGCCGATACCCCCGAATAGCTTGATTGCCACTTTCACCGACGACACTGCCATCCTAGCTGCAGAAGCTGCAACCAAACGTCAAATTGCAATGCCAAATCAGTTCATGTAAACTTCACCAATAAAATAATGAATTAGTATCCAATAATACTGCTAGGTGCCGCAATACCGCATGCAAGCACTACAAAATACCTTGGCATGACGCTCGATGCCAAGCTTCGATGGAAGGAGCACATAAAACTTAAACGGCATGAAACGGCAAATTTGAAGATAATAAAAACGGAACGGCTAATTAGACGAAGATCAAAGATCCTATGGCGCCAACTATGGGGTTGCGCCAGTCAAAGTAATATAAATATACTTCAACGACTTCAGAATAAAATCCTCAACTCACTCAACCTCGTAAGGTTCGGAGAAATCTAACAAACTCCTCAACACTTGAGCCTAACCCGACGACTTCATCGAATCAAACCACATTATCTTTCAGGATGGCTGGTAACTTAAGGAAGGGAATACGAAAATCTCTTCACAAAATTCTCTTTATGTTACCAAAATTGTACTGCTGGTTAGTTTATGTGTAACTAGTTGTACCGTGTTATGTATTTTATGTTGTATCTGGGTTTGTATTAAAAAAAAAAGACTACAAACAATAGGAAATCACCAGTGGCAGGGAATGGCAAACCTCCGAGAGTATTTCTGCTATGAAATAGCTTTTCATAAAAACCCATCTGCCATTCGCTTATGGTTTTTCACTAAGTATTTGCTACTTCACATCAATGAAAACTTAGGTACAATGAATAGAAGTCATGGTAGCTGTAAAAACGAGGAAGAAATGGAGAGTGTTGAAAAGTTTCCATGCCACTATTTCGCTCTTGCCAGAAGCCGACATTGTTGTCTCAATTCTTAGTTCTTTGGATATCTGGCAGACTTGGAATCAGGAACCGCTTCAACATTTCATCGTTTAACAGAGAGAAAAACGGTTTCACCGTATCACAATGAGCATTTTATTATCATTACCTATATTTTAGCTGGAGTACATATGACCTGTAGGACACGATAGTATTTTGAGGCAGATTTCTCTTTCCTTCACTGCACATCTCTCCATAAGCAAACTGTGCTTTGAGGGTTGTACTAAGGCTGAATTGGAAGGAGCGGAGAGTCAACACGGACATAGGTACCTCTGTTCACCGAAGGATCCAAGCTGGAATAAAGGGCGGAGGTTTTTTCTAAATCAGCCAATTTATCTACTTCCTCAAAACTGTCGCATATAGCTAGCTTTGCAAATATGCAAAATATTTAGATACCGCTGATGGGAAGGAGACATAAATATTTCACCGATAGTGAAGCTGCTATCAATGCCCTAATGTCGCCTTTCGCATCTCTTCGGGTCAACTCCTGTAAGGAAGAGATCAAACGGAGAATGAAATTACCGATGAGCTTGCTTGGAAAGGGTCGACAGAACCGAATTTAGCTGTCCCCTTCTTAGATGTCGGTGTCCCCTTGACCGTTGTTAAAGGGAAACTGCGCAATTTTTTTGATAAAAAAGCGCAAGACAGATGGAGTTCTATCGTGTGCTGTCTCAAAACCACTTGGCCTCAGTGCGCCAGAAGTAGGACGCTTAGTCACATAACTATTTTCGCCTAGGTTTTGTCCGGCTTGTGTATCAGTGCTGGCATTTGTTTGACGGTTTCATCTTCCTCCGCTGTCAACGTCACCTATTCCCTCACCTTCGTGAGCGAGACACGAAGCGAGACGTCCGCAGTCATCTCAATATCGGCCAATTTTCAGCGTATCCACTACTTCGCCTAGTATTTAAATCCCAATGTTAAATTCGAGTTGAATGCTGCGTGCTGCTTTAGTTGAGTCTTGCTCAACTTTTGCAGGTTTTTTTAACCCCGATGTCACTTCAGCCCCTACTTCTTTATTACCGCATACTTTTTCTAAGTGAACGGGAATCGTGCCGCATCTGTAGGATATCCTACAGTTGATCTCCTTGATTGACTGATTGATAACTGGTATTTTATGCCTATTGTTAATAATTTCCCAATTGTCAGCTACTTGCTGCTAAATATTATCCTCAGGTGTGAAAAAAGGCGCTTGTTCTGGTTGACGATAAGGATCCGAAGCTTTTTGGTTTCAACGTCAGCTGCTCGTGGTAGAATCATTAGATACACATCTACCTCGCGTTGGCAGCTTCTTTGGTTAAACAATCGACTAGTTTTAAATCTGCATTGGCATCCCTTATAATCGTTCTCCACGCGGAGTTCTTCAACCATTTCCTGTTCCTCCCGTGCAAATATTTGTGTAAGTAAAGATTTTTGTAGACCAGTAAGCCTTAATCCCTTAACGATGGTGGGGGCTACCACCAGTCTTCCTAGAGTATAAATTAGTTTCCTACGCTATTGTGATGCAAAATTTATTATCCTCGTTACTTCAGGTACTTTGTCCTTGGTTACAGGTTGTATCCTGATTTTTTCGCATGGTTGCCTTCAGCTGATTTCAGCGGCACCGCGTTACTTCGGCTCTGGAGTACATTTGACGCTGCTCAGCACATTATATTTACATTTAATGCCTTTCTTTGAGATAGCATAGACAACATTCGGTGGCTGGACGACTCAGATCAGTCATTCTTCCAGCTCCTTCGAAGCTAAGAGTCTGCATAGTAGCCTGGTTTTATGTTGGCCTCCTTGGATATAGAAGCATTATTTTGAGCCCAGTTACGTTGCTCTTTCCTTCCACGAGTCTGTCACGTTACGGTTCTTACTTTCTGTCAACGGCGATAAAAATTAATCAGGTACTTGGATATATTAGTGCTTCGTCATCCTGGCTGCTCTCCATTTAGGAATATTTGGCGATTTTGGACATGTAGCTCTACTAGATCGGCCAGTTGAGATGCGATTTGCGATTCTGACTACCTTAGTACTTTTTCCATATTTTTTGGTCCGTGAGTGTGGAATAAAGAAAGGCCGCTGTACCATAGTACCCAGCAACACAATAACAACAGTTACTCACTGACGTTGATAGATATTAGTGAAGTGCAATGCTACAGTATGTTACTGCCGACTACAAAGAAAGTCCGATGGACATGTGCTTTCCCGGATTGGAGAAAAGGATATTTAGTGACCATTCCACCTAGTCATGGACCCATATTTGTCTGACATTTCCAGGCTGACCAGTCTCACGTACATGACATGGGTGGCCCTAACGGTATGCCTAAGCAAATCCATAGTACAGTGTAGCTCTTCGTAAATTCATTCCAGCACAAACACCAATAATCAAGGTTTAGGTACCAAGGAAAAACTGTCAATTCTTACTATTTTTCCTAATTGTTTTTCAATTTTTTTCGATTTTTTAAGTTAGCAGGTACCGTTTGCAGTCGCTGCTTCCTCATGTTGGACTACCTGCTGAATCGATTCGATTGCCCTCTTCTTAAGCCCCCGTGCCACCTAAAGAAAGATATTGTCATTAATTTCGATTATGTGGAATATTTGAAAAATAATTAATATTAAAAAAACCAAATTAGATTTATTTTCAACGCAACTTATGCAAACTTTGTTGGTCCTCTGGTATGCAACTGTCATCAGACTATACTATTTCAGCTGGCGATTCATCAGCTATTGCATTTTGTGGTATTATTCTTACTATTGTTGTACAATTACTAATCGTGCTCAATCACAAGTAAGCATGGGAACATTGCTCTCTTACTTCCCATTTAAGATTTGGGATTCTAAGTTCACTATGTAGATAAATCTTATTTCAGGAAATCACTCGCATACAAAAATGTTATTCAAAGCATATTCAAAACTATATATAAGCAAGCAGTTTTCGGTTTTGAAATACCTAATCTACTGACAAAGGTAAAAATTAGTGACCAAAGACTGTAATTAGAGAATTTTTTGGATGTCCTAGGCTCAGACCAGTATCACAATGCATCGTAAACGGTTTATGCGAGTCGGTTTAGAGGCCGACCGCCACTTCTACCTTCCAGGCTCAGACTACTGTCTCCTAGGTTGACGCGCTTAAAAATTGAGCGTAATATGAGAAGGAAGAAGAGTATGTCAGACATCTACTCCGCCACTGTCCTGCTTGGCATGGCACTAGGTTTAGATAATTTGGCTCAGTGTTCTCGAATGATACTGAAGGGCCTTCATGGACATACATACAGCAGCATATTTTCTTATTTCCCAGAAAGTATACAATAATTGAAAAACTGTTGAAGTGGTTTTTTCGGAATTTATGTTTAAGAGCCATTCTTTGAAGTTAAGTGCATTTTGCTTAAGGTCATTGTGTTGTTGGAAAACCTAACCTAGCCCAAGGCTCAAGCATTTCACGGATGACCTCAAATGTTTTCCAATATTTATATTCCACAGTCCACAGTCCCTTCACTAAAGAGGTTACTCGATTCAAGAATAAATAAGCCTTAAGCCAGAAATGCATAGGTACCCTTGCCAAAATGTGTCCGGCAAGCCGACGCCGATGATTGTTTTCTGAAATCCGTTGCTTTTTATGTAGTCTCTTGCTGAAATATCCGCAATTATTAGGATGTTTTTTTAATAGTTTTTGGATGGACACTTTTCTCGGATGTATCGACGTTGCACCGATTTTGAAGAACTGATTCTCAAATTTTGGTCGATTTCCCTTGAAATGGAACTTACATCTCTTCTGGAGGCTTCTTTGGGCGGCCGGTTAGTTTTTTATTTGCATACGAGTTACCACATGCAACGACGATTTGACAAGTGAAGCTTTCGAATTACGGTACTTTACATCAACTTTTTCACTGTTTCTTTGGCGTGAGTGAGCTTGAACTGTTTGTAGACTTTTGTAATAACACTTTTTTGTTGTTTTATTAATTTTTTTGTTATAAAGCACGTGAAATATAATATTTTAATTTTATAAATTTATGAAAAAATATGAATTCTGAAAAAAAAACTACATCAACAGTGTTTTTCAATTATTGTATACATATATTTATATTATTTTTTATGAGGAGCTTTTTCATAGCAGAAATACACTCGGAGGCTTGCGATTGCCTGCCGAGGGGCGACCGCTATTCGAAAAATCTTTCTACCATTTTGGTGTTTCATGTCAGAGATTCGAACCTACGCACTACCGAATGGTAGTCACGCACCAAATCATTCGACTACAACAACCAATTGTTGCAACTTTGTGGAAAATAAGAAAATATGCAGTTGTATGTAGTTTGAAGTCCTTCACTGAAAGCGTCAGCCAGATAAATGACTTGCCACTAAAAAAAAATGGTTTATCGAGGAGTACCAGGTAAACAGCTATAGTGGTATCTCAATGGATAGGCAATGGTCTAAGTGAGTTCGTTTAAATGCCGACTGGTACTTCTACTTCCCTGCCTACCTATCTACCTAGGCCCAGTAAAAGGCCCACATAAGAGCAAAATCGTATTATCATTTATTCTGAAATGCTTTGCATTTCAACGAGATAGAGAAGAAGAAGAAGAAAGGGTGCCAAAAGGGCAGCCAAATTTTAATAAATTCTTAAAAATTCATCATTCTGCTTTAGCTCAAGAGCACACATTTTATCGAGGCGTTGAAAAATTTAAAGCAGAAACATGAATTTTCATTCCCCTCCTATAAGCCTCCTTGCATCAACTCACTCTGTCTACTTTGATGTTGCTTCACATAATTTCTGTCACATACGCTCGTCTACTAAACCAAGTACGTGCACGCACACATGCGCATATATGTACACACAGATGCAACCACACTCGCGCCGTTTACCTTTACTTAGTTGTCAGCTTTTATTTTAAGCTTTGTTGCATTTCCTTTCTGTTGGAATATTCACCAACACTTGTGCACACATCGGCGGCGACCTTTGCCTTTGCTCACCTGCGCGAGCATTTTCCTTTGCCTCCACCACATTTATGAGCAGGTGACTGAAGCAGAAAACCACAGCGTCAACAGTTGGCGTCACTGTTGACAGCAGTAGTGTTGCTGCCTTTGTTTTACTCTCGCACCCATACATACATTTGAACATACATTTATTTGTTGCCTATGGCAAAGGGCCACAGAAGGTGATTAAATGGCGCACACGCACACATGCACGCGCGCATATGCTCGGCTGCTTGGTTGCGCATTTTTGTTTAAATCTCCCTTAACCCTTTTGCAATCGTACCTCCTGCTTTACTAACGGATGTGTATACGCTGTTTGCAGCTCCATTTGTGGTTTGCAATTATGGCCAGGAAATGCGCAGGTGTTTGCAGGCGCGTAATGCAAAAAATTTCACAAACAACTGTATGAAATATGTGTTTGCGAGTGTGTGGTCGTATGGAAAATTAAGCGACTCTTTTTTATAACCACAACTCTTGAATTTTAATGATGTTTTTCTCCTTAACCGCTGGAGTTATGTGCAATTATTTTCTGCAACAACTTTTAAGAATTAAAAACGGAGTGAGTTGAGTATTTTAAAACCACTTTAATTCTTACGTATCGTTAAAAAATACTTACACTAAGGTCACAAGCTGACCACTCATATATTTCAGTTCAAGGATTATAAGGTATGATTTAAAAAATAATTAGTAAAAATGCCGGTAATTTTAAAATACAAAACCTTTACTATAAAACCACCTATGAACACAGTGGGAGTAATGGAAACTATCGATGGCGTGTACCCTTTATATGCCTGCAGAAGAGAGAGCTGGAGGCAGGTGCCTGTTGTGTCATCGAGTAGAACTTAGCCGAGGTGGGAGGATTGTTATAGTATTAGTGGGAGCGCCACATACAATTGGTGTGACAGCTCCCTTGAGATGTTTCTGACATTTTAATTTAAATTTCCTTAAAAAAAGCAAAAAAACATAACACACCATGCGAGATTGCAGTTGAACGAAAACAACGAACAACGATTTGCAGTTGAACAAAAGGCACATGGCACTCCTTGAGCCGCTTTCCGTTTATGGCGAGGTTTGCTGTTGTTGTTTTAGTGGTTGAGTATTCCTACTGAAATATTCGTAATTAGCGACTAGCGCTGTTTTACTACCACTGTACTCGTGCGATGAGGTCAGATCCATTTCGTTAAATCTAGGGTAGAGATTTCATTAATTTGGTTTGAGAAGGGCTTGCCGAAGGAGCAAAGTCTTGTTCCAGCTATACCTGGACATTCGCATAAATCGTGGTAGAGATGGGATTTAAAGGGAGATTAAGTCTGGCTGCATGATCCCCTATCATCCAGTGACCTGTAAGGGTTGCAGTTATACGTGAAATATTTGGCCGAGAGCATACTAACAGGTGATTGGTCCTCTAGATGTTGTTCGACGACCATCTTTTTCTTGTAGTACTACACTATTTATTTGCTTCTAACTTCTTTCGGCTAAAGCATAGTAGTGTGAAGCGTGGATGTTTTTATTGTGTTTAAAGGGGTAGCAACCGCCACCGCCTCTGTTATGTCTAGTGTCAAACCTTTTCTTGCTAGCTCATCTGCCATCTCATTACCCTCTATGTTCCTATGACCGGGAACCCATATCAGAGTAATTTGAGGCCAATGACCAAGTAGCTTTAGTTCCTTTCTATACTTTAAAACTTGGATGAAATCGAATTAGAATCTAACGCCTTCAGTTCATTAAAATAAAACAAATGTCGGCGCATAACGGGCTTAAAATGTTAGTGTAACTAATTTTCTCTTGATAGCTGACAGCCTAAGAATAATTTCATCCATCACCATAAAATAAAGCTTTTCCATATTTATGATATTGTGCAAAAAATACTAAAATATGAAATTTTGCAGTAGCAAATTTTACCTTACTTTCAGTTTAATTTCCATCTGCGCTTCGAGTACGCTTCGAGTACAAAAAAGGCTCCCTTAACGAATTTCCCATTCTTTACTACCCCACCCACTAATGCATGGAATGAATAACAACAAAAGCAAAAAAAAAAAAAAATAGAAGTCTTATTTCATAAATAAAAATTTTCCGTTGCAAGGGTAACTTTTTTCTGCGCTTAACTACGCCTTTGAGTGCATTTAATCACACTTGTTGAGCGCGCTCTTGCCACTTCATAATTTATTCTAACTGCGATTTTCCGCAGGGACGCAGAAACTCCGTCCCATTACACCCATACTTACACATTTGCTTACGTACTCGGCATTTTACTTGTCTGCTCTAAAGGAGCGTAAGAAGATTTGCAGTGACACGAGACGTACTAATGGACTTTCGCTTATTTGTTCGTTCGTTCGTTCGTTCGTTCGTTCGTTCGTTCGTTCGTTCGGTTGGTTAGTTGATGCAACTGTGGCAGCTGCCAAAAATGTCAGACTGCTTACACCCCGCCATCAGTCTTGCTTATTTGTTGTCGATTGCGCTTTGTCTGGTCTCTTTTTTTATTTTTTTGCTCACTGCCAACTTTTTTCATTCCCCTTTTTGTCTTCGTAGCGTCGCCAAGAGGCGGCAAATGTACACGCAGATTAAAAAACTTTAAGTCCACGTTAAGTCGTGCAACAAAAGTCGAAATGAATTTCGTAAGAGTAAAGTACTTTAACCAACCAACCGAGCAACGAAACAATATTTCAACTTGGTCATGATTTACTTACTTGCCTGAGAGTAAACTTTTGGATTTGGATTTTGTTTTTTTTCATTTCGTTTTTTTTTTCTTTATGTGCTTTTACGTGGTATGCAGTGCTCCCGGCGCCTGCTGCCAAAAACGTGGCACACAAAAGGTCCACAACATAATTTATTTATAAAAACTTTTCGTCAATACAAAAGCCCAAATAGAAGAACTTATTGAGCGGCAAAATAAACTCTTAACAACAGCGAACTGTAGCAAGTCAACTTGGCCCAACTCTGTGCGAACGGCGGCGCTCTTCACCGCCCGCTCGTCAAAGTCTGCATGCGATTGAGTCAGAATTGAAGTCACACGTACGCGAGAACTTTCGAACACTTCAACTTCCGTTTTAGCCTCGTTAGCGCCAATGTTATTTTATTTTTATTGCATTTCATTTTGTATGCGCAGCAACAACTTTGCGGTTGTTGATTTTTACAATTATATTACTCGTATTTTATTTTTATTTCTTTAACTCGCTCCTCATTTTTCACCTCCACCCAGCTTTTATGCTTTTAGCTTTTAACCCGCTCAAATGAGAAGGTAAAAGAGCAAAGTAGTGAAAAATTTTACAAGTTTCACTTCGTTCGAGTGCAGGTAGAATTGTAAAAGTTTGTCGTTGGCCAAATGGAAAATGCACAGCACTCAGCAAGGGGTAGTGCCTCAAGGAAATCAGTTGGTGCGGTGCGGCACATCAGCTCCTGCAGGTACTTCTTTCACACAGTCCTTTTTAGGCTCGTTTGCGATCAGGAAGTCACTAGTGCGCTTCACTGTTGCATGCCACATGCTTTGGCAGTCCAACGAGTCGAGTTGAAATCCGTATTTTGGCAATGGGCTTGCAGTTTCCGTTTGTGCTTTTTCCTTCACAGATTTCGCCAGCTTACTTAATGTGGCAACACACATATTTGCAAGTTTTCTAACTTTTTCACAAAAATTGTGCAACTACAAAAAGATTCACGCGCAGAGTTTTTGTTCTAAATTAAGTAATTTGTCAAATGTTTTTGTGAAGCTTTTGAATTTATTTTTTTCGCCAAAGCGGTTGTTTGAATATTTGTTTGAGTGAGCGAAAATTATGGTGTATTTTTACATAAAACCGGTAAAATATTATAGAAAATAAAAATATTTTTTGTGAAAAGTTTTACATTTAAATTACCTAAGCGGCCGCGCATTGCCAGGCGCTTATTTCTTAAATTATTTAGAAGCTATACATAAGAGGTGGATTTTGTTACGAACTACAACTTTTTTGTTGTTGAGTAGCTCGAAATTGCTTTTTGCACTTAAAGTTTGCTTAGCCTCGAATAAGAATGGAAACAACGCAACTATTCTCCAACACGAAGTTTTTAAAAGCTGCCACTGTGCATATTAATGCAAGTTTTTTGTTTTCTGTGAACTATTCAATGGATTAAGTTTAAGGAAATATATCAAGACTTCATATTCCGTGGAGTCTGGGCGCCTAACTTAAAGATATTGATTAAACCAACGACATATAGTAAGTCTGTTGTCGCACAAGTACTCACATATGCAGTTAAAGATCGCAGCTGTAAGCAAATGTGCAGCGAAAGTGGGCTGCAAAATCAATATGCGAAGACAAAAATATTGTGCGTCAACACTGCGGGCGCGCAAACCTTTCAAATCGAAATAGTAGATGAGTTCTGTTATTCCGGAAGCGTCGTGACCAAAAATGGCGGCTGAGCAGCCGACATTCGCGGTCTAATATCGAAGGGTCGCGCTGTGTTTGGTCGTTTGGACAATGTGTGGAGGTCATCACATACGGTACCTGGCCATTGAATTATGGCGGGTGATAAAAATTACATATTTATGGCTTTAAGAGCGAATAAAAAGCAAACGGTTTAAAGTATTTAAAAAGTTTACATATTTGTTTTTATTAAAAGCTTCTTGACATTTTTGCATTAGGAATATTTATTTTAAACTAATATTTCGTGGCTCCTCCCCTTGCTGTTAAGACGGTCGCAATTCGTCGAGGCATACTGGCTACGAACTGTGTTATCTTCATCTTAAGATTTTGGTCATTAGACCACACATCTTCGATGTTTTCCTTAAGCTGTTGTATTGTGGTAGCATTCCGCTGGTTTAGCTGGTTTTGAGGTATGCCCAACAATTTTCGATGGGGTTAAGGTCCGGTGAATTGCCAGGCCAAAACCATGATTTCCATTGAACTCAGACAATTCATGCTCATCCTGGATGTGTGACATGAAGCTCCATCTTGCATAAAGATGTATTCGTCTCTCGGACACTTCAGGGTTTCTAAATATGGCAGCGAAACGTTTTGCAGCACGTCCACGTACTGGACATTGTTCCCTCAATAATGGACCAAGTCCACGTCCCTCTGAGGTTATACAGCCTAACACCATAACACTGGGGGGGTGTTTGACCCTTGGAAGCACGCAGTCTTCAGAATATAGTTCTCAGGCTCTTGTGCGAACAAAATTTGCGGTTTTTGTGACCACTTCCAATCGGCATTCATCGCTGAAGATGATCTGTAAAAAGAAAAACACAACCACAAAAAAGTGTGAATATTCACACCTTCTTACTGTTATTTGACATGGGAAAAACTGTTGTTTTTAAACTTACTTTTTTCCAATACTCCGCGTCGAAGTCTCTGTGAAAGTGTGCCTAAAGTTTCCGCCGATTTCGCATACTCGGTGTCAGTTTTGGCTTTTTTGCTGGTTGTCTGCCAAAAAGTCCATTTTCGTATAAGCGTCGTCGTAACGTTTTTTCCAAAATATTTACTCCAGATTCCTGAACCTTTCTTAAAATCATCCGACTTCAGGCGTTTCTGTTCTGTTTGCACGATTTTGCGATCCTGCCTGGTTGAGGTGAAGCGTTCTCGGCGATGACTTTGACGATTGTTTGAAGTTACTGCTAAAACGTTGTTGGTATTTTTCCACTTTTTTGCAACATTTACCACAGACGGCTTGGGTATTCCAACGGTTCTTGCTATGTCTGCATAGCTTAGGCTCTTGGCTCTCACAAGAATTTGTGCAATTTGTTACTTTTGTCCCAATGTCAAATCTGACTTTCGGCCTATTTTCTAAAAAAAACTGTTTAAATTGAAAAAAAGGATAATCCACGTGACAAATTCAAAAGATATGTATATTTTGTACCTGCTGTTGTTATATTTTATATATATGAATATTCACTATTCAATTCTTTCACTTTTCAGACGATCTCAATTAGTTTTTTTATGCGCTTCACACAAGATCGAATTAATTCGCACTGACACTTGCACACTTAACTTTTCACTCATAAGCAAAAAAACAGATCCTTTTCTAATCGTAGCAGGCCAATTGGCCGGAAACATCTAAGAACAGGTTAAAAACCCCTTAATACCCTTTTTTACTTGGAAAAGCCCAAATTAGATTGAGAATTTTATCTGATATTTGAAGTTTTCAGAAAAAATGCCATCGATCATAATTCAATGGCCAGGTACTGTATATCCAGATGCACAAAATTGAGAATCTTTGAATCTAATGTAAATTCTGTTGTTCTGTATGGGTGCTAGACATGGAACAGAATAATGCATGATATAACGCATGGGCTGAAAAGCCCTGGGCCTAATAAAGAAAACACGGTTTTGTTTTGTTCATCATTCATCATTCATTAACGAAATTTCCCCCAACAACAACGCAGTCATTCCAGCGTCGCTCAAACATTTCAATACCACTTTGGTACGCTTTACCTTTGGCATCATAATCGGCCTAAGTTTCAGCGAAAACCTCTTCATTCGAGCGAAAATTCTTACCCACGAGCGCTTTTTTAAGTCTGCTAGTAGTCATCTAGTAGTCCTGGGAAACAAATCTAGCGAATACGCCGAATGTGGGAGCAATTCGAAATTCAATTCATGTACTTATAGTTTTGCTATTTTTTTGATGGACTTATGACACGATGCGTTGCCTTGATGAAGCAAAATTTTCCCTGCCATATACGGACGCTTCTTTGCAATCTCGGGCTTAAAAAGCTCCCATAACACTATGTAATGTTCATCGTTGATGGTATTTCCCTTCTCAATATATCCCCACGCACATTCCAAAAAGCACCGAGGCCATAACCTTTCCATCCGATTATTGTGCTTTTGGTCGCTTTGGACAAGGTTCACCAGTTCCTGTCCCCTCAGATGACAAAAATTACGGTTTATTACGTTAAAACATGGCGAAACACTACTCAGTATAATTAACACGTTCTTGTTTTTGGTCAATAGTGAGAAAATGCGAAATGAAATGAACAGAGCTTTCTCATAGCCAAATGCTCTTGCAATACCTGTGGGCAAAAAGTAAGGTGAATTTATTTGTCAAACTTCGCGGGATTAAAATTTCGCTGTAGTTATTTTTTTCATGAGTTGGCAGCACTGTTAATAACATCTGGGCCAACTTTAATGTGAATGTCATTATCAGTAATATATTTACGCTTGTGTTTACTAAACGACCAAGAGTGCATTTTTCGATTTTTACAATGTCTGATTTGATTGAGCAGAGAAGTTCCATAAAATTTTATTTGCGGAGTGAAATTTCGGCTGCGGAAACGCTTAGCATGTTGCAGAAGGCATTTGGTTATTCGACCATGTCGCAGAAAAATGTTTATAAGTGGTACAAAGACTTCAAAGAGGGTCGAGAACGTGTTGATGACTTGGAGCGCTCCGGACGACCATCGACGTCAACAGATTCGCCTGATTTTGCTCCGTGTGACTACTGGCTATTCCCAAAACGCAAGAGACCACTCCGGGGAACGCGTTTCCAGTCGATTGAGGAGATAAAAGCTGAATCGAAGAAGGTGCTGATGGCTAAACCGGAAATGGACTATTTGGCGTGTTTCGGGGATTGGAAAAATCGTTGGCATAAGTGTATTTCATCGAGAGGGGATTATTTTGAGGGAGATGAAATTGATTTACAAGAATAAATAAAGATTTTTCATTTTACAACCAAATTCACCTTACTTTTTGCCCACAGTATATAACATATAGCCGACTTGCCCTTTTGATATCTTTACGGCGTTAGCTAACTCACGCAACTTCAGCGAACCATCGTTTTATTGTTGTTTCTGATGATACATCAAGAACCAGTGTAAAATAAACACGAAATCCTTTTTGACTCGTTGTTTTGAAAATAACAAAAGTAGCGTCACTCTTAGCACAATAACTCACGAACTAATAAATGGAATATCATGAAATTCTTACAGCTGTCTTTTTAAGTACTGAGGCAAATTGAAATCAATTTTTAAAATCATAAGAAATCAAAACACGTCCAAAGATAGATGTTGGAAAGACGGCATAACTTTTCCAAATCCATATGGGAATAAAATTTTGGATGTAATGTTAATCTCAGATAGGGGAGTCCTCTGAGAGAGTTCCCAACTTCCCCAGTTCGCTAGTATCCATCCATCTGCTTCTCCATCCGTTTTAGCTTTGTGTCAGTCCGTTTTTCTCCGCTTGTTTGTCGGTCTGTTTATGAACATTATCCGATTGTTTAGTTTTTTCTTTGTTCTTTGTCTGGTTTCATACAGTCACCTGCTCCGCCAAGGGGCTGGCATGTCGCCAAGTGCGGTAACCAGGGACGATATCGGGAAAATAATCGGTTGGCCATGGTAAGGCCACCAGAGGCATCCTGGTATCAGGAGATCTTTGTTAGAAGACAGCCTTATTTAATCCCCCGGCTGCCAAACTAATCCAATAGGCACGGGTCGCATCATACTTTGGGTTGTGGTTCACGGGGAATGTTTTTCTACCACACATGTGTGAGAGGCGTTCTTCTAATCACCACCTGGGTACGGACCCTCCAGGAATAACAGGTGCCCCCGATGGCAGATAAGACAAGCTAGCACAAAAAAAAAAACTCAAATCAGTTGCCTTAGAGCGTCACTTGGCATTTGTTCGGGGAACTCTTTGTGCAAAGTAGTGCGGTATTGAAAATTAACGAAATCGGTCAATATAACTGTAATTTTCACAAAAAATTAAAACGTCTCTGTCCTAAATAAAGAAAGATTACATAAATTTGGTACAAATAATGAATACATAAAGAGAAATACGTCACACTAACTCGCTCACGAATTGTACCCCATCTCATTTAGATCAAACTTAAAGTAATTGAAATCGGGTAAACGCCACGCCTACTTTTTATATGTTAAGGCAACAGTTCCGTCTTCCCTGCTAGCGTGTGAACGATTCCAACAATTAACAGCCAGCAAAAATAAAATTTTACTAAATTGAACGCAGGTAAATAAATTGTGTATAATATGAGGAGGACTTAAGGATAAAATGCAGAATATTCTGGCCTAACATAATAAGTAACGGATAGCTCGAGAAGCCCATTTTACGCCAGCTAACTCACAGGAAATGGATTTGGATAGGCGACGCTCTTAGAAAACTACCCCATACATTTGCATCCTCAGTGAAGCAGAAGCCGCGACCGGCCAAAGAGCGCCTGGAAAAGATCCATCCAGCTTAACTTATCCTCCATTGACATAAGCGCTGCGACAATGCTTAGACGATAGTATCTAACCGCGTACATTGGAGAAGTTTTTTAGAGGCCCTATGCTTGCCCAAGGAGTTATCAGGAAAACAAAAAATAAAACAAAAAATATATACATAAATTGTGCGCGAACCGAATTTAGCCGGCCTTAATTGCTTAAAATAATTTTTCATATTACTTACATTCGCCCTCAAAGGCTTGCGAACATCTGTCAACTTCGCACACTTCCCCACTTAAACTTCATGTGTACATCTCTGTCCACACTCAAGTCTTAAGTTCTGCAGCACCAAATCAAATATTTACACAAGTCCACATTAAAGCTGTGAATCGACATGTGCGCAGCGCAACTCTTCAACCATAAGTGGAAAAAACAGAAGCAAATAAGTAAATACTCACAAGTGAAGAAGTAAATAAATAAACGCATACATACATACACACATACATTTAATACGTATGTGGTAGGCAACTTTCAGTGACCACTTTTACCGTTAATATATTTATATGTCAGACAAATAACACACTACATATTCAGCAAGCAAATACACACACACACACACACACAAAAATGTGCTTATACGCGGCAGTATAGCCCACCGGCCAAATTATTGGCAAGGATTTTTAGTGGCGCGCTCAATTGGTCCCGAGGGTAACGTTTCCGGGAGTTTCGGGTACAACCACTGCAGTTTTTTGATGCCTATTTTTATTTTGTTTATGTTTTTTTAGTGGTTTTTTATATGGTCATTTTTTTTTTTCTTTCTCTTTGATTTTGATTTTTGTTATTTTTTTTTCATTCACCGGCTCGAAGTTTTACCAGCAGTAATATTTATAACACGTCTGTTTATGGCAGCTTACGGAGCCTGCGCTTGTGTGCGTGTTCATTAATTTATGTATGCATTTACTTGCTAAAGTTAGCTGTTGCAACTCCTGCTTCTCAGTTAAGTGCATAGTACCGAGGGCGTGCTAGTGATTTAAGCTACCTTGGGTGGATTTTATGGTGCTATAAAATGACTTGATATGTGCAAAACTTCAGTAGCTTGAAGCACTAAATAAATTGTAGGCGGGGATGCGTTGGGGAAGAATTTATTAGAGTGAACATTTTTGGCAAAAAGTTCATCTACATATTGGAGTAATAAAGTTGTTGAGTTACTATGCCCGCACTTGATAGAAATTTAAGGTAATGGACTGAAGTCTGGCCGATTGACTTGCCAGCATACGCAAGTGAACGTATACTTCTATTGTCCATGAAGAGGGAAAAGTGCTGGCAGTTTGTGATTTTATTGTGGGCAACAGATTGCATACATATTCTTGAAAATATTAGGTACATAAATGCATACGAAGTTCGCATTCTGAGCGCTTCTCATTTTGCTCATTTTGAACTCTTCAAAAGAAAGGAAGGACTGGCCTTGATTTAATGATGGACACTGATGGAAGTCAGTAGACGCTATAAAAACTCTATATTCTTCCATATTGTATTCACATTCTGAATAGTATTGTCCGGGCGCTTACGAAATACGTGTTCATAAAGCTTCTCAATCCAATTTTTGGTTTTGGCAAGAACTATATGCGTTTATAACATCTGTCTTACCCCATATACAATATATGTATATATAATATATAATTGGTGCGTACACCCTTTTTTTTTTTGGTGTTTGGCCGAGCTCCTCCTCCTATTTTTGGTGTGCGTCTTGATGCTGGAGGGACGTACAGTTTCAAGCCGATTCCGAACGGTAGATATTTATTTATATATGAGGAGGTTTTTTATGGCAGAAATACACTCGGGGGTTTGTCCTTGCCTGCCGAGGGGCATCCGCTATTCGAAAAATGTTTTTCTTAATTTTTTTATCTTTCACCGAGATTCGAACCTAGGTTCTCTCTGTGAATTCCGAATAGTAGTCACGCATCAACCCATTTGACTACGGCGGCTGTCTTATCCCATATTGCAGCCTAAATGCTTGTTCAGAAGCAAACTCATCTGCTGATTTTATCAGAACCCTGCAATATTCAATACGCAGAACTGGCTCCAGCACATGCACGGCACGATTTACGAGCCATGCATTTTTCATTTTTTTCCCTTGTTCACTCCTCTCGGTAGCATAGGGCCTCGACAAGACTCTTCCTTCGCACACGGTGCTGTGCTGTTGTTTTTGCACCGTCCCATGTGATGTGGGCATCTGCTAGTTCGCGCAACATCGACCGGCCTTCTGCTCACTTTCCGGTTCCAGCGAATCTCATTCTCCATTCTCGCTATTCTCGTGATGCTATCTGGTGCTTTTCTAAGCATGTGACCTATCCATCGCCTTTTTCTGTGTTTGATTTGCAATGGGATGGGTTCCTCATTCATTGATCTCTGGTGTTCGGCCAGAATATTCTACAGATGATGCGGAGACATTTGCCGGCGAAAGATTGTAGCTTATATGTGATCGTGTTAGAGACCAACCAAGTTTCGCTTCCGTACAACAATACTGACTTCACAGATGAGTCGAATATTCGCAGTTGAAAGCGCCTAGAGATTTGCGATCAGCCTGCATCTTCATCTGCTCCGTCGTCTGCCGTGATAGGGCAGCCGAGGTAGCAGAAGCTTTCGACGAATTCCACCTTGCACCGGTCAACTATTATATAGGGTGATTTTTTTAGAGGTTAGGTTTTCAAGTTGGCACTACTTTTTTCGTAGATGGTCTTTTTGACAGCTGTCACTTGATTTATGCTCAGTTTGGTTTGCCATTTCATAATGAATAGACTTACACCTGAACAACGTTTGCAAATGGTGCAAATTTATTACGAAAATAGTGGTTCGGTTCGCGCGAAGCATCGAAAAAAATTTTGTTCAGCGATGAAGCTCACTTTTGGTTGAATGGGTATCATTTTTAAAACATAATGGCAAACCCTTATCTTTATAATAAAGCTAAATTCTTGGCCCTAACATTAAATTATATACGTTTTATTTCATCTTGAAAACCTAACCTCTAAAAAAACACCCTATATGTCTTACTTTATTGTGGTTAAACACATGAACTTAAAATTATATAATCGTGTCTGCATAAAAGTCTCAATCACATTCTGATTTTGTCTTTTACCATAAACTTCGACAACTGCCACAATCTGTAATAGCATCAAAATAATTTGGAATGCATGGTCCCCATGACATTTCACAACTGTTCCTAAATTACCACATACGTACTTATATTATTATACAACTTCCACCTGAAATCCAACATTTCCTATTCAACATCAACATCGCCTAAGCAGGGTTGACAGAGTCTGTCATAAATGTCTTCACCAACCAGGCAATTAATGATCCGCTTTTCTCTTTTAGTTTATTAACTTCCAAATTAAAGCAGAATTTTATACTGACATGCACGCACTAATCCACCTCAACTGTTGGCATTCGTTGCACTTCAAAGACAACGACAACTGTAATTACTCTTCAACTTTTCATTCTCCATCGACTGCAGCAGAAATAGTTTTAGTCTCACCCTGCAAATCATAACAACAAGCATGTGTGGCACATGTGTATGTACGTAAATGTAATTTGTGTGACAGAAAACTGCCACACATTCTCAATTATACCCATACAACTGTGTTCACGATAATAGCAGAGCGACGTATTGCAAAGTTTTGATTTTTTACATTTTTATATTTCTTTGGTGTTTTTTTTTTTTTTGTTTTTAATATAGTTAATGCTACAACAACTCTCATTAGTCGTAAGAAATTGCAAGTCCCGAATTCCCGGAGTTCTTTGCTTACAAAAACACAGAAGTCAATGTTACTTTTTGCAATAAAAAGGGATTTTTCTGCTTCCCTCTTCATATTCTTTCATATGAGTCATAAGAAGTTGCATATCTCGAGCACTCGGAGATCCCTGACATCTCTAGTATTATTATTTACTGAAAAAAAATAAAATATATCAACGAATAAAATCCCTCATTTTCAAATTCACTCCAACTTATAGTCTCACCACGAACGAATTTTCAATTGTTAAATTTGCTTTAACAAAAATATCTACTTTTACCCACCAATTAGCCAATCCATTGTTAAATAAATCGTTTTACTGCTGATACGGACGTCCGTGTCACTTAAAAACGAATTCCTTTCTAATCATACAAAATTGCAGCGAGACTCCGTGTCGTGTCGTGCCTTTGTGGGTCACTTGTGAGCCGCATTCGCGATATATGTCGCAAAGTCGTTTTGCTATACTTGTTGTACTACTGTTTTTTTTGTTGCTGTTGCTTGCGCTGAAGTTGTTATGCTCAGCACGAAAATTAATGTGGGAAAAACGTTGCGCTGCACTGGGCATTTGTCCAAAGCCAAATGTCCAAGGAAACTCAGTTGTTGTCAATTCCATTGAGAAATAACTGAAGGCACGACGAGGGACTAAAAAGTAAATGGACTTTACCGTTTTTTCCTTGTTATGGTCGATTTTTTGCGACACTTCTATGCTTGCGCATGCAGTAAATATACTCGTACGAACCACATACATATATATGTTTGTATGTGTGTGTGTATTTGTAGTTCCAATGTCCACAACAATGGCATATCGGATATCAAAAAGCAGCACATGTCACTGCTTTAGCCATTTGGCTTTTGATTGGAACAAAATCGCTATCATAAGCGGATGTGTGAAGTTGCAAGTCCAACATAAGCAACAATAGCAGCAACAAAAGTGGCTGGAGGGTACTATAGAATGGCTGAAAACTAGAAAATACGCTTTTATTCCAGCGGCATTTCCTACATTTTACGACACTTAATTGACTGGTGGTATTGTTTCGCCAATTTTGCTGCAAAATACACAATCTTAGAATACACATACATACACACATCACATTTTTGCTAAACTCGAAGCAATTTTCCCTCTCATAGTTTGTATACGAGTACTTACTTACATATATTAGGTAAATATGAGGGCATGAACGTACATAGGTCGGTTTTATTAGAAAATATAAAAAACAAATTTAACCGAGTAATGCTTTCGAGCAGCTTTGATATAAGAAATTCCGATAGACTTACGAGGTGTGTTCAAAAAGTATCGCGAATTTTGTGTTTTTTTTTTTAAATTATTTATTTATTCATTAACAACTATTTTGTCCCCTTCAAAGTAATCCCCATGAGATATTATGCATGCGTTTTTTCCAATCTTCGAAGCACTTCAAAAAATCTTTTTTTTTAATCTTGTTCAGCTCCTCCTTCGATGCCGTCTTTATCTCGTCAATCGTAGAGTAGCGCCGTCCTTTCATGGGCCTCTTCAGTTTCGGGAACAAGAAAAAGTCGCAGGGAAATACGGTGGCTGTGGCATCATTAGTGTGTGGTTTTTGGAGCTAATTTTTGTTCTTCCACAAATCCGGGCGTATCTGGCGGATTGCTTGGCGTACAACGCAGGTAATATTCCTTACACTGTGGCAAGAAGTCATTATGCACAACGCCCCTGCAATCGAAGAAAACGGTAAGCAAAACTTTTATATTCGACCGAACTTGGCGCGCTTTTTCGGTCTTGGTTCGTGCGGCAGCTTCCATTGAAATGATTGAGCTTTGGTTTCATAACCATAAACCCCCGATTCATCACCAGTTATGACCCTCGGAAGCAAATTTGAGTCGTCGCGGACAGAGTCCAACATCTCAGTAGAAATGTTCATGCGATGCTGCTTTTGGTTGAAATTGATCAGTTTTGGTACGAGTTTTGCAGCAACCCGTCTCATGCACAAATCATTGAAAGAAATCGAATGGCACGAGCCAATAGATATGTCTAGGTCCTCAGTAACTTCCCTAATGGTGATTCGATGATTGGCCATTTTCCTACTTCATCCATTTTCTTCACTTCATCAATTTTTTCGTCTGTTGTTGAAGTGCTCGGGCGTCATTCCTACGGCGACGCTTTAGTCGTTCACATCTTCTCGACCTTCTGAGAACATTTTGTACCACCGATAAACGTTGCTTTGGTCCAAAATAGCTTCTCCTTATGACACAGTCAACATTCGGAATGCATCCGCGCACTTAATTTCGTTTTTCACACAAAATTTTATACAGGTTCTTTGATCCATATTTTTGAATAGGTAAAAATCGAAGATGAGCCGAGTCACGTGCAAGCAAAGCAGCTGTCAACAATTAACTGAACATTCAAAATGGCCGAACTCGTCGGCATGAGTGCAAGACATGAGTACCAACATATCGCCACAAAAAAATCGAAATTCGCGATACTTTTTGAGCACACCGCGTATAACCAATTCATTGTGTAGATGAGGCCCACTTTTGGCTTAATGGCTACGTCAATAAGCAAAATTGCTGTGTGTGGAGTGAGAGCAGCCCGAAGAGCACCCCGAAGCTAATAGAGAACAGCCATTACATCCCTTGAAAACAACAACTTTGTGCGGCCTATGGGCTGAAGGAATCATCGCCCATATTTTTTCGAAGATGAGTCTAGCGCCAATGTAACAGTGAAAGGCGAACGCTATCACGCCATGACAAACGATTTTTCGATACCAAATTGAAGTCCGTGATCTCCACAACATTTGATTCTAACAAGATGGCTATAGCGTCTACTTGCCATCCAGTTCTTAAGACAATGGATTTACTGCGTCGTCGTTTCGGTGAGCAATTTATCTCTTGTCTCGGATCAGTGAATTGGCCACCAATATCGAGTGATATCACACTTTTGTACTTCTATTTGTAGGTGTATCTAAAGTCTAATTTCTTTGTAGATAAACCAGCTTTGTGGATAAACTGGCATTGAAAGCCAACATCGCTAATGTTCTTCCCGAGATATCGACCGAAATCCTCTAGTGTGTCGCGAGGTATTCAAAATTTTGCATACCTGTGTTTACGGCTGGCCGAATCACGCAGTTGTGCCCAACACTTGAACGGGATTACTATTAAAAAATGCCATGAATCGTTCTACATAAAAAGAATAAAGAGTGCCCAAGTTAAATTTTTGTATTTATTGCTTTATTGTGGCGCAAAATTATTCACCCTATCGGAAAATTTCTAATTTTTGCAAATGGCGTCGTACGGCAGTTATATTTGAATATTTGACACTTCTGAACTAGGCAACTGTTCCAAAAAGTCTCATACAACGCTCGGAGTAGTGCGCGTTGTTGCCACGGTTTGTGTCCGACGTTTATCTACACCGGTCAACCCTTCTCCGTTTTTTTGTAAATTTTGTCTATTTGTATTCTCTGCAAATGTTGTGAATTTATTTAGATATATGCTCTTTCTCTCTCTCCCTCTCTCTCTCGGGTCTCTCTCTTTCATTCTCTCTCGGGTTTCTCCCTCTTTCTTTGTCTGCCTTGAAAGTTTCACTTTTGTTATGTGTACTACGCTACACTAATTTTTCTATACGTCCCCATTTTTTATATGACTAATCCAGGGCTCGGGTGTTGTTCTGTTTTTCTTTAAGGGGGCAGCTCCTCCAGACGACGAGTTTTTCAATTATTTCCGACGAAAAACTGGAAGTATTAATTAAAAAAGCAATGACGGTGCTACTGCTGCTCAAACGTGTCTCCTTTAATTTGGGCCGCGGAATGTACAGCCTCTTGTTATCAACCAGATAAAACTGTTTCACTAAAATAGGTTGACTATTTTTAGCAAAAAAAAAAA
This sequence comes from Anastrepha fraterculus, assembly GCA_037575425.1. Taxonomy (NCBI): domain Eukaryota; kingdom Metazoa; phylum Arthropoda; class Insecta; order Diptera; family Tephritidae; genus Anastrepha; species Anastrepha fraterculus. Next base: position 189,913 of record JAYXIM010035109.1, on the reverse strand, counting down.
AAACAAAAAAAATTTAAATTTGAGGTCAAAAAGAAAAAAATTGCACTTCTTTTCATAAACAAATAGATCAAAACAATATTTTTAGTGATAATTAATATAAAATTTGAGGTAAATGCAAAGGCCAATATGTTGAATATCTGTGTAAAATTTTAAGTTGATATCTTCACCGTTTTGAATTATATTCGACAGCGCGGCTCATCACTTCACTGACTGTATAGAGACATTTAGAATTTCTATTAAGCTTAAAACATTGAAAAAGGTATTCTTTAAATTGTAAATGAATTAAAAAAAAAACAAGGTATATTTTCAACCCGCTCACATCTAGCTGAAATTCTGATACTAAATAACCGTTTAAAATATGGTTCCATCTAGCAATAGTCAACTGGGTTGCTTGGACCCAGATCGAGTATTATGGAATGCCCAACCCCTAAATCGCGCCATTGACTAGTCGGGGCAAGCCGAGCAGAAGGTTTGCTTGCATTCTGTTTACCAACTAAATCCAAGGGAGGCAAGAAGAAAAGAGTATTCAGAGCAGCAGAGAAGGATAGGTCTGACACGTTCCTATACAGCCAGTGAGTGTTCTTCGGAAAAAGATTGCCTCTGCGTCTTACCACTAGCCTCCCTCTTGGAATGGAGGTTATAGGTATACTCCTCTCAACCGACAAACTGCGTGGTATAAGTAGCATTATCAGCCAACCCGAGATGGGTTGATATTCTGATATAACGCTACTAAAATAATTTGTGAACAATGGGGCATCAGGCACTCAAATTATGTCAAGCGCTACTTAATCAGTCGAGGAAAAACTTTTCTATGCTAGTTGCTTTGATCGCAGACCAGTATCAGTTCGGTTGACATACTCAAAAGTTGAACGAACCTCATTTCGAGTATTGCAGAAGCTGCAAAAAGAGGAGGAGAAAAAATTTGCCAGCCATCTTCTCTTTTACTGTCTCATCGCTCTTGAATGATACTGGTGTCCTTAGGTATATAAGTACCAACCAGACCAATGGGTTTGCTCTTAAAACAAAATAGTTTAACGAGGAGTAGCAGGTAAACTACTGCTGTGGTATAACAATGGATCTTCAACGGTCTAAGTGAGTTGGTTTAGAGACTGACTGCCACTTCTACCTAATAACCTAACATGCCAAATAAGTAGAAAAGCTGAATAAAAATTGAATGGAGCCACGGCAATTAAAAATGACTGCTTGATAAAATTTAATTGCAATTTTCAATACGCTTTCCTACTTCACATTGTTAAAAAGAAAATTTGAAAATGTTTAAAAAGACCTGTGGTGACCTGCACCCTATCGCGCCAACGACTTAGCATTAGCATATTTTCAAATTATCGAAGTACACAACTTGTAATGTGTTTCACCAGCTTGATAAGTGCAAGTCACTTAACTGAGGAGCTGTTGAATTTGTATTGGGCCAGAATCTGAAATGCTAAGCGAAAATATCTTAGTGAATCAACGATAGGTTATGTAATTCATAAAAAAATTCATTTCGTTGCACCAAAAATGTTTACTTATCATCTTTCATTAAATTTTACCTATCATATCACGAATATGTGGCATTTTTGCAGCCTGAATTAATGCGCCCTCTAACACGTAATTCGATACAATATTGATGCGAAAAAAGGCTGCGATTCGGATTTATTAGAGGAGTAAACTATGGAGGCGGTCGTAGCCGAATGGATTGGTGCGTGACTACCATTCGTGAGTTTGTAGGTTCAAATATGTGTGCATGAAACACCAAAATGATAGAAACGTTTTTTCTATTGCAATGGCAAACCTGCGCGTGAATATATGTATGCCATAAAAAAGCTCCTTATAAAAAATATGTGCCGCAAAAAGCAACGAAAGCCTTAACTCCCACTTCACACAAACATGAAATTCTTCATTTGAAACGCACATTTGAAATATCTAACTATAAAACTAAATAAAAATTCGCAATTTTTATTAACTTTTTCCATTTATTTGTTTTTGTGTTCTGAGTTCAAATATTCAAATATTTTTATTTATTTATTCTAATCAAAAAATAGATTTTTTACTTATTTCACCTTTTCTTTATTAAAAACGAATAGCATTACCGACGAAATTCCGTTGTTTGAAATATGAGAGTATGAAATTTTAATATTGTATGGAATGAAATATTTTTCTGTACGCTTTGTTTATGAGTCATAAAGTGCGTATTGCAAGCCATAACTTAGAGCAGAAATATGATGAGCTGTGAACCGGCTAATAGTAAAATATTTCCAATAAATAGACAAAAAAAAATTTACTCGCTATAACAATCGCGTAGAAGAGTGAAAAAGTAGAGCATTTTTCCACACAAAACAAAAATACAGCCACGGCGACCCTCATAGGTTACCATACCCCGCAACGGCATAACTTTTGTTCCGATTCTAACCTTAACAATGCAGTTCTTTTAGTTTTCATAGTTTAGTAAATCTTTAGTTGAGTAAAATAAAAATGGCTACAAATATTACGTGCATTTAATTATTTATAAATTTGTGTGTGGAAATACACAAAATGAAGCGATCACCTTTTTTATTCCCAGTATCGACTCGACAAAGTCACCGTTGAACTCATAATTTCAACTATAAGCATTTTTCAAACGGAAGTCTACGCAATAGAAGGATGCGCTCTTTTCAACCGCGAACGTAACTATTTACAACAACAGACAGCCAGTCAGCAATAAAGGCTCTCAGCTCTTTTGAGTGTACACCTAATTCTCTTTTTACACGATAGATACGTTTCCAAAGAATTCGTGTAAAAAAAAATTCGTGTAAAAAGAGAATTAGGTGAAAACAATACTCAAAAATTCTTTTTAGAGTTCACTAAAGAATTTATTTCGTGTTTACACATTTTAATTCTTTAAATATATTATAAGAAATAAATTATACTTTGAAAAAAAGAAAATAATATCTGAAATTCATTAATATAAAACAAGTAAAAATAATATAAACATAAAAAACTTGTATGCATTGTCACTTTCTGACAATAAACGCATACGTTTGCGTAAGACTAGAATATCACTGCCATCACTAGAATTATTTTGTTCATCATCTTGTGAAATTGTTTCTGGATTATCATCTCTAGGCTCCTGTGTTGATAATTCAGTAGTTTTTAGAAGGAAATCAGTCGTTAAAGATTGTGTTTGATTTCGTGATAAACCTTTATAAAGTTCCCTGTAAGATGCCATTAATGATTTCAGCTCACGTTGAAATTTTGCAGCTCGTTCCTCATCAGGATCATGTTGTTGAAAATGATTACCTAATTTTCTGGCAAGATCAAGACCTTCTTTAATTAGAGTTGCATTTAAAATGGGAGGATCTTCTTCGTCATTATCGCTATGTTCTCTGTCTTGATGAGTCTCAAGGGTGAGGTCTATAATTTCATTTTCGCTTAAGCTTTTATCAGCTAATAATTCCTCTATATCGGCAAATGATAGATCATCGAATCCATCTCCACCAATTGTATGTGCCAGCGTTGTGATGTCAGTAAAAACAGCGTTATTATGGATGACAGGATCAGGATCTTTGCTTTTGACACATTCTGGACAAATATTTTTCCAACATGAGTTCAAGGTTGATGGCTTTAAGTCAGCTAACGCTAACCCAACTTGATTAATGCAGTCCATAATAGAAAATTTTTTCCACATATCAATGACTGTTAAATCCTCATTATGGTCTAGTTTGTCTACCACGTATTGGAATGAACGTTTTATGTAGTACTTTTTAAAAGTAGCAATGATCCCTTGGTCTAGCGGTTGTATTAAGGATGTAGTGTTAGGCGGAAGATAGCAAAATTGCACATTTGGGTGCTTCAAGAGCGGATGGCAAGGTGCATTGTCTAGAATTAAAAGAACTTTAAATTCTAGACATTTTGCATTCATGTAGCGTCTAACTTCTGAAATGAAGTATTTCTGGAACCATTCTGTAAAGATTGCACTGGTCATCCTTGCCTTTTTGTTTGCTGTCCAGTAAATTGGCAGTTTATTGAAATCTACACTTTTCATCGAGCGTGGTCTTAAAGCACGATTTACTAGCAGTGGTTTTAACATACGTTCTCCTGAAGCATTGGACCAAAACAACAATGTTACACGGTCCTTTGCTACTTTTAAACCACCGGCAGTTTTCTGCGATTTTGCAACATAAGTTCTGCTCGGCATTTCTTTCCAAAAGAGGCCACTTTCATCTACATTCCAAACTTGATCTGGGGTGTATCCTCCATCTTCAATAATTTTTCTAAGTTTTTCAGGAAATTTTTTGGCAGCCAATTCATCTGCAGACGCAGTTTCTCCCTTAATTTTTACATTATGGAGAGCATGTCGTTTAAGAAAACCTGTCATCCAACCTGTACTTGCAGAAAATTCGGGTTGTTTTGACTGAGATGAAGTGCCTGGCTCAACTTCTTTAATACGTTTATAAATTCTTAATGCAGTTTGCTTGATAGCAATTCCATCTACTGGTATTCGTTTTTGTGATTTATCTTCAATCCACATTACCAAAGCTTTTTCCATCTTCTCTTTGACATCTCTTATGTATGACGATGATTTAGCACTTATTTTCGTTCCAGAACATACCGATTTTCTAATCGCAGTTTCATTTTTCTTGATCGTTCTTATGGTAGCTTCATGAATACCAAAATGCTTTCCTACAGCCGTAGCTCCTTGTCCTGTTGTAAGTTGATCTAAAATTTTAATTTTAGTATCTAAACTGATCGCCTTCCTCTTGGCTTTTATTACAGGTTAAGGCTACCAAAATATTTTTCATATTAATAATGCAAAGATTTGAAAATTATTTAAAGCTTACCTGTTATTGAGTTAATAAATCTATACGAGCACTAACTTTATTTTACTTATAATGTTTTAAATACTCACAACAACTAAGCGTCTTTTCTTTTCAACTCTCAAAACCAAACTAAATTGCGTAAAAAGTACATTACGTCTTTACTCTATGCATAATTCGGGGAATCCCACTCATATATACATATTTTTATAGCAACAGCTGTACACGATAACAGCCCAAAGCCGCTCATCCTGTATAGATGCGATTACATGCTGATATTCTAAGATCCTAAACAAATAACCTAAACCGATATGCTAAAACAAAAATCCCAAACAATGAATCCGAGTTGCTCTATGAGATTCAAGAAAAATTCATAAAATATTGAAAATCGTGTTAAAACAAAACAATTCGTGTAAAAAAAATTTTTTTTTCTCTTTTTAACTCGTGTTAAATCAAATTCGTGTAAAAAAAATTCGTGTAAAAAGAGAATTAGGTGTACATCAAAACTGGTGCTGGACAGTCTTGATAAGCTGAATATCTTACGTTAGAACAAGCAGGCTCGTATTCTTTTTTTAGTGTTGCGCACTGATGACCGAAAATGTTATACGAGTTCTTCTTCCTCACTCAGAGCCTGCAAGTCGCATTTGGGGTATATTTCCAGGTTAAGAAGATGATAATTAAATTTAAAGTGCTTTGCTGATTTTAAAATTATTCTCATTTAATTACATCATCATCATTATTGTTGACTAGACAACCCTGGTCGGGTTTTCGCCTACTGCAGTATATGTCTCCAATTGTCTCGGCTTCGTGCCTATGTCCTCTAGGCCCGAAATCCCGAAAAACCTGCGTGTTCCTTCTAAAAGTATTTGTTGGGGTGGGTAATTTGTATTAGGAAGTAATATGGAACTTGCGCATCACAGTCTGTTGATCATTTTTTGGTTATTACAGACGGGTACACGTACAATTTTTCGAGTTCATGATTATAGCGCTTTCGCCATCGTGCCAATGATTTTTCGCAAAAGCTCTCCTTTCAAAGATCAGCAACTTCTGTTTAAACGCATCTCTGGGTAACCAAGTTTCACTAGCGTACAGCAAGGTGGGAATTAAATTTGAGCGGTACAAAAAAATCTTCATTTTTCTGTCTGGAAGGCGGAAGAAAAATAGCAGCGGTTCGTCATAAAGATTCTTTAAGCCATTTATTTTCGAAACAAATTTTGTATTCTTGATCAATGGTTACACCTAAGTACTTGAATTCCTTCACTACTACCCTAAATACCGATTTTCAGTACTTGACCCTCATAGCAATCTGTATGTATATCGGTTATTAGGTTAAAGTTACCTATAATTGATTTTGATTGCGATAAACCTGAGAGATTGTTCCCGTATAATCTTCTTGGTCTCTTCTCAAGTTCTCGAATAAGAGAAGAGAAGTTACCCTGTCCTAGGCCACAAAATGGATCTGGGCATATAAATGGGGAGACCGCTCCTTTGCTAAATAATTTATCTGCCACTTCGTTCCCAGTGATTCCTATGTGCTTTGGAACCCATAGGATATTGGTCGTTCTGGTCTTAGGTATTCAACTTATAAAGACGTCCTGCACCAATTTTGATGTAACCTGGAAAGAATAGAGAGGTTTGATTTGCATCAGTAGAGATAACTCTGCTTCTGTTATTATTGTTGCGTTGAAGGTTAAGGCGAGCACATCTTTCTATGGTGCAGGCTGCTGCTTGCAATATATATGTGTTCTTGCCAAGCACTTTCGAGTATCCTTTCCCTGGTCGGCAGAAACATACCACTGCGCCTTCTTCGGTGAGTGTTCGCATCCCAAGTATTTTTATTGCCTCTATTCCAGTGCATTGAGATTTCAGGGGTAAGTGCAGCAAGAATACTTCGCGCGATTGTGGTGAAAGGCTGAACCAATGTTAGTTCTTACGATAGCCCTCTTCTCTTGGGATTGGCTATGAATATAAAAAGTTGTGAGTTCTAGAAGAACCACCATTTATACCGAGGGGCATGTATGCATGAGTTCTTTTATATCTGCAAGCCTTTCTAACCGTTGTAACAGAAATCCATTATGTTCTCGGTAGAATAAAGAGCTTAAGTGGCACTGCCAAAATTGTTTTCTATATTGTTTTTTGTTATTTTTAGGAAATAGCAACCACGGCAACTTTCAGTGAGCATTTTCGCATAAACTAGGCTCAACAGAGTTCTGTTCTAACTTTCAAAAAGTATGGACCGATGATGATACCATCGGTCGAAAATCCGCAGCACTTAGTCACTTCCTTTCGAATGTTGAGACATTTAACGATATTCGCTCGCACTCATAAACGGTCTTTCAAGTGTTCTTTCACGTGTTTAGAAGTTGTTTTAAAATAAAAGATGTAAAAATTTATATTCCTTAAGGTTGGACTATTTTTAAACAAACTATGTAAAGAATGTCCACCATGAGTACGTTTACAAGTAAAATCCGCCGAACTGTCGATCCATGAATGCCTACTTGTTAAGAACGTCGAGTTTCTTCAAATCTTCTGTGTGTTAAGGTAAGGTTACCTCCTTTATTGCTAAGACTTCTGCCTGGTAGACGATACAATAGTCTGGAAGTTAGACAGATAATTCTAATCCTAATTCTTTAAAAAAAAACTCCATAGCCCATTTTATTGTCTAGCTTAGATCCATCCGTGTAAAAATTTAGTTCTCCTCTTCTCCATGGTCTTTGAGTTTGCCACGTATTTCTTGACGGGATGCTAGTCTTGAAAAGCTTATCGAAGGTAGGCTTAGGGAAAGAGACGCCGATTTCTTTATTATAACTACTCGATTTCTTCATTACTACCCTACACAACCTGGAAGCGTGGCCGAACCACCGGGACTTCCATAGCGCCATACTATTAAGTCTGGAGCGGGGGCCGCGTGTTTTCCTACCAGATTTAGAGTAGGCAAGTTAATCAGCACCTCGAGTGCTTTATTGGGGGTGGTCGTTAAAGCGCTGGTGGTGCATAAAAACGCAGATCTTTGGACCTTACCCAGCAGCTTCATATAACTTGCCTTTTGAGTATTCCATATAGTACAATAGGCCGAGCTGCCGAAGTGCAAAGCACATTGGGTGTCGACCGCCTTTTGAACCCTATCCTCAATATTAGATTTCCACGTAAGTTTCCTGTCTAATATGAGGCCCAAGTATTTAACGTTATCCTTGTCTTTAACCACGATTGCCAAGCCGTCAGAGTTGCTGTGACGTGGCAAGCTACCCTCTTTAGGGTCAGCAGCGAAGTGTTCACTGCCAAAATCTAGAGGAGAGGGGAGAGGACCCCTCCCTGAGGAGCACCTCTGCAGATCTGCCTGCTTATTATTGTGTTGCCTAATCTTGCAGTTACTTGTTGATTAGTATGACGACCCGCAGATACTCAGTAACAATACTTTCTAGGATTTTGAGGAGGGAAGACGTCAGACTAATAGGTCTGAAGTCTTTAGGATTAGTGTGTGAGGACCTGCTTGCCTTAGGTATGAAAGAGACTTTCGTCTTCCTCCATTCCACATTTACTGGAATGTAGCCCTTATTCAAACAGGTTCTAACAATGAATGAGATTTCAATCCGTGATTGCTGTAACTCAGCCGGATAAATGCTATCGTATCCCGGTGATTTATATGGACCAAACGTGCTAATTGCTCATTTGATTTTCTCACTTGAAACTATTTGATTTCCTAGATTTGATTGCCCCCAATTTTTAGCAGAGGCATTATGCTCTACCGGCTTGTTGCTCGGAAAGTATGCGTCTAGGAAAAGACCTAAAGATTCTTTACCTGACGTAGTCCATGTATTTGGCGGACCTTGAGATAGCCTAGGCTAAATGGTGTTTTTTTAAGAATTCTTTTTAATCTGGCCGCTTTTGTAGTTTATTCAATTCCCTTACAATAGTTTTGCCAGGATTTGCGTTGCGCAGTTCTAATTGCTTTTTTTAAGGATATTTAAGTCAGCTTTGAAAGCTTGCCAGTTTCCGAACCTTCTCGTGGTGTTGATCAAATTGAATAGAATCCTATAGGGTTTTCGTAACGAGGTTGTTTCTTTTGTCCACCAGTGTGGTTTTGTCTATCAACCTATCCGTCCAGTCCTTGACTGGTTATCTTTGGCAATAAAGCTCTTAATTTGTTTTTGTTTAGTTTTTCGGACTTGTACTAATTTAGCATTTTTTGTTGAACTACCCTAATACTCGTGTGAAAAATTAAAATTGTTTGTTTTGTTTTCCATCTTTTTCTTTTTCCTTTTTTTTTGTTTTTGTCTAACGACACAAGCAGCAAGCAGCTTGAACCCAATTTTCGCTCAATTTGAAGTGAACTCGTGGATAGCAAACTAAAACGCGGAGTTAGATAATTTGCTCAGTGTCCAGATAGAAGCTTCGAAAGGAAATGTGACTTTCACGTTCAAGCGGGCGCTTTAAGAAAACCAACTACGTAGGTATGTTGGCGTGTAAGTATATTTCATTACTTGCAGTACAATTTGTCTTGTATTTTGGCACACCTGAAATCTATTCTAAAATGGAAATAAATTTAAAAAATGGATATAAATGAACAAAGAGGCGCAAAATTTATCACCTTATCGGAAAATTTTAACGAATTTAACGAATTTCCTGCTGCATCGCTGGCGGAATTTCTACTCACATTTTATCAATTATTTTACGTTTTCTCGCCTCAATTCTAACCGAATTTTCTGAAAAATTTAGTGAAACACCGCAATACTTTTACTAATGGATTTTTACAAATAAAAAAAATTAAATTAAAATACCATCGATTTACCGAACTTTTGTTACTCCTCCCGTGTATACATATTTTTTTTATACGAATTCACTTTCATGACCACCACCTCAATTCGTCGTAAAAAATGTGTGTTGCTTGCATTTATTTGCTCTCCGCTATTTCGCCTTTTCATCAATAATATCGTGCATATGGCACATTTAGTATTACGGAAACTCGCAAGACACCGCATAACCACATGGAACCGCCATATGGCCTACCTCAAATCGGTTTCTCAAAACTGATTCCTTTAGCATCTACCCTGTGGCGACATGATTGCAGCTACGAGCAAAGAAGATGAATTACCCTGCTTGTTGCAAGTTCTCATAGACAAACTACGCTATTGACACGAACTTGCATTTATGTGTGTGGCTTAGTGTGTTTGTATGTGCTTGATGTTCCATGGGTGTTGTGCGGGTGTTGCGCATCTCTTAGCGTTTGTCATTTGTGTGCTGAAGTATTCAACCGCTACGCTGCGTATCTCTCATTCGCCGTCAACATCAATTGGCGCATAATAACTTGACACTTTAATCAAAGAAATTGCCTCATATTTCATAGGGAGTACCAACCAGTCGCTACAGAATACAGTTGAATTTACGAGCTCATCATCTCGCCAACACACCAAACCGAGCGCCTGACTTTGTAGCCAATTCACGGCGCAAACGCACTCCAGATGAGCTGGGTTTGGCTTTCTTTGCTCTGATTGTTTTTCTGCCTATGCTTCTATTGGATGCCTTGTACAATTTGAAGTGTGCCAGTATACAGTGACGGGGGCGTTAGAGCACAGGATTAATTAGTAATTTCACGCTCAATTCATTGGCCTTATTCCAATTTTGAGTTTGCGAGGGAGTGTGAGAGGAGAGGTGGGTTGTTACAATTGGAAATGTTAATCACTAATGATGAATAATACAATTCGGATGTGGATTAGTGCGCACCTAGAAATTATTTTTTAGATACTGAATTTATATAAAATTTTATAGTGTTGGAATAATACTCGCATTTTATGCACTCAGACTAGTACCACTTTGCAAGGAGAAAATCAATTTTTTCTCAAATTTTTAAATAATCAATTTTATTGCTATTTTATATTAATATTGTAAACGTTGAGATGACCTCATAGGTAAGTACTAAAATGGTGTACTTGAGGTCAATGGTCAATTTTCGAAAAAACAAAAATTTTTCCCTTGAAACAAAGCATCTACATATTAGTTTGGCGAAAAATAAATCAATTTTTTGTTTTGCCTAAAATTTTTACGAAAATTGTTTAAAATTGTTTTATAGTGCATCTTCAGCTCGTGGACGATGCTACGACTACCAACATTCCGGTCGGCTTCAAATATGAGCAGAGGCACTTAAGGTCTTGATGTACGAAAGAACGAATACCGCCTTCTGGATAAAAGAAGGTGGTTTCTGGAATGCTAGGACGTTTGGTTATTGTGTTATCTTAAACAGCCAAAGGCCTACTAGCAGCCCATCAGATTTTACTACCGCTACTCTAGACTTCAGAAAAGAGTTTAAGGTAAAGTTCCACACGCGGAAGGAATGGGATTTGAATTCAGTGGTCAAGAGGAATACAACTGCACTTTACACTGACGTGTACATATAGTTTCGAAAGGCCTCGAAACTTCCAAGACCTTCCGCCTGGGAAACTGGAATAATATTTTTCAAGCAGAAGTTCTCGGGATAAGAGAAGCTTGCAGGATGATTAAAAACCAACCACAGCAACTATAGGAAATATGTATTTTTTCAGATAGTCAAACAGACAACTTAGCTGTAAAGTCACCTATAACCAATTCCAAAATCATCAGACAATGCAAAAGAGAACTTAATGACTTAGCGCCCACGACAGACATCACTGTCATCTAGATAACTGGTCATAGGAACATAGAAGGAAATGAGAAAACTGATGAATTCACAAGTTATGTGGCATCCTATAACGAATCCGAAGCAGTAGAAATAGGTTGCCCCCAAGGAGTGCGCAAAAGTCATATCTTCTCGCTATTCCAGAAGCAGGCCGTTGACAGATGGACTAACATGGATACCTGCAAAATAACTAAACAAACGTGGCCCAATTTCAAGAATTCCAGAACTGACAAATTGTTAAGAAACTCACAAGCGGACATTTACAGAATTACGTCAACAATAACCGGCAACTGGCCTTTGGGAGGCGATGGGAAACCAGGAAGATGGAAGATGGCCGTACAACAATAAATGTAGAAGCTGCAATCAGGACGAATCTAGAAACAACACAGTTTTTCACTATCTGTATGCTCTACGACATAGAAGGCTGAGGGAATTCTCGATGGCCAACTCGGAAGAAATTGCAGAAATGAAAATTCACGACATTTATAGTCAAATCAAAAAGGTTCGTCTTATAAAAAGTGGTGTATCAAAATGGTATTCTTGTGCTAATTGGGTCTGGGCTGTGTCGCTCAAACATCAAAAGACTTGTCTAAGGGTAGAAGGTATTTCAAAAGATGCGTCTATGTATTGTTTTAAAATAAAACATTAAAAAATGTATATTAATTTAGGTTTTACTATTTTTATTCAAATAGGCCTCTTAACAATTATATGTGAAAAATTACATAATTTAAATGTCCCCCATGAGCACTTCAACATACTGACATACGAGAGTTAAAATGTTCAAAAACTTGCTCAATGCATTGAGTTCAACTATCTTATTTTTATAGACTTTACGACGTTGTGTGACTTGTGGTTCCATCCTGTTGAAAATAAAGATCGTCCATGTCCATTCCTTCAAGCTCTGACCACAAAAAATCATTAATCAGTTGTTTATAGCGATTTCCACTGCCAGTAACAAGTCATTTTTATCTTCGAAGAAAAACGGGCAATTATTTCATCAGCCTAAAAGCCACATAAAACTGTTTTTGTGAGTACCCATGTTTAAAGTTGTATATCCGTTTGCTTGACAAATGTCGAGGATGACATAGAAAAGGTATTTCGATAAATCTGAACAAAATATGTGTGGTACGCTTCACCCGAAGAAGGAAACTAGGTTTAGAGACCCTAAGACGCAAACTTAACTCTATTCGAGGATAGGAAATATCCTTGATAAAACCTTGACTTGGAAAAGTAATTTATCGTGCATCACAAATAAAGCTTTGAGAGCAATACACATCTGGTAAAGGCTTTCCGGTAAAACGTGGGGTCTGCGACCAAAGATGATGACATGGTCTTATAGGACAATAATAGAGTCAATGATTACCTACGCCTCTTTGTTATACTGGCCAAAAGTAGACCAAATTAAGACTCAGATTACACTTATCAAGGTATGCAGAATAGCCGATTTAAGCGTAACGGGAGCAATGCGAACTTGCCCCATAACGGTTTTCCACTTAACCTTGTAGCCAAACGGTCGGCAGCTAATGCAGTCCTAAGGCTTCCTAATCTATTTCATCTTAAAGAAGGGAATCTTACAGGGCATGTAAGACTTCTGGGTGCAATCCTGAATTTTCCGTGCCTGACGGTCTGTGACAAAATGGAAGACGGCAGTGCCGAGGCTGGAGTAGGAGAAGGCTATCGCAATGGGAATAACGACTTCCATTTTTCAGGCGGAAGGTCCACGCTTCGTATTATGTGCCAAGGAATATCTTCGTAGAGGCACGCGTGGTGCCAATATCAACATTCTCTCCGGCAGTCAAACTGCTCTAAAATCTCTAGATAGCTACTCATTTCATTCAAGTTTGCTTTGGAAATTTTTAAAATTCTCTAGCATCAAGAAACTTTGATACTCATATGGGGGTACGGGACATGGGGGGCACGAAGGGAATGAAATTGGGGATGCTTTAGCAAAACAGAGTGCCAACACTCTCTTCATTTCTTCTAAACCTTTGACCGGGTAAACAACAGCTTCAAAAGTGCCTTTTTGAGTAGGCTTCATGGCTGCTCAACATATCCCTTTACGTGGCAGTGCACAAAAAGCCATTTTATAATAAATAAAATTAAAAAAATGACGTCTAGGTGTCATTTTTGAAAGACCTCTTATATGCAGCTAATAATCAATAATCAGGTGAATAAATGGCTGAAAGCCACAAATCATGTATCTATGGGTATACATACGGGCCCCAAAACTAAACAACAATCAATTTTAAAAGGTACTTTAGAATAAAATGTTCGCTATAATTCGACATATCAGAACAAGACATTAGAGCAACGTAGAATGATTTATTCTGAATGTTATGTCACACCTTGTTACACCAGAAGGTTCCCAAAAAATAAGAAAAACCAAACGCAAAGGAAAAAACATCTTCCATCACGAAAATGCAAGCACACATTCGTTCAATTTGAATTTTTGAGCACTCTAATTTTATATCCAATGATTTCTTACCATTCCCGCAATAGGCGTTCAAATCACATGTTTTAAAGTTATCGCAGTCGGAGTGATTCGTAAATTGGTTCGAACACGTGCGAAGGTGCATTGATTTTCGTGGGAAGTATTTTGAAAATGAAATAAGCTATTTCTTAGTGTGCAAAGACTTATTTTTTTCCCATTAATTACCGCGCAATTTCATTTACGTATTTAAGTACAGTTTTGCAGTTGAACTTGGAAAACAATTCAAAGTATTATCTGATTAATACTTTTCAATATACGCTTTTTTCGCATGTTTTTATTAGAATTTTTTTTTTGGTTTTTGGCTTTGCTTGAATCTATATAAAAAATTTTCATATGCCAGAGAAAAATAAAATTATCAGAAATGTATTCGCAACTTATTTTCTATTTATTTAACAGCGAATTTTTACTTAAATTCCAAAGGATTTACGCAGCTTATTTATATTCTGCCATCCAATAATATATTTCCTTTTTTTTTGCATTGCCATCGGCAGGGTTTAAAGCAATAAAATTGAATCATTTTATTACAGGGAAGAATGAAAAAGAAAACTGTCGGCGAACGTGACTTTCATACAAATAACTGTTTGCCAACGACTACCCCAACCTAACCGGAGTTTTAATCCAATGTTTACTTTCCACTTACCCTACCGTTACTTATTTATATGAATATGTATGTTTGTATGTATGTGTGTATTAGGTGCCCCACTAAGACCGTCTATTTGGAATTTAGCGCAGCCTCTTGCCGTTGCTGGCTGACAGCTGCCATGTGACTAGATTGAGGTTTAGTTATTGAGAATTACGTGGACGCACAAGGCTTCGAAATTCTGAAAATGCATCACTGAAATAATGAAAGTTTTAAGAGACTCTTCGAAAATGTGGTAACATTGCGCATAAACGATGTGAATTATGCACCAAGATGTGTAACGGTATCTTCGGTATTGCTGGATTTCTCAGGTTTGTAGTTAGATTCAAAAAATTAAACAGTTCCTCTAAACAACTAGTTGCCGCAGAATGTCCAAAGTTATCAACTGGTATTAAATCTTCACTTAAATTGAAAAAAAGTTATAACTACAATACAAACACAGTTAGTGCAAGACCTTCCGCGGTAGCATTTTCCGAGCCTTTTTCATAGTTTACTTATTTACACTCTGCACTCAAAAGTAACAGACTTAATAGACCTTTGTTAGATGTGACGCACTACAGTTTCCTGGTATGATTGAGTCTGAAAATCTTTATGTCAGTAGGCAAAGCGCTTAGTCAATATAAATTGAACATTTTCTCATTTTTAAAAACAGAGCAAAAACATTTTTTTTACTATTTGTTAATATGGTTACCAAGTACAGTAATAACTTTTCTAAACTGTCGGTGGGCTGGGCAATGCGTACGCTTTTCAGAAAATCAAAATCGCTTTAAAGACGAGCAGGTAAAGTTGCCCAGTTGCTGTGCCCATACACTCAAATTCTCATAATTTAGTTCCGGTCGAAATTCTGCTGTTAAGCGAGCAGTTGAGCGTCGTAGTCAGTGTGCACACTTCTAGCCCTTATTTTTGAAATTTCTTGGGCTACCACTTCTACCGCACAAAGTTTAAAATCTGTTTGGCCAATCTCGTTTTGGCTTGCAACTTTTGTTCAAAGTACCGAACTTTATGACAAAATTTGAATATAACGTGCTACAAAACGATGTCTAGCAAAAAGGGGAATACTTTTAATGAATTGTTATTTAGTAACTTAGGCCGATGTAGGTGTAATCTGACTACTTTGCCTCATAGCAGTGCGGCCGCGGAGCAGTCCTTTCCTTTTATGAAAATCATGAGAACCGGAAAAAGGAAAGAGTTAAAAACTGAATAGGATTGACATTTCGTAAAAAATGCGGAAGAATGCCCAACGGCACTTAATGTTTTCTGCTTTGACGTGACATTAGGCCTCTTCTATTCACCACTTCTCTGCTCGCTGTCTCTCTGTTCGATTAACTTGACCAAAAATTTGCATGCGAAAGCAACAACTAAGTTATCGAGCAAGATTCATCATTATCGAGTATGGTTATACCTCATAAAACTGGCATCTTTCAAACAACTAGGTGCCGGAAGCTGTGAATACTTTTAAGTGCATACAGTCGTGGTCACAAACTTAGCACTCTACGCCAAGACAACATCTCTCCATAGCTTTTCTTCTTAGCAAACTTAATGATTACTAAAATTTATTCTTGGAAAATAGGGACTATGTACTGCTATAATCGGTGTCTGGTGCATTCCAACTTTCCCCATAAAAATCATTTTTATGCAAGTAGTCGTTAGTGCTCACAGAGGTATTTTGCTTCTTGTTATAAATTCGTTATTCCAACAAGTTCCGTTTGTTGATTTTTGTAACTGAACTGGCGCTACTAGTGTGTATTATATATATTTGTTGTTGTTGTTGAAATGGTTGATATTTCCACTGAAATAATCCTAATTGTTTTTTGGCTTAAGGCAGGTTCATTTAGTGAGGTCCAAGTATAGCAGCAAATTCTTTATCTCAATATCTGAGATCTCATTAATTTGCTGCAAGAAAGGCTTACCAAAGGAGCGGAGTCGTGCCCTAGCTAGCCCTGGACATTCACATAAGTAGTGGAAAGACTGCTTCTGCAGATAGGATTGAAGGGTAGGTTAAGTCTAGCTGCATGATCCCCTACTTTCCAATGGCCTGTAGTGGTTGCAGTGATGCGTGAGATGTTTGACCGAGAGCATCCTACCAGATCATTTGTCCTGTGTTTTTTGTTGTAATACATGTAGTTAGTTGCTTCTATCTTCTTTCGGCTAAAGCATGATAGTGTGAAGCAATGGATGTTTTTAATCGGGGGTGCTTTGAGCGGGGTGGGGACTGCCACTGCCTCTGCTATTTCTAGTGTCGAACCTTTTCTTGCTAGCTTATCGGCTACCTCATAACCCCGTATGTTCTTGTGACCGGGAGCCCATATCAGAGTGATTTCGAGCCAATGACTAAGCAATTCCAGCTCCTCTCTACACAGTAAGACTAGTTTGGATGAAATGGAGTTGGAGTCTAAGGCCTTTATAGCTGTCTGACTGTCTTGCACCAACTTTACCTCACCGATGATTATTCTAGTTTTAAGCATGTTCTCTATCCATTCGTTGAGACCTATGTCAGTGCCTAACATACATATTAAGAGTCTCAATTATGAATCTTGTGCTAACATTGTTGAACGCTCCCTCTATGTCGACTAGTGAGTATTATTTGTATTCTATGCTCCATGAAGAGCTGTATCTGTGGATTTTACTTTGAGGTAGGCATGTTGAGATGGTGAAATCGTTGTGTCTGTAATCTTCTCTCTGAGATATACATCCAACAATCGCTTGAGAGTTTGAGATTACAAGAGGGTAAGCTGATGGGCCTGAAGTCTTTCGCTGTATCATGACCGCGTCTACCAGCTTTGGGAATAAAAATCACCTTAACCTTCCTCCAGCTTTCTGGAATATGCCCTAGCATAAGGCTTTTCCTGAAAAATAGCCAAGGATCGTCGTTTCTCGAGTGTTCCACAGCATGTTCATCGCCCATAATATTCTATCTTGGCATAGGATGTGATTGATTGTATTGGATGACAGGTTGGATGTTTGAGCACTGTTACTATTGTTCTCAATATATTATGTATTACCTGGGAAAAGTGTATTTATAAGATATTCTAGTGTGTCGGCCGAAGATTTTGTCCATTCTCCGTTATCTTTCTTAAAGAAGGAAGGGCAGGAGTGTTCCTTGGATAAAAGCATGCCTAGTCTGGCCGTATCTTTGGTGGATTCTTTCTTGTATTCCCTAAGGCAATCTTTGTAGGGTTTGAAGTACTTGTGTTTGTAGCAGATATTGTAGAAAGCTCCTACTTTCTCTTCTAAGTCTTCACTTGACGTTGTGGTTTTATTTATGTGTTGAAGTTTAGACTGGGTTACTTTACGGAATATGTGCCAGTTTGTTCTTCTAGGGTTTCTATATGGGGTTGGTTTCTCAAACTTAAGATTGATATCAAAGAGAATCCAACTATGGTCAGAAAAGGATTTCTTGTCGGATACTCTCCAATTTGTGACTATTTTGGAATTATTGTTCGTGCATAGGGTAACGTCTAAGACCTCTTCTGTGCCTGGAAAATTTGTCGAGCTCGGAAAAGTGAAGGTTGGGGTGGTCCCTACGTCGGGCCACTTCGTCTGGCGGCGCGGGTTTATCATGTGGCATATATGTACACCGATGCCAGGTATATTGCCGATTTCTGCAGCTCCACTTTCACCACAGTAAAGTCGGGAGTACTAAAATTAGAACACTGCTTTTCTGGCATTTCTAGCTGTATATTGCTATCTACCTCATCTAGATCATCCTAATTTTCATTGCTGTCTGCTTTTAAAATTTTCAGACTCCATCGGCACCACAGGATTGTGTGACTTTAAGTATTTCAGCACATCTGCACCGCTTAAGTCCATCATAGGTAGCCAAATGCTAGCGCGAGTAGGGCGAGGTATGTCCCTGGCCGGAATAAGCTTAAGCTTTAAGCCTTTCAGTGAGCTGCTGATCTCAGCAACGCACCTTTCTAGGACAACCCTAGATGCTTGTCTAGTACGAGCTTGGGCAGTTTGGCCTCCACCTGCCCCCACATCTGCAGGACTACTTTGCCGCTGTTAGTGGTTTTTGTTTTGTCGTATCTTCAATTCTGTTCGACTCTTTAGGTCTCTTCGGTGTCTGATCGATCACGTACTGTGACCTGTTCCTCTTCGTCCCATCGCCTTTCCTGTTGTTGTCTATTTTAGGTTTCTTGGATAAGAAGTTCTCATTCTCCTTGACAACCTGCTGGTATTTTATTTTATCGGACGCGTCACGCTCGTCAGTCGCTCCAGCGAGTTCGTTCTTAGCAATCTTGCTGAGAATGAACCTTGCCTTCGTTTAGCGAGACTTCATGAGGGCACCCTCCGACTTAGGTTTTTTGCGGCCTGACTCTCTCTCTCTCTGAGTGCCAGCAGGATACCCTCCTCGGAGGAGGATATTGTGTGGCAGTGCGGCACGAATTTTTTGTTTTTATCTTTTGTGTTTGTATTCATTCTGTTTCTTACGGTTGCTCCACCTGACTGCGTCAAGCTCCACAACCTATGAGTTTCGAGAGGAAGTAATGGAGCCCCCCGAGGCAGCGCCCCTTACCGCGGTGAGGCAACAATTACTCTCGAAGGCGGGCAGGTATTCGAGAGGGAAACTCCGTTCGCGATGCACATGCTTCAATTCCCTGCACCAATCAGCCCTCGGCACGATTCCAAGAACACCTTGGCTTGGGAAGGTGTGGGAATGAATGGAACAGGGCACGCGCCGTTTCGCGAATGGGTGGTTCGACAATCCCCATACCGAGCTTCCCTCTTAGTTCATGGTGGGTGAAATTTCCCAATAGAGTTTAATTTCCATTTAAGCCTCATCCCCGTGGCAAGGAGACCAACATGAAAGGGTCATAATTATGATACTGTGCAAACCCCAAAGGGTAAAAGTTTGATTAGAACTGGAGAAGAAATTCTTGCTGAGAATCAGATAAAAACGCCAAATATTGATATAAAAACCCGAAAGCCCTCATAATTAGCAACTCAATTATACGACGATGCAGTACGCAGAAGTCAAATGAAGACTGGGCATCAAAAACCTTAAATCCACTGTTGAGAACGGTGGGGGTTCTGTCATTGTTTGGGGTTTATTGCGGCTCAGGGAGTCGGAAAACTACTTTTTTTATTTGTCCATTATCAAGGAAAATTTAAATTCCAGTACAGGTAAAAAAGGCATGTCAAGGGGCGGGTTTTTTATTTCAACACGATAACGATCGCAAGATTATGACTTATGTGTTAAAATGGGATATAAACCCTATGGAAAATCTTAGGTCCTATATTGAGGCTGAAGCTCGGTAATACAAATATACAAAATGAAAAAAAGGCCTCCCGAATTTCAGCGCGAGTTGGTATAATTTATGCCAAGAAACTTAAAAGCTGTTTCTAAAAATAAAGGTTGTCATACGAAATATTAAAAGAACATATTATATGTACGTACATACATACATATATACCCCATACAGGACACCTTTGGGAGCATTAATTCCTCATTTTTTATGCATTGTTAACTTTATATAATAAACAAAACAAATAACAATAATCTTTAAGTTTTGCTGAATTATTTATGCAGTACTGAATTTTGAGTTTAATTGTGAAATATCTTACAGATAAATTTAAAACAAAAAATTACAAACAATGTAAAGGTTCGTCTTCGCGTAAGAAATACCACTGTGCCACTGTATGTTCAAAGATACAGAAATGATAGGGGCTTTGTTTTGATAATTTTCATACGGGCACCTTATTACAATTTTTTTCACATAACAGTTGTGAGAGTATTAAACAAGATTTTGCGCCCTAGAATACACTTAAAGTGGTTATAACAAGTGCTGGTTGCAAGATGCTAAACCGACTTGGGAAAATATATTAGAACAGTAGCTCGAACTGCCGACACATACATACAAATGTACTTTAGGCAACCCATCGCAGAATAACCGCTTCATAAGGCATCAAATAAATTCGTTTGCTTAAATCGACCTTATCGCTGAAATGTAAAAACAAAACAACATTTTAAAACTTTTCAAAAATTTCAACGCTCGCAACACCTACCCATATTTGTGTGGTGAATAGGAAGTAAGCAACACGTACTCCATAGTCTTATTCGTCAAACCATCTAAATATTCTATCTGGCTACCGAAGTTAGCTAGTAAACGGTACTCCTCACGACCAACAGCAGTTCTGAAAACGTTATTTCAATCAGTTGTGAAATTTAAACATCTGCACTTCAACTAACCTCACAACTTGAAAGACCTGCTCCTTCAATGCTCCATACGAAAATCCACCATCTTCCTTGAACGCCTTGAATGCTTCGGTTTGTTTCAAACTGGTCATTCCCTTGTATATGTTCAAGGTGCTACGTGCCACGCCTCGCTGAGTCTGTACATTTAGATATGAGTAGTTAGGATTGACAGGTAGCCAAGTGGAGTTTCCAGTGCTAAATCCAGCATTCGACGAAGTGTCCCATTGCATTGGAGTACGCTCTGGGTCCCGGAAGTCACAAACTCTTTCTGTGCAGTCGATGTCTCCATCAGTCATGCCGATCTCATCTCCCTAAATTAGAAATAAAAATGACCACTCGTGACAAGGATTTCCTTAAGTGACAATTAGCACTTACGTTATAAGTAACAGATGTGCCGGGCAAGGCATGCACTATCATCGTCATCATATCCTTTCTAGTTTCCTCTAAGCGTGTAGCTGGACGACTGTTGTCATGGTTTCCTACTACCCAATTAGACGACTTGTGCCTCTCCCATACAGCATCCATCCAGTCATTGGCGGATCTTTCAAGATCCTGTGCACTGATAGAGCCTTCCAAATCAATAAATAGCATATTCATTGGCATTTGACTACCAACGTGAGTGCCATTGCTGATATAATCGCTCAACGTCGTAGAAGGGGTATACGATTCGAGAACTTGTATCCTAAAAAGAGATATATTTAATTAATTCACACACAATCAATACTCTGTTGGTTATCGTCCGAATAGATGTGTCGCACCTTGTATCACCACCATGTTTTTGTTGGTATTCATCTAAAAACTCGCGCCATTCATATATTAAAAGGGCATTTTCTGGTTGATTAAGGGTATACTCTCCAAATATCCTCTCATCTGGATATGTGCCATTTTCATAACGCTTCTCTATGAAAGTTAGCACAGCGTCAATGCGAAAAGAATCCACCCCACGATCAAGCCAAAATTCCAAAACCTCGATCAAATGCTTTTTTACCATAGGATTCGTGAGATCAAAGTCAGGTTGTTCAGGGAAAAACTGGTGTAAATAGTACTGTTGGCGTTCATCATTCCAAGTCCACATAGAACCACCAAAGACTGATTGCTGTGCGAAGAAATGAAGAATAGACGTTGATAAAAGGAAAAATAGGAACCAATAGCTAATCCGGTTACGCACCCAATTACTTGGCTCACTACGCTCGCCTGTTTCCGGATCGATTTTACCGTCTTCCCATATATAAAAATCATCATAACCATCTTCACGACGAATCGACTTTTGAAACCACACACACTCAGAACTCGAGTGATTTGGTACAAAATCCAATATCATCTTTAGACCCAATTTATGCGCCTTTGCAATCATTGCATCAAAATCCTCCATTGTACCAAAGAGCGGATCAATGCTGGTGAAATTCGTTATATCATAGCCCATATCTTTCATCGGCGATTCGAAGACAGGCCCAAGCCATGCAGCAGTCACACCTATTTCCTTGAGAAATTCCAAACGAGATGTAATGCCATTCAAGTCACCTATACCATCACCATCACTGTCCATAAACGATCGAGGATAGATCTCATAGAGTGTGGCGGACTCCCACCAGTCGACTGTGGTGTTCGCAGAAGCGCTAAGAGCACAGAAAAGCACAAATGTAAACAATTGTAACTTATCGGAAGCCATGACGGTAAGTACTAACGGGCTACTGTTGGCCAAACTTATATTTATACCTCCAGATATACTAAGATAAGAAGGTTTATTGTCCGAAGAGGGAAATGAAATAAATATTATGGTATATGATTGCATAATGGAAATCTCATAACACTTTACATCAATTCCGTACAATATTCGTCAATTGAAGTATAAGTGTGTCTAGCGATTTTTATCACCAATGAGCAAATTGGTTTACAAATTTTGTAGGTAAACGTGCCTACATATTTCATCCCAACGTAGCACTTCGGTAAAAATATGTAAATATATACAAATGTCGATTAGCCTGATAAAAAAATCCCTCGTTTTCTGGGTAGATGGTTATAATGTTCGATATCTCGTAAAGTATCGATCAAACAATTTAAGGTTTATTCTCGATGTCAAGGTAATATTCAACATAAAACATAACAACAATGAGACGATTTCTTACGCAAACGTGTAAATGGCGAATATGAACCTGGTGTACCAGAAGCAAATGTAGGATATTCAGCAGAAGTTGCTTTTTAGCAACGCATCATTGGTACGTTAATACAGAACTCAGCAAAGCGTAAGTTAGGCTTTCCAAATCTTTATAGGGTTGACATCGACGCCATTGACGCACAGCAGATAAGGCAGCTACCACCGCTCGATAACGTGAACTAATTCAAACTAAGGCAGTTCACGTTAACAAAAGTGTTTACGTTTTGGAATGCCCAAAACGACTAAGTAAATGTATTTTTTCACATTTAAACTCACATTTTATTCTTGTTTTCGTTACATATTTATTGAAAATTAAGTCGTACGATGGTTGTATTTAAAAAAATCAGTCATACCACGTGGAGGTTTACGGTAAGATTATTCTCTCCTCATTTTTTTTTTTTTTTGTTTTTAGATTTTCTTTATTTTTAATTTTTTTTTTAATTTTTTTTTATTTTTAATTTTTAATTTTAAAATTTTTTTTTTTGCTTTAGTTTTTAAATTTTTTTGGATATTTAGTTGTTTTTTTGTTTTTCATTTTTAATTTTTTTTATGATTCAGAATCCTCGGTTTCTGATGAGCTGTTTTTTGAGGCTGGATCATTTTTCAAATTTAAAAGCGCAAGAACCTTTTTTGAAAATGGTTTTGGCTTGTTTTAGATATTATAACTACATCTGATGAACAAAGCAAAGCATTTAATAAATCTGTCATTGTGTCAGTTGTCGACATTTTTCGTGTATTGTTTTCTCTAAAATTTTGCAAATCCTTATTGCGTGCTTCCTGAGCCTCTCCGGAGAGTTGGCCAATAGGCAGCAAAGCATGTTGAATAATTAAACTCCCATGAATTTATATTTTGTGCACGGAAGCCGGCATGTAATACCAATCATATAGTTGGACAAATAGTTTAGCAGAATCAAGGGCATATTTTTGAAATGCTTCAATATTAATATCAAGACCAGACGATAATGTTTGTAAAATAGTGGCAAACCGCTTGATTAAATGAATATCAATTCCAGTAATTTCTAATGATACTTCAGGATCATTAAAAAACCTGCGCGCCGTGTTCCCATCATTTGTTACATAGAGTTGGTGTAATTAAAATAAGGTTGTTTGGCTAGAAACTGGTGTAAGTAATACTGTTGGCGTTCTTCAATCCAAGCCCATGCAGAACCACCAAAGACTGTCATCTGAATGAAAATATATGAAATGGTTGTTTTTTAATAAAATTTTTTTTTTTAGTTGTCTCTTAATGCTGATGGGGTCTGTGATGTCTTTTTCTGTCTTTTACACAAAATTGCATAAGCCATATGTAACGTTTTGCCTGTGGGTAAATGCACAAAAGCTACATTATTTTTAATTTGCGCAACAGGTTTCAGTTTGAGATCATAGCTGAAATATGTGGCTACATCACTCATGCTGATTTTAAGTGGACCGGTGTGGACCACTCGAAAAAATTATCTTTAAAAAAAAACATTTCGAAAAATTTTGAAATTTCAAAAAAAAAAATTGGATTTTGTACCACAACTTAAAAGAATTATTACTGTTTCCGTTAATATATTCAATTATCTTTTTTTTTGCAATATTTGGTTAACAATCAAATGGTAATATTTATTTGCAGACATGAAAATGAAACTCTTGTATGAAGTACGATTTGCATACAATTTCATGTTTAAAGTCAAAAAACTACAATGAAAAATTTTTTAAATTAAGTAATATTTTCAAGAAATCTGCCTTGAATATTTAAGAAAACATGTGCATTATCAAATTTTTATTTTAAAAATGTTGAAAAATTGAATTTTGCCCAGGCCGCCGGACCACTGTGGGCTGGTTGAACTGATGACGGGCCACTTTCTGTGGGTGAAGCACATCTCAGGCAGTTTATTCTGCTCAGCTTGTGAGGAGGAGGATGAGACGGCGTCTGTCCCGTCTTCGCTCGAATCAGGTTCCTTAGCACCACAAGATCTACTCAGATTTCTTCGGAGATCGGGTGGATTTAAGGAAAATTAAAAGGGAATCCAAGTGTAGTACAATGGACTTAATTCATGTCTGAGTGCTGCACTTGATAGTTCTCCCGACAAAAAAAAGTCAATGCACAAAAATATCTGTTCACGTTTTGGGGTGTTCACGCTTTAGAGTGTTCACGTTATCGAGCGTGCACTGTATTTCTAAATAATACGAAATATTGCGATGTTGACTATTAAGATTTCTTAGAGTTTTTGTTATCGTCAAGATAATCGCTACTAAGAACTCACACACAGAACAATAGAGTTCCGGCCACCGTTGTTGGCGCGAAAATAGGGTATCGAATAAGTGTTCACTTGGATGGTTAAAACCGATAATTTAAATCACATTATTGCGTGAGTCCATTTATTTTTTGTTACTTAGAGTGTTTGATACACGAGGCGGCCACTACGCATGAATTTTGCCTGGAAATTTAATTTCAAAAATGGATATCTTTCGCCAATCAATAGATTTCGTAGAACATTTGAAATACTTTGGATTTCCATAATAAGATTTTATTTCACTGTAAAGTAATAAAATTATTCTAACAAATTCTGGTTACCCAACTTATATTAAAAACAACTGCGAAAAGTTTGAACAGTCAGCTGGAAGTGCTGACCATCATACTCAAAAATATACTTTATGCAGTCCACCGCAGAATTACCGCTTCATATGGCATCAAATAAATTCGTTGGCTTAAATCGACCATGTCGCTGAAATGTAAAAACAAAACAAGAATTTGTAACTTTTCAAAAATGCCAACGCTCGGAACACTTACCCATATTTGTGAGGTGAATAGGAAGTGAGTAGCACGTACTCCATAGTCTTATTCGTCAAACCATCTAAATATTCTATTTGGCTACCGAAGTTAGCTAATAAACGGTACTCCTCAATACCAGCAGCAGTTCTGAAAACGCCATTCCAATCGATTATGAAACTTTAAAATCTCCACTTCAACTAACCTCACAACTTGAAAGACCTGCTCCTTCAATGCTCCATACGAAAATCCACCATCTTCTTTGAACGCCTTGAATGCTTCCGTTTGTTTCAAACTGGTCATTCCCTTGTATATGTTCAAGGTGCTACGTGCCACGCCCCGCTGAGTCTGTACATTGAGATATGAGTAGTTAGGATTGACAGGTAGCCAAGTGGAGTTTCCAGTGCTAAAGCCAGCATTCTTTGAAGTGTCCCATTGCATTGGAGTACGCTCTGGGTCCCGGAACTCACAACTTATTGTGCAGTCAATATCTCCATCAGTCATGCCGATCTCATCGCCCTAAATTGTGGAAGTAATTGCAGCTTGTAATAAAAATTTCCTTAAGTGACAATTAACACTTGCGTAATAAGTAACAGATGTGCCGGGCAATGCATGCACTATCATCGTCATCAAATCTGTCCTAGTTGCTCCTATGCGTGTGGCTGGACGACTGTTGTCATGATTTCCTACTACCCAATTGGCCACCTTATGATTCGCCCACATTATATCCATCCATTCTTTGGCGTATTCTTCAACAGTCTGTGCGCAGTGGAACTTTCTCTTAATCGAATAAAGTTAAAGTTCATTGGCAATTGACTTCCAATATGAGTGCCATTGCTGACATAAGTGCTCAAAATCTCAGTAGTGGTATAAGCTTAGGCAATTTGGGCTCTGTGGAGAAATACAATTAGACAAAGATTAATTTAGTTAATTAGATTAATTTAGACAAAACTATAACTCTATTGATTATTTGGCATCTTATTAGGTAAGTCTCACCTAGTATCGCCGCCATGTTTTTGTTGGTATTCATCTAGAAATTCGCGCCATTGATATAATAATTCGAGAGTTTCTGGTTGATTCTTTGTATATTTTTGATCAGTCCTTAGTCAATCAATTGAAATCGTCTCATCTGTAGCACGCTTCTCTATGAAAAATGGTACTGCTTCAATGCGAAAACCATCCACTTCACGATCAAGCTAAAATTCCAAAACCTCGATCAAATGTGCTCATACTCGTACCATAGAGTTGGTGTAATTAAAATAAGGTTGTTTGGCTAGAAACTGGTGTAAGTAATACTGTTGGCGTTCTTCAATCCAAGCCCATGCAGAACCACCAAAGACTGTCATCTGAATGAAAATATATGAAATGGTTGTTGATAGAAATAAAACTAGATTTATGCGTCTTTGCAATCATTGCATCCAAATCCTCCATTGTACCAAAGAGCGGTTCAATTTTGGTGAAATTGAGGATGAGTGTTGCGGACTCCCACCAGTCGACTGTGGTGTTCGCAGAAGCGCTAAAACCGCAGAAAAGCGCGATTGTAAATAAAGCGGACACCACTTCGTTAAGTACTAACGTACCGCTAATGACCAAACTTATATTTATACTTGCAAGTAGACTAAGATAAGAACGTTTATTGCCCGAATAGGGAAATTAAATATTATATGACTGTACAGATATTTGATTGACGAACAACGGAAATCCCTAAATGCTTCACATAAATTCTGGAGCGATTGTTATCACCAGATAGCAAATTGTGCCACCAATTTTGTATTTATTCATACCTTTTTTACCCCTGCGTAGCTCTTCGATAAGAATTTGTACGTCAGTCTGAAACGTGTATGTAAATACAGATTACATATACAAATTTAAGGAAATTTTATGTTTCAATAAACAAACTATTAAATTAAAAGTTTATGTCGCTGAGAAGTGAGCGATAAGAGTGAATACAGAACAAAAACGATATTGGTGACGTTGGCTGCTATTGCAGCTGCGCTTGAGATCAAGAATACGTTAAGAGTGCACGTTAGAAAGTGAGTGCGGCGGAAACGAAAACTTTGCGTGGGCGATGATATTTTAGGAAAAAGAGGCGCAAACAGTAATATTTTCGGTTAGAAAATGGGAGCTATAAGCAATTGTATTTTACGCTGCTCTGAAGCATTCAAATATTTGTAGACAAATACAATAACAATGAAAACTATAAATTTTTTTATCTAAGCGGACCTGAGTGCTATATAATTTTAGTTAAAAGCTGGTTTTAGAGTGTCTATTTTCTTTCTTTTTCTACTTTATAATGAATGAAATGTACAATTTGCGACTACAACTACGGTCCAATCATTTCAATATGAGATTCGTACTAAAGGTATTACGAAAATAAATTCAACAACTGACACGGGGCAAATATTCTCAGTGGTAGGTATTGAGGATTGCTTTTGACGTAAACAGCCATACGTTGGCTTATCACAAGTGGAATCTTCCAATATACTTTGATATCAGAAGCACTAGAACGTTTGACGTTGATGTGAAGTGATGTGATTACCTATAACTACTGGGTTAGAAATATTCATGAATAAATAATTTCATGTAGTATTTAATAGTTTTATATAAGTTTATTGGAAGAAATCATTAAAAGCCTAGCAGAGCTAAAATTCTGGCATTCTGCAACTTTTAAACCACTTAGTGTCATCTTTTGGTGTAGGGAAATCAGAGGCAGCACCACTCGTCATCCAACTCATTGATTTGCTTTTATAATTCAAGAATGTAATGAAGAAATATACATACATATAAATAAAATATGTAAGTTTTCAATTATTATATAAACACACACAGTTTATCAATGAAGTATTTGATATCTACTAATCTAGCGAAATTCATACAATTTACTTGTAATTTTTCATGATTTGTTTTCAATTTTTGGTTTTGTTTGACTAATATAAAAAATTTAGAAGCCAATAGTGGAAATACGGAATAACTGCCGTTTAAAAATAACAAAAACATTAAAAAGCAAAAACAATAATCACTTCAAACACAGCTGTTAAAAAGACTTTTTACATTTGCATTTAATAGATTTACGTTATAATCCTGGGGTAGCTTGTGCCATTCCTCTTATTTTTTTCCTAAAATATGTCCACAAATTCTCTCTGGATTAATATCCAGATTTTGGGCTGGTGTATTCAATACTTTACACCAATTAAAAATAAGTATTTGGATCGCTATCCTGTTAGAATTTAAACTAAGATTTCTTGTCAACAAAGAAGCCGAATTTTGGTGCCCTATTTGTCTCTATTTGTGGAACAACATCAAGCCGCACACCACAAATAGGAGGAGGAGCTGGGCCATATCCCAAAATTGTGTAAACGCCAATTATTTATTTATTTTTAATTTCGCAAATGGCATATCAGACATCCATATTATCTTCTACAAACACCAAATCACCCATTCCCAAACTAAATATGCATCACCTCGCCATGACTGAAAGTTTGCCATATTTCACTGTGGGCATAATACTCCGCCTTTCCAGTGATTTTAATGCTGCCTCCACACTCTATTGGATTCATTGTTGTTATACAACAGGATTTAGTGGCATCGCAGAATATTCAAACATCCCAGTAGCTGGCTGAGCTTGGTACGTTCTAGCAAAGGCTTCTTTCGAGGAACTCGTGAAGTATAATTGAGGTTTCCGGAACTTGGCGGACTGTATCATGAGAAACCACTACTAAGCTCACTAGTGCATTTTATATCCGAAATCCGTGGTTTTGTGGCTACTTTTCCCAACAAAATAATAATATCGGTTAGATATTTTCCGTGCTCTTCCACTTGCAGATTTTGGCTCCAATCTATTTAAATTTTTTGCGCGCTTTATTATGTTATAAAGGAAGGTTAAGTTTCAAGGGTTGGTGTTGATTTTGAATAAAATACAATTTTTTAGGAAATTATTATCATTTCTCCTCATTATGATAATACTGGTATGGCTCAATTACCTATGGAACAAAATATCGACAAAGTGACCTCCATCCGATGGTCCAAATTTTCGATGACGCTGAGGCATAATTGAGGTTGTATGCCGTTAATGTGCCGAATTATCTCATCCTTTAGCTCTTGACTTGTTGCTGGCTTATCGACGTACACTAGGGTGGTTCGAATTCCAACACATTTTTCAAATCAAATTCTAATAGTGCGGAAAAGTTGCTATGGAGTAACACAAGTATTTTGGTAAAAAAAAAATTGAAAGTTTTGAAAATTTTGTCGAAAAATGCATATTTCCTAATTTTTTTAGAATTATGTTTTAAATGTCGTTTTCCAAAGTTTTACTTATTATTATGTTCAAATTTAATTATTTATAAGGATTAGTTTGTATTTAAACAGTTTATTCATGCATTCTATAAGGCTTTTCACGCTTAGCTTTCCCCAGGATCAACGACGAGGACGTGGTGAAAAATCTGATCCCACTTTTTTTTTTGTTTTTTTTATATTTTATAATTTTTTTTTGTTTTTTTTAACATTTTATGTTTTTTTTGTTTTTTTTTATATTTAATAATTTTTTTTTGTTTTTTTTTTAATATTTTATGTTTTTTTTGTTTTTTTAAATATTTTTTTTTGTTTTTTAAATTTTTTGTTTGCTACTATCATTAAAAAAATTTACGATCGTGAAGATTTGTACAGTGAACTCTCTTTATGCGTTAATTACAAACTGGGATTTGTGATCAAATTTAGGCAAACTAGAACGAGAAAATAAAGTTGACCGTATGTGACCATCCCTATTTTGATAACCACATACCTTGTTCGACGCTTCAGTGACAAGCTTAACAGTTCGCTCTACCGCTTGAGTGTGGCATGGAAAGCTTGACAAGTTCCATTGAGAGATAGATGGTTGGTTATCAATGGAAGATAACAGATCTGCATTTAAGACATTTCTTAGTACTGGAGGAGGTGATAGTATTGTAGAAGACCAGTCGATCATTTCATAGTAATTAGTGGCATTAAAGTTCAGTTTTGGCAAAATGAATGAGCGCACCGAATTCTTCGCAGTAGAAGTTGTCTCTCTGGCTTTTAAAATCCTTTGTACCCCAATCTTACGTACATTCCGATTTTCATCTGTGACCATAGATAAAAGCAAATTTTCAGGATGCGCGAAATAAGCATTGTGTTGTATCACAGGATCAACTACTCTCAGAAGATGTTCTGGTAAGTACCGAGAATTTTTAATCATAGTGAAGACATGTCTCGCACCATCTGCAATTGAATCGTTCAGTTTTATTTGAAACCACATAGGTAAATACACTTTCCTTATAAATGTAACTATGTGAACTAAGTTTTTAGAAGGGTCTTCACTTGATATGTATAATCTCAACGTTCTGTTTCCTAGAGTGAGCCAACGCGCGTGGGAGAGTTTTCCTGGATCTCGCAGAGACAGATCAGATGAACAATTACCTAAATGAATAGCTTGCCCAATGTCGTAAAGATATTTTTGATCTTTACTCAAATTGTCTCTGCATGTGACTTGTACTAAATCACACTCAATTTTATTGAAATTAACAACAGGCAAGTGTTCAACGCCCTGAAGTTGTTTTCCGATTGTACCTGAAAATGAATTCGGTCCACTTGTTTTTCCATCAAAATGTTGAAATACGTGTCGCAAAGGTAATTCATTTGCATGAAGCAAGCATATATTCCACTGAATTGGTCTGTTCAAGTATAATTCAATACGCCTAATAATACCACCTCTCCAGCCTGTATTAGTTGCTGTGCCATCACAACCAACTAGGAGAAGTTCACTAAAATCAAATTCCATTTCATTTAAGTGAGATATCATACTTTCAGTGATACCTTTGCTTGTACCAGAAATAGGCGTTACATGAGTTATATATTGAGAACCAGGTTCCATTATAATAGAGACATGTTCTTCCTTGCGTGTTTTGCTATAACGCTTGGAGCCTACTTCCTCCTGGTATAAGGTCTCATCTTTTCTCCCATCAAAATAAAGGGATGTAAGGGCTTCGGACATAGTTTTAGGTTCCTGTTGCAAGGCTTTTCTGATTTTAGATTTCTCCCTTCTGATTTTATTTTTATCTATAACAAAAGTCAAGTCTGTATCAGTAACGATTTGTAGGTCTTTCAGAACTGACGTCGCAATTGCGGCGGTTGCTCTTTCCGAAACACCAAATCGGTCACTAATTACTGCAGTTTCAGGAAGATTAATGCGCATTTGTGAGGTAGAAGGTATAATGTTGATGGGCTGAGAGCGATTGTTGGATCTTTGACATGTTCTTGTACTTCAGGCGAACGATTCTCAACGAACTCTTCAATGTTGTCATCCAAATCATCTGAAAAACTTTTGGCATTGTCAACAGAAGAAGTGTAAGTACTAGAGGATGTCATTTTATGTTTCGTTTTTTCATTTCTTTCAGCTCGACGAGTAAGTTTTGAAGTTTCAAGTACATCTATAGAACCAATCTTTCCGACTCTGGCAGTTCTTTGATCGAAAAGAAATTTACGTTCTATGACAGGAATTTTACGATCTTTTCCACATCCACAGTCAATAGAAATAGGGTTTGGACAAATACATAATGACAAAGGTTTACCGCAGTTACAGTCATTTGACATTTGACATTTGCATGACATTTGACATCTGCTTCGGTCTTGAATATTTCATGAGCTTTCTGAAACTTAGGATTTTCTTTATCTCTTTTGTAAGACTTTCTTTTTTTCCAATATTTTGCATGATATGCAGTGATCATTTGTTCAACCCTGGTTTGAGAAACTGTAGGGATAGATGCTGTCATATAAAGCATCTTAATTTTCTGAGCTACCACATTCGCTATTTCTGAAAATTTTCTGTGAAGGTAATTCTGTTGATGATGGCATTACGTATCTTTGTTCAAAACAACAAAGAATAGCGTCAGCATTAGAGGGCAGATTTCTTAAAGAAAAATCCTTAGGAGCGCCAAATATTGGACAAACATGATCTTTCCGAGAAATATGAAACCGGGGTTTTTTTGTTTTTTCACTCATTTTAAGCAAAAGTAAATATACTACAACTACTGAATAACAATTAAAGAAAGTGATATAGCTTGGTAATAATTCGTAAAAAGTGCCAGTAAAAGTCAATATTATTTGACTTTTGAATATCGCGTACAAGAGTCACAGTCTCACTCTTTCACCTCCACTGGATCTTAAAAAATAATTGTCTCAAACAACATAAAGTTAATTATTATGAAAAAACTAACAATCTGACAGCATAAGTAACAAAATATTAATAAAAAATAACAATTAAATCTTACTTTCAAAAAGTTCAGAAAATGCACTATTTTCGACAAAATTTTCAAAACTTTAAGTGAGTTGCGCGAACAGAAGATATTAACCGATTTCAATTTTTTTTTTACCAAAATACTTGTGTTACTCCATAGCAACTTTTCCGCACTATAAGAATTTGATTTGAA
Source organism: Anastrepha fraterculus (assembly GCA_037575425.1). NCBI lineage: Eukaryota > Metazoa > Arthropoda > Insecta > Diptera > Tephritidae > Anastrepha > Anastrepha fraterculus. Next base: position 156,795 of record JAYXIM010035109.1, on the reverse strand, counting down.
AAATTTGTTGGAATTCGAACCACCCTAACGTACACCTTTTCTTTCAAATAACCCCAAAACAAGAAGGCCAACGGTGTCAAATAACATGATCTTGGCGGCCAATTGACATTGCCGCGACGTGAGATTATTCGGCCATCAAATTTTTCGCGCCAAAGAGCCATTGTTTCGTTAGCTGTGTGACAAGTGGCATCGTCCTGTTGAAACCACATATCGTCCACATCCATATCTTTCAATTTGGGCCATAAAAAGTTCGTTATCATCTCACGATAGCGAACACTTTTCACAGTAACTGCCTGACCAGCCTTATTTTGGAAAAAATGGGTCCCAATAATGCCGTCGGCCCATAAACCGCACCAAACAGTCACTCTTTGTGGGTGCATTGATTTTTCGGAAAGCACTATTGGATTATTACTCGCCCAAATGCGGCAATTCTGCTTATTCACGAATCCACTGAGGTGAAAATATGCCTCATCACTGAAGATGATTTTCTTCAAGAATTGGTCATTCACTGTTGCCATTTCCTGCCACCATTCTGGCCATTGACGACGCTTGAAATGGTCAAGTTCTTGAGTCAATTGCACCTTGTAAGCGTGTAAATGCAAGTCTTTATGCATAATATTCATAAGAGGTGCAATTGTAGGGCACGACGACGAGTTGAGGTGTACGGCTCTTCAACCACACTATCGCGAACAGCAACAATATTTTCTGCAGTACGAGCTAGATGAGCATGCACTGGTGTTTTCACATCTCCTACAGACCCCTTTTGCTCAAAGTTTTGCACAATTTTCCCGATTGTACGCACATTTGGACGATTAAATTGACCGAAAAAATCACGAAGTGCGCGATATGCATTTTGATTTGAACGCCTGTTTTCATAATAAGCCTGAATAGTTTTAACGCGTTGCTCGATTATGTATCTTTCTATAATTCAAATTGACTTTGTCTGAGATTGAAAAATGTCAAATGAAATGTAGAAAGAAACTTGACGTTTGGGTGTGGTCACATTCAACATCGGCCCTTGAAATTTAACCACCCTTTATATACTAGTTTGTCGGTGCTAAATAAAACATTTCTGCAAACTGTGCACACTTTTTTCTCTGCTATAATTTGAAACGATGTCCATTCACCAGGCATTTTTGTGTTCTTTATAATTTACAATCGTACGTGATATTTTGATCAACAAATCACTCTTACAATCATTCTAAAACTGGTTGATGGCTAACGCGTATGAGATAACGGTATATCAAATAACCTGAACAAACGATGCCGAAAAGAGCTTTTTTGACAGGGTTTTTGTTTTTGCTTGCTTTGGTGGATTCAAAACGTTTACCGTTACGAAGTACTGTTAACTATGTAAGTTAATGAAATAATTTTGCAAGGCTCTCGAAATTCAGTCAACAGCAATGGTTTTATTAGTATTGTGTTTTTAATCAATTTGAGGTGGGTGTGTGTATGTGCATATGTACATATGTACGTTTACCGTATACCTGTTCAGTGATTCGGCATGCTTCTGTGCAGACAAACCGATGTGACACGGTGTCGCAGTCCTTTCTGAGCGGGCAACAATCAAAAATTTGATTGCCCCAAATGTACATATAAATAGACGTATTCGGTATTGTTGGAATGCTTTAGAAAAAAACGTATTCCTTATCTCGGTCTAAATTTCGTCGAATATATAAAAGGAAAAAAACAAGATTTTCTGTCTCAGCGTACTCTAGTCCACTAAGGACTCTTTTTAGAAAAATGCATTCGTTTTTCTTTTTGCCCCAGCACTGGGCCTCGTTTACTATTTGCGTATACGAACAAAGATGTCGTTGCTCGCCTTTACCACTCGTCGCATTTCCTCTTCTTGTCATATTTCATTCTTGTTCTTGTTCGAGATTGTGACTCTATGTAAGGTTTTTATTTTTGTGTTCTAAACAAAACGTCGATTAACTATAAAAATTTAACTTTATTTCGCGGATATAAAACTGAATTAAAGCGAAGAAACTTTGTTAGGGCTATTTTGCGCACGCACAGGTGGTGGCTTAGTGTATGTCAAGTGACAATCGTTTATGTAAATTCGCTGTGCTATTATCACTACAGTCGCATCATAGACAAAAGGTCAGTTAATATATATAAGGCGTTTTTCAATAGGTGCGCTTCAACTTTTTTCCGATAGGGAGGGCGAACGACGCAATATTTTTTATTTTTCGCTTGTCATTTGTAAACTTCATTAGTATACATTGCATCATGGAACGCTACACACTTGAACAACGATTGCAAATCGTGCAAATTTTTTATGAAAATAATCGTTCTGTTGTTTTTATGAAAATATCGTTCTGTTCCAAAAAATCATCTTCAGTGATGAAGCTCACTTTTGGCTCAATGGCTTTGTCAACAAGCAAAATATGCGTTACTGGGCAGAAAGCAATCCACACGTGATTCATGAGGCACCGTTGCATCCCGAAAAAATTACTGTTTGGTGCGGTTTACATGCCGGCGGCGTAATTGGCCCATATTTTTTCGTTGACGAGAACGATCGCCACGTTACTGTGAATGGAAATCGATACCGCGACATGATAAACGATTATTTTTGGCTGCAATTGAATGGTATGGACTTAGATGACATGTGGTTTCAACAGGACGGGGCCACAAGCCACATAGAGTTATGTGAAGTCATTGGTCTACAGTAACAAGCCGGAGACGATTTGTGAGCTCGATTTATGCAAAAGAGTGGTCGAAAATTGGGTTCAACGATTGGACTTCGTAAAACGCGCACGCGGTGGTCATGCAAAAGAAATCGAATTTCATACTTAAATGTATATGTTCAAACTCGATAATAAAAAAAAAAATTTGTTAAAAAAGTCAAACCGTTTGTGTTTTATTCAAAAAAAAAGTTTCAGCGCTCTTACTGAACAACGCTTTATATGTACACATGTCTATTTCTTTTCTAATAGCGGTCCACCCTCGGCAGGCAATGGCAAACCTCCGATATACATATGTATACATAAATATATGGTAAAATAAGTGTCAATCAAACAAACGAATTCAAAAGCAATCTCTGAAGAAATTTTATTGCACTTTAATGATATACTCGATATTACTCTAGCCTGTACCACTAAAATACTGTAGAAAATAAGTTTGGACAATCAGCTTGAACTGCCGATACTCATTCATACAAATGTACTTTACGCAGTCCATCGCAGAATTACCGCTTCATATGGCATCAAATAAATTCGTTGGCTTAAATCGACCTTGTCGCTGAAATGTTAAAACAAAGCAAAATTTTAAAACTTTTCAAAAATGCCAACGCTCGCAACACTTACCCATATTTGTGTGGTGAATAGGAAGTGAGCAACACGTACTCCATAGTCTTATTCGCCAAGCCATCTAAATATTCTATCTGGCTACCGAAGTTAGCTAGTAAACGGTACTCTTCACGACCAACAGCAGTTCTGAAAACGTTATTTCAATCAGTTGTGAAATTTAAACATCTCCACTTCAACTAACCTCACAACTTGAAAGACCTGCTCCTTCAATGCTCCATACGAAAATCCACCATCTTCTTTGAACGCCTTGAATGCTTCCGTTTGTTTCAAACTGGTCATTCCCTTGTATATGTTCAAGGTGCTACGTGCCACGCCCCGCTGAGTCTGTACATTGAGATATGAGTAGTTAGGATTGACAGGTAGCCAAGTGGAGTTTCCAGTGCTAAAGCCAGCATTCTTCGAAGTGTCCCATTGCATTGGAGTACGTTCTGGGTCCCGGAACTCACAACTTATTGTGCAGTCGATGTCTCCATCAGTCATGCCGATCTCATCTCCCTAAATTAGAAATAAAAATGGCCACTTGTGACAAGAATTTCCTTAAGTGATAGTTAGCACTTACGTAATAAGTAACAGATGTGCCGGGCAATGCATGCACTATCATCGTCATCAGATCTGTCCTAGTTGCTCCTATGCGTGTGGCTGGACGACTGAGGTCATGAGTTCCTATTACCCAATTGGCCATCTTATGATTCGTCCACATTATATCCATCCATTCTTTGGCGTACTCTGCAACAGTCTGTGCAGTGGAACTTTCTCTCAATTGCATAAAGTTAAAATTCATTGGCAACTGACTTCCAATATGAGTGCCATTGCTGATATAAGTGCTCAAAATCTCAGTAGTGGTAAAAGCTTCGGGAATTTGTGGTCTATGGAGAAATGCAATTGATTAATTTATACAAAACTATTAATCGATTGATTATATGTGCCTCACAATGTGTCGCCGCCATGTTTTTGTTGGTATTCGTCTAAAAACTCGCGCCATTCGTATAATAATTCGAGAGTTTCTGGTTGATTCTGCGTATACTTATTTGATTGGCCGGCCGATACATCTGGATATGAACCATTTTCATAACGAAATTCAATGAAAAATGGTATTGCATCAACGCGGAAACCATCCACTCCACGGCCAAGCCAAAAGTCCAAAACCCCGATTAGACGTTCGCGCACTGCTGGATTTGTAAGATTAAAATCAGGTTGTTTGGCTAGAAACTGATGTAAGTAATACTGTTGGCGTTCTTCAACCCAAGTCCACATAGAACCACCAAAGGCTGATTGCTGTAAAAAGAAATAAAGAGTAAAGTTTGATAAAAGGAAAAATAGCACACGATAAATAATCTATAGTCGTAACTCACCCAATTACTTGGCTCACTACGCTCGCCCGTTTCTGGATCGATTTTGCCATCATGCCATACATAGAAATCTTCGTAACCTTCTTCGCGACGTATTGACTTCTGGAACCACTCACATTCATCACTTGAGTGATTTGGAACAAAATCCAATATCATCTTTATACCCAATTTATGCGCCTTTGCAATCATTGCATCAAAATCCTCCATTGTACCAAAGATCGGGTCAATGTTCGTGAAATTAGCTACATCATAGCCCATGTCTGCCATCGGTGATTCGAAGATAGGCGAAAGCCATGCAGCAGTCACACCTATTTCCTTGAGAAATTCCAAACGAGATATAATGCCATTCAAGTCACCTATACCATCACCGTCACTGTCCATAAAAGATCGAGGATAGATCTGATAGAGTGTGGCCGACTCCCACCAGTCGACTGTGGTATTCGCAGAAGCGCTAAGAGCACAGAAAACCACAAATGTAAGCAATCGTAACGTATCGGAAGCCATGACGATAAGTACTAACGGACTACTGTTGGCCAAACTTATATTTATACCTCGAGATATATCAAGATTAGAACATTGACCGAATAGGGGAATTAAATAGTATATGACTAAATAACGGAAATCCCAAAACACTTCACATTTATAAACAATATCCGTCAGTGTGCGGAGTGATCATTATCACCAGTGAGCATATTGTGTGTGCTATGAGTTTTGTAAGTAAACATACCTATTTTATCTCTGGTCAGCACTTCGATAAAAATATTGAGAAATATGTTCACTAGTCTGAGATTTGTATGATAAATGGTTGTTTTGATTTGAAAGTTTTAGGAAGTTGAGAGTTTGAAGCCAACTATAAAGCTAAAAGTGTTTAAATATATTGACATTTGTACCTACATTGGTATTCGGTAAACTATACTTTTCTAGCCTGTTTTAAGTAAAAGTAATGTTTATAATTTTGTAAAATATACATTTATAAAAATTAGTTCAATAATTCACTCAGTTGTATTTAGCTTTATTTTTTTAACATCCGGTCGCATTGCCGCGATTTCAGTTGTTGTTGGTGTTCTCCTGTTTTCAGCAGTCAAATCTCTCTCTCGCTACTGCAGTGTTGCCTAGTTTGGGATATAAAACCGCACTCAAATGCCTATTTAAAGAAAATAAAATGCCTAATTTCTATTGAATTACTTAAAGAACTTTGTATACGTGACAAATTGTCTTTCAAATGTGCGTTTTTTTAATTAAATGTGTTGTGGTTATGTACAATTTAATTTATAAGTTTTTTGTTAAGAGAAACTCTTTTGTTAAGAGAACAATTTTTTTTACTATATTTGAGGTTATATAATTAGATAAGGTACTCTTTTTGTAAAAATATCGTTATGGCTTCTTCAGTATTTTCTGGTCTTTTGTTGCTTATTTCTACTATGAATACACCTCTTAATGTCCTATGTCTAGAGCTGAAGCAAACTGTATGTATTCGGTACTGAGTAACGGGTGCGCTCTCTAGTACCGAGTAACGAAACGTTACCCACGAATATATTTCGTTACTCGCATTTTTTGTAGTATGAGTTCAGTTCACATAGGTAATAAGTTTATACGTGTATAAAAACGTTTGCTGATGTAGCGCGCGCTCATTCGGTGAATTTAAAAACATTCGTTACAAAGACTGATGTTTGTTTGTTATTATAGTACCTATATTAAAATTTGGAAGTTAATCGTCCGTAGAAGTTTTTCAGTGCTTTTGGTGCTTCAAGTTTTGTGTACGTAGATAAAGTTTGAAATTGGAATAAGGAATAAGAAAATATTGTTTATAAATTGTTACTTATTATTGTTATTATTTTAGAGCATAATTTTACTGGTACAATGGATAAGAAAAGGAGTAAACTAATGGGGTTTTTTCACGGTCGCTAAAAACGATAAGGTAAAATGTGAGCTTTGCAATTCGTTGCATTCCGTAAAAGGTGGCTCGACTACAAATTTGAAAAAGCAGGTCATGAAGAAACACAGACCAAATGCGCTAGCCCTGAAGGTCCTATACCACCAACTTCAACAAGCGCAGAGTCTAATCCTGAAACTAATCTTGTGATTTAAACAAATGAAACCAATTCGAAGCAGACTAATTTTAATGCCTTTATTAAACGTCCAATAGGTGTAGTAAGAGAAAAAATTTGATTTAATTTTTAAAATGATAGTTAAAGACATTCAGCTTTTTTTTGTAGTTGAAGACGCGGGTTTTAAAGATCTTATTATTTACTTAGAACCAATTTATAAAATACCTTCAAGATATATATTAAGCAATACTTTGTTGGATTCTCAGCGTCTCTTGCAATCTTACACAATCCAGTAGAAAATCTTTCAGAAGGCGAATGGCAGACACTGCCAGAAATAATAAAAATTCTAAGCCATTGTAAGAACTCACTGAAGAAATGTCTTCAGAAAAAAGGGGACTGTTTCAATGGTAATGGCTTCGACGGAAAGTATGGCCAGAATTTTGGTCAGTTTAACTACGAATATAATAACAGATACAGGAAAGAAACTGGCAAATAAAATACTAACGGAATATAAAAGTTACAGAATTGTTACAGGCACCCTGTGTTATCTAAAGCAGCACTATTAGACCCGCGTTTTAAGAAGCTGGCATTTAGGTTTGATTTATCAAGTTATGAGTCTGCGAAAGATGCATTGAAAACTGAGCTGCAAAACTAGCAACACTGACGCTGATAACGATTCAATTTGGAAAGATTGTGACGCTGTGACGACGTCAGTGTCAGCTTTAAACTCTGTAGTTAGCAGCAGCATTATTACTATGAGGCAATATTTAGAGGAAAGGATTATATCTCGAAATGAGTGTCCTTTGAAATGTGGCAAGCACGGGCAATTCTATACCCGGAGCTCTCGAGCTTGGCTGATAAATATTTATCAGTTATGGGTTCTTCTGTACCATCTGAAAGGACTTTTCCGAAATCGGGCCAAATATTAAGCGAGAAGCGCAGCTCTATTCAGCCAAAGAGAATGGAAAAGATTTTAGATCAGGAACGAAAGATTTTTGTTGTTTAAATGTTATTGTCAAAAAATACTTTTTGACACCTATTTATTGCTTTTTCACTATAAATTGGGAGATTCAGCCAATACTTCATTTGCAGTTCTAAACTTTCTTGTGACGTCGCAACGTCATACTGTACGCGTACCATACGATACAACATATTCGATTCGTTGCGTAACGTTCAAAAGTAACGAGTAACATAACGATACGATAGTAACGAGTACTCATCGTTATAGTAACGAACATATACGGGTTTGCTTTTTTTCGTTACTTTTACACCTCTACCTATGTCCCACTAAGGATTGATGACCGGAAGGAACGATTTCACCTCTATGGTTTTAATTCGCATTCAGTAAATTCAAACGCTTTTTAAAATGTGTAAAAAGGTTTTCAATCTTAAGAAGAGTTGAGAGACGGGCATTTAATATTTTAACATAACCTTAAAAGGAGCAAAACATTAACTTTTCACTTTCAAAAGATCTAATTATATAAGAATCAACAAATTTGCTTAAGCACTAAAATCTTCCCAGAGTGACCCATTTACAACATTCTTTTGTTTCATAATACAGTTTTTTTAACTTTCAGTTTCGGTAGCTTTAAGTTAAAAATAAAAAGAAACCAACACCAAACTTAAAAATTTTCGCGTTTTGGGTATAAAAAGCACTAAATTTATTGCGAAGAGCAAATGGTTGGCAACACTGCACAACTTGGCAAAAGTGACATCACCCACTCTCTGATGGGCGCAATCTTGTTTCTATCATTCTTGTGCGAAGTCTCTACTGTTATACGGAAATGAAATATAGCTGGTCTTCAACACCATCACACAGAGGCTATAACCTTCGTCAACAAATGCCTCCGCATCATCTGCAGATTATTCTGAGGAGCACATCCTATGACAAATCAAACGCAGATAGTGGCGTTGGAAAGCATCACTAGAATGGCACTTGAAGGGAACCCGCAGAGGAGCAGAGGTCGCGGTCGGCGAATATGAATTAATAATAGAGAATTTATAATTTGTTCCGAGCTCTTTACAATTCACGCAACAATTTTCGCCTTGAGCTTTTCAAACGATGCGGTCTTTATACTATCTTCTTTTTTTTTTTTTTTTTTTTTTTTTTGTCGGGACAACTAGCAAGTGCAGCACTCAGACATTAATTGAGTCCATTGTACTACACTTGGATTCCCTTTTAATTTTCTTTAAATCTACCCGATCTCCGAAGAAATCTGAGAAGATCTTGTGGTGCCAAGGAGCCAAGATGGTCGCTTCTTAACACATCAGTGCCAAAGACCTCAAACCTGATTCGGGCGAAGGCGGGGCAGACACACAGGAAGTGGTCCGCCGTCTCATCCTCCTCTTCACAAGCTGGGTAGAGTACACTGTCTGAGATGCCCAACCTTTCCATGTGCTTCGCCCACAGAAAGTGGCCCGTCATCAGTCCAACCAGCCGTCTGCACTCCCCTCTGCTTAATGACAGAAGGGTTTGCGACAGTCGATCGGACATGACAGGTAACATCAGTTTTGTCCATCTGCAGCCTCTCTCAGCCTGCCAAGCTCGCTTGTGGGTAGTAGCTACCCATTTGCTAACCGTGGGCGTGATGGCCGCAGAGGGGAGTGGCAAAGCGGGCTCTGGGCCAAAGAAGTTGGCTTCAGAGCCCATCTTAGCTAAGAAGTCAGAGGTCTCGTTACCCGCGATACCCACGTGTCCCGGGACCCATGTTAGCATCAGGCTATTATGTCTACCGACATAGTTCAGCCTGGATTTACAGGACTTCACTACCCCTGATGTGGTTTGAGTGCTGTCTAAGGCCATAAGCGCTGCTTGGCTGTCGCTACAGACACATATAGATCTGCCTCTCCATCGTTTTTCCACAACAAAGTTCATCGCTTCTTGAACTGCATACACCTCCGCTTGAAACACAGATGCATGCATTCCAAGAGCAAAGTGCAGTTCCACGGATTCCACGTAGACCCCAGAGCCGGAGCCATGCTCGGTCCTGGAGCCATCCGTAAAAATGCGAAAACAGTGTTTGCCGGGCTCATTTTCTGAGTCTCCCCACAACTGAGCCTCTGGTAGCACTACACTGTATCTCTTTTCAAGTACGACTCTTGATGGCATTGAGTCAAGGGGCATGGAGAGAATCGTTGGATCGACGTCCATGCCTTCTCTGTTTTCCAATGCCGGACAAGGGCCGTACCAGTTCCCACTGTGTTTCAGTCTGCAGATGGCCTTCAAGGCCTCTCCTCGGATGAAAGCATCAACTGGTGGTAAACCAATCAGAGCATCTAGTGCCGGGCCTGAAGTAGTCGGAAAAGCTCCGGTGCAACAGATGGCCGCAGTGCGTTGTAGTCTCGATAAGGTCCTCCTGACTCCCACTAGGGATAGTCTGCTCATCCAGACCACTGATGCATAGGTGATGATGGGTCTTATCATAGCCGTGTAGATCCATAGGACCTTGCTAGGAGAGAGACCCCACGTTTTCCCAAAGACACCTTTGCACTGCCAGAAAGCTGTCAGTGCTTTGGATGCCTTTGCTTCAACGTGTGATTTCCATAGGAGCTTACTACCGAGGAATACTCCTGTGACTCCTTTTAGCTTTGGCAGAGCGAGTCCATCAAGCTTTCTCCTTCTGGTAAAGAGGACAATACCAGTCTTGGCGGGATTTGCCGATAGCCCGTTCGCACAGCACCAAGTGTCAATCCGATCCAGAGTTTTCTGCTCTTTCCTGCAGATGTTCATAAGCGAAGGGCCTGTTACCAAACAAGCAACATCGTCCGCATATGCTTGTGCGTAGACTCCCGACTCGTTTAAGGTGGTGAGTAGAGGATCGATTACCATGCACCAGAGCAATGGAGACAGCACACCGCCTTGGGGGCAGCCTCTATTAACCCCAGATGACACCAGCAGATCTTCCTCTGCTCGCACCGAAACGATTCTTTGGGCCAGCATCGAACGAATCCAATTTACTAGCACCCGGTCTACGCCGTGCCTACTGGCAGAGTTACACATACTGTCAAAAGTGGCATTATCAAACGCCCCCTCTATGTCTAAAAAGATGCCCATAGCGTAGTCCCTCCTGTCGATGGCCAGCTCTACCCTAGCAACAAGGTTTTGCAATGCCGACTCGCAGGATTTTCCACTCTGATAGGCATGCTGAAATAGTGACAGAGGGTGAGCGTTCAGCGACTTCTGACGTATGCGCAGTTCCACTAGTCGTTCGAGACTTTTCAGCATGAAAGAGGTCATGCTGATGGGTCTAAAGCTTTTGGGGCTGGTGTAGTCGTCTTTTCCAACCTTTGGGATGAAAGCGACCCTCACCATCCTCCAAGAGCGTGGTATGTAAGCCAGTGCCAGGCATGCCGAGAAGATTTTCTTCAGGGCCGCTGTCACGAACTCCGCACCCTCCTTCAGCATGGCAGGATATATGCTATCTGGTCCGGGCGACTTGTAGTCGCCAAAAGATTTGATGGCAAATCGAATGGCGGCCTCATTCGCCACAGATCTGGCAACGAACCAGTCATGCCGAGAAGGTGTAGCAGCTCTGACAACTGCTTCTATCAATAAGGGCTGTTGCCGGCTGATGCTTATCTGATTACCAGGAAAGTGAGACTCCATCAGCAAGCTGAGTGTCTCACTTTTCCACTCCGTGAAGGAGCCATCAGATTTCCTAAGTGACCCCAGCTTTGCCGTTGGGTCCCTTTTCAGGACCCTAACCAATTTCGCCGTGTCATTCAGAGATTCAATACCGCTGCAGAATTCCCTAAATGAGGCTTTTTTCGATTCCCGAATAAGCCTCTTGTAGTTCTTCTGAACATCACGGTATCGCTCCCAGTCCTCTGCAAGGTTAGTCTTGAGGGCCCGGTTTAGAAGTTTTCTCGACTCACGCCTCAACATCTGGAGCTCTCGATTCCACCAAGGAACGGGAGTCTGGCTCGGGAGAGGTCGAATTGGACAGGCTGACTCAAAACAATCGGTTAGGGCAGCGTTGAGTTTCTCAACAGCCGCCTCAATGGCCTGTTCTTTTCGAAGGCCCAGACTGCGCCGCTCACAGAACCTCACGAGACTAGTGGCCTTCCCGGGTGGTGGCCCTTCCAGAGCATCGTAAGGAAAGTAAGCAGATGCAATCACAAACTTCGACCATCCGCGTCTACCCCTATAACACACCTCAGCCGCTACCAGGTCTTGGCAACAGAATTGCTCAAGACCCGTCACAGTGAGATGGGATGATACTATAAGACCGGTCCTAGGTCTGCTAGAACTCCTGTCATATAATAACGTGGCCCCTTTCAGCGCACTTAAGCCACAGAGACGGCCCCTAAAGACCCAGGGCTCTTGCACTGCTGTTATGTGGGGTAATGTGTGCAGCTGGGAAAGCCTTCTACTTAGTAGTGCAGTAGCGGCTTTGGAATGCTGCAAGTTAATTTGCGTCACCGTCAAGGGACGATAGCTACAGGAATCGTCCGAGTCAATCATTTGGGAAAGACATGGAAACTGGCCGTCCCAAAGAAGAGACTCAGACGGTTCCCGTACCGTGAGCCCATGACATCAACACTGGCCTCGTCCATTCGCACCACAAGAGTAGCCCCTTCCTTCCCTTCCCGGTTTTTACTCTTGGTATACGAGACGACTCGCCAAAGCCTCGTGTTGATGCCCGGATTCTGGGCACGTATACAGGATAGGACATCCGCCGTAGACAGGTCTGGATCCGGAATCCAGCAGATGGCTTTCCTGAGGGGTACACTCTCCTCGCTGTAGACTGCGAAGCGAGTGGTCCCCATGGGGGGCACGTTATTGTCCACGGTCCTGATCCACTCGAAGTTGGCCAGAGACGCGCACGTCACCTTTATGGTGCCTTCCTTTGTCTCATAGCCCTTCGCGTTGGCTTCCGGACCTGAGGCAATAACCCGACGCATCAGCTGGCTTTTGCAGTATTTGATCTCTGCATCCGTCAGCTCATGGTCAGGCCCCAGTTTTCCAATCACAGCCATAGGTCGTGGGCCAGCAGCCTTCTCGCTATAGGATGGCTTGGCCGCACCCTTGGATGTGCTTGGGCGAAGGTCCAGCTCCCGATCCTCCACTGACGAAGATTTCGCCGGGCAGACAGCTGAGCTGGACATTTTGTCGAGGCGCCGATAGGGACGTGGCTCAGCAGAACCTTTTCCCGCCACATTGACTGGCGCCAAGACCGCGCTCGTACCTTGGGGGGTCGTGGCTCGGCCATTGGCAGCAACCGCAGGGCAGGGAGGTGTGCTGCTTTCAGCCACCGTCTTTCTCCGCTTGCCTCGAGAGCGAGACAACTTGGGAGTGCCTGTGCCCACCGTAGATTCGGTAGCTTCCGTGGGTGTCACTTCCGCTGACCGAGGTCGTTTGGAAGACACAGACGCAGAAGGGCCGGCAGAGCCACATGAGGATTTCTCCTGCATGAGCCTTGCCCGCCGCTTTCTTCTCTTCCTCCTTGCCGCGCTCTTCGATTTCCCTGCTTCTTTGGGAGGTCGTGCAGCCACCGAAGAGACCTCACAACTCAGGCCCTCAGAAGCAGGGAAACGTTTTTCAGACTCTGAAGGAGAGAAGATTGCGATAGCAACCCCCGTCTCCTCCAGGATGCGCTCTCGCTCGTAGAGCTGAGAGACTTGGGTAATGGTTGGGGCCTCCAGAATCCATGCCCCTGCCGCCGAAACGGGTGGATTGCCACTTGTGTGGATTCCACCTGGAGTAATATTACCATTGTTTTCCATTACCATTGGTTTTTTTCGGGACTCCTCCCTAGCCAGTTTGGTTCGCGGATGGCACCCTGATTCTATGCCAACTTTGAGTCATCACACGAGTGTTGAACCCACCCCATCAGGGAAGGCCACTCTTGTGATGCCAGGGCTCCCTATCCACCACCTGGGACGCGCCCGATGGGAGATCAGGCAACTCCATACATACTATCTATCGTGGCAAATCTCTGTCCTTTCATAAATATTTTTAGTTTTGGGAACTGAAAAAGTCGAAAAGTATTAGTTTTGACCCAATTTCATGTTTGTATTAAATAACAAAGAATTGGAAACCCAAAATTCCAAACAATAGTAATTTTTCATATGGCACCTCCGAATGAGACAAACAGGAGATGCTAAAAAATTGTATCCCATAGACTAATAATATACTTCAAATAAAAATCAGGGTATTTCATATTTATTTCGATTAAAAAATTTCAACATTCAATTCGATTTTAATTCAATATAAAACAAGTAATGAATGCTAAATTCGGTTCGGCCTGAGCTTCTTTCACTTACCCGGGATCTCTTTAGTAAAAAAGTGAAGCCAAGTCGTTCTCCACCTGCAGAGGAGACCTTCCTCTTCCTGTGGTACCCCATCGAATACTTTCAGAGCCGAAGCGTTTGTATCCATTCGGGCGACGAAGCCGCTGTATCTGTATTCACTGGGCTCAGTCTATGTCGTTCATTTATAGTAGATATCAGAAATCAATTTTTTAAATAAAGGGTGTTTTTTTTAGAAGTTAGGTTTTCAAGATGAAATAAAACGTATATAATTTAATGTTATGGCCAAGAATTTAGCTTTATTATAAAGATAAGGGCTTGGCATTATGTTTTAAAAAAGATTTCGGGCAAGTGGTCGCCGCGGCTGGCTCGAATAAATTCCAGCCGAAAGGCCCAATTTTCGACCACTTTTTGCAGCAATTGGGGCCGTATGTCAGCAATAACGCGCCGAATATTCTCTTCCAAGACGTCAATCGTCTCGGGCTTATCTGCGTAGACAAGCGACTTCACATAGCCCCACAAGAAATAGTCCAGCGGTGTTATATCGCACGATCTTGGAGGCCACGGCACAGGTCCACGGCGCGAGATAATGCGCTCACCAAAAGTTTCCTTCAATAAATCGATTGTTGCGTTGGCTGTATGGTATGTAGCGCCGTCTTGTTGGAACCAAATTTCGTCCACATCAACATCGCCCAATTCAGGCACGAAAAAGTCATTAATCATGGCTCTATAGCGCTCTCCATTGACTGGAACATTATGGCCGGCTTCTGCCCATAGAGCACACCCAACAGTGACTTTTTGAGGATGTAACTGCGTCTCAGCAATGGCTTGTGGATTATGTTCACTCCAAATGCGACAATTTTGCTTATTGACATACCCATTCAACCAAAAGTGAGCTTCATCGCTGAACAAAATTTTCTTATGAAAATCGGGATCGGTGGCCATCTCGTTTTGGGCCCATTCACCGTACGTGCGACGCGCTTGATGGTCGTTCGGCTTCAATTCTTGCACGAGTTGGATTTTGTAAGCCCGCAAACCAAGATCCTTCCGCAAAATCTTCCATAAAGTGGATGGGCACATCTCCAATTGCTGCGCGCGATGGCGGATGGACTCATTCGGGTCTTCTTCGATACTCTGCTCCACAGCAGCAATAGCGTCTTCGGTGCGCACTGTACGACGTCTCTGAGGATGCGTATTATCCACTAGAGCAAACGAGGTGCGAAACCGATCCATGGTTAATCGAATTAGTGACTCTGATGGACGATTATGTCGACCGAATATTGGACGCAGCACGCGATGCGTCGCGCGAACCGAACCATTATTTTCGTAATAAATTTGCACGATTTGCAAACGTTGTTCAGGTGTAAGTCTATTCATTATGAAATGGCAAACCAAACTGAGCATAAATCAAGTGACAGCTGTCAAAAAGACCATCTACGAAAAAAGTAGTGCCAACTTGAAAACCTAACCTCTAAAAAAACACCCTTTTACATGTAAAGTGGCCGTTGTCATTGCCCAATATGGCAATATATGTATGTATGTAAAAAGTTGAATTGAAATATAGTAATGTTTGCGCACGGTACTTCAGATGTACAGAAATTGTTTTGGCCATAACTCTTCTCTTCATTCTGAACATTTTTGTAAACATACTTTCATACCAGAGGTCGGCAAAATTTGTATTGCGTGTGTGTTGGTGAGCACAGTGTAATCGCACTGCACAGTGGTAAAAAGAGTATTCTATACCCAATCATGTCTACCGTAGCGTAAGAAAATTATCAACGTAACCATTGCCTATCTTCGTTCGTTAGTTCGAATGATTTTAAAAGCGTAAGAATACGAGTGTTGAATGTACTGCTCGCAGTGGAGGACTAAGGGCAGGGCGAGCCTCTGGTCTTGGGGGGCCTCCAAATGGCTTCAAGTTCCCTTGATTAAATCGTAATTAAAGCGCTTTATACCTACATTAACGATTTTGACGGGTACTGCTGGCATCCAGTAGATCGACAGCAGGTAATACAGGACGTCGGACCAGCCTATTGACGGTCGTTTTGGATGGTGTATCGTATGTATGATCATTGTGGGAGTCCCGTCAAAAACGTTAATGTATAAAGCGCTTAATCGGAGTTGGAGGCCCCGGAGACAAATAAGTTCAGACAGCCTGTAATATATATCTTATATATAAAATTCTCGTGTCACAATGTTCGTTCCCGTACTCCTCCGAAATGGCTTGACCGATTCTCATGAAATTTTATCAGCATATTGAGTACGTCTGAGAATCGGCTAACATCTGTTTTTCATACCCCTTAGTTATAAGGGTTGTCCACCCTTAACATTTTTTTTTTAATTTTAGACTTTGTTTTTTAGTTTTTTTTATTATGACGCATTAAAAATACATACAACCTTAAATTTTTAGCTTTTTATCACCAACTCCTACCTTCTGCTCAAATATGAACGAGACGTTATCAATAAAACGGTCCGCGGATGACATATGGCAAAAATAAATTTTTTGTTTTTTGGTAGGACTGTTATAAGCTTACATGGCAAATTTCAGCGTGATATGTCACATAGTTTGTTTTCTGTGCTACTGTAAACAAGTCAAGCTCGAGTGTGTTCTTCGAATTGTCTTTTATGACTTCAATTGTTTCAAAATGTTTTCCACGGAGCTTGGGAAACAGGAAAAAGTCACATGGAGCCATATCAGGCGAATACGGTGCTTGCGGAACGATATTAACATTATTTTTGTTCAAATAATCGCGAACAAGACGTGATGTGTGAGCTGGTGCATTGTCGTGATGCAAGAACCATGACTTGTTGTCCCACAATTCCTTCCTTTTAAGAAGAATGTTCTCGCGCAAACGCTTTAAAACGTAATATAATATTCAGCGCTAACCGATCGGCCTTGCGGAAGGAACTCCGAGTGCACCACACCTTCGTAATCGAAGAAAACAGTCAGCATAACCTTAATTTTTGAGCGATTTGGCGTGGTATTTTGGGTTGATGTACGGCCCTCTTTGAACGATTTGTACCACTGGAAAACACGTGCACGCGATAGAGCAGAGTCCCCATAGGTTGTCTGCAACATTTTTAAGGCGTCTGAAGCCGAAATTTTGTTGGAATAACAAAATTTCAAACAAATTCTTTGTTCAACTTGAATTTCCATCGTTAAATTCGAAAAACACACTCGAGCTTGACTTGTTTACAGTAGCACAGAAAACAAACTATGTGACATATCACGCTGAAATTTGCCATGTAAGCTTATAACAGTCCTACCAAAAAACAAAAAATTTATTTTTGCCATATGTCATCCGCGGACCGTTTTATTGATAATGTCTCGTTCATATTTGAGCAGAAGTTATTTTTTAATAGCCATTTTAGTAATTTAATCATTTTTTATCCCCGGTCGATAACTGATCAATCGTCATTTAATTAGTTATCCCCGCCAGTTGTCTACAGGTGTCACTTCTGACCCAGTAAACAGCGCGGAGTAGGGATGGGAACGAAGCCGGTCTCCTGTTTCTCTCACACGATAAGACTTCTCTCACTCCCTACACAGTTGTCAGCCATCATTATTGTTTATGCATCAAGTGTAGTAGTAACGTTGACAATTATTATTTTGCTATATCAGTGTAACTCTCACAGGTATTAACTATTAATTATTCCTATTTTATTAATTATAATAAAATTATTAATTTTGATTTTCATAGTGATTTTCATAACCTCAAAAGTACTCAACGGCATTTGTGTTCTAAGTATACTTTTTTTATTTATATCGAAAATGTTGTTGGAAACGGTCAAAAAAGATTCGGTGGAAGTTAATTTTTATTAAAATTGGACAAACTTTTTTTTTTTTGTATTCATTTTTTATATATATTTTTGATATGATTATGAAAAATATAATTTTTCGCTTTTGCAAATCAGTCTAATGTTTACATGAATATGTAAATGTAAGTACGAGTATTTACAACGAAATATTAAATACATTTTAACTAGGGCCAGGATTTTTGCCGTGATTTCATTTTAACATTTTACAATTAATTCTCTCAAGATTTTGACATTACGGCAAATATATTGATCTTATAAAAATGTAATTTTAATTTGAGTTTATTAAAAAAATGTTATTTAACAATTAAGATTTTCATAATTTCCAAAAATTTGAAACAATCGTTATGAATCTTTATTTTGAAATACGATGGAAATATTGTTGTATGAGAAAATTATAAGAGACCATTTTTTCGTAAAATTTAAGTTTTTACAACTTTTGTTTTTCATAGAACTTATATTTTTGCTATAATTTCATAAATTCCAACTAATAATTTCAAAACTGAGACAAAAATTCTGGCTCTAATTATACCTTTAACATTTTTAATCATCAAGTAATTTCATTAATTCTATTTATGTGTGTTTTGTACAGTGAGCAATGCCAAGAAAACGCAAAGGGGCTGATTTAAGCCGTAATACAAGTAAATCTCGAAGCTTGGGAAATAGAAGATCCGAAAGAACCGAAGAACAAATCCAGCAACAAAATACTGATGCACGTGTCAGAATGGCGCAACTGCGTCAAGAAGAGTCATAAAATACACAAGCTGAACGCAATGAAGTAATAAGATTACAACAACGACAATCACGTTGTTTCACAGTCAATAGACGCAGACTAAATTACCAACAACAACAACAGATATCGATTTTTACATCCCGATATTGAATAGTATTATTAGTATTATAATTATTATTATTTATTGTTGACACTAGGTCGTTTGTCGGAAGAAAAAAGAAAAAAAAAACAAAATCTTACATTTTACATATGTTACTATGGTACTATGTATTGAATTCGCTTAAAATTAATTTTCTATATTCTATAGCACCAGTGATGAACTTAAATAAGTTATTATATCCAGAAGGGCCAACACCATTTAAAATGTCTATGATTTCATCTCGGTTTGAACTATATTTTCCAAAAAATCTTTAACGAATTCTTTTAAGTATCGGGCATTTTCCTAAGAAATGTGTGATGTCTTCTAATTCATTTAAGTTACATAAAGTGCAATTTAAATCCCTTTGGCTTCCCAAGTATATTAAATCACATCTGGCTTTCATAATCTACATAATTTTATAGATTCCAGTATTATCGTTTAAATAGCTTCTGGCGTTGTTATGGTCTAATTCCTTATATAATCGGGTGCTTTGGTGTGCCCTTCCCCATAAAGTTCGAATATTCGAATCATGAAGATTTTCTATTATTGAAATTATATTTCTATTCCACTCTCTTTTATTTGAAGTGCCCCAGTTACATGTTATATTTAACTTTTATGCTAGATTACTAATTTCTTCAACCCAAAATATCTGTTTTTCTAAAATCTTTTTTGATAGTATATGAGGCAATCTATTATCATCATATTCAAATAACGTTTTGAATATACATATATTTTAAGTGAAGCTGCAGTGTATACAAATGAAAACTTGGAACATTTGTCTCCAAGAGAATGCAATAAGATGGCGTATTACTCGGGAGATGAAGTACCCTTTTTAGAAAATAAAGTTGAATTTTGTCTACTTCTTCAAACAACGAGTTTCCCCATACCTGAGCAGCATAACTCTGGATTGCTCTAGTCACCGCTAAAAACAGTTTCCATTTTGCCGACAACTTAATTTTATTTTTACTAAGAAATGTGCACCAAGTTGCATTTATGCTGTTTTTCGCTAGAACATTTCTATTTTCTATATGTTGCTTGAAACTGAGTTTTGATGTTAGCTTTACACCCAAGTAATTATATTCTTTCGTTATTGGTATAACTTCGCCGTGAAAAAACCACTTTTCTTTTTCTGCTATTCTACCGCCTCTCCGAAAAACCATTATAGCTGACTTAGATAAGTTTACTTGCATATTCCACTTATCGCAGTATTTTTCTAAGTTGCTTATCATTTTTTGAAGAGCACTAACCTCATCTGCCAATATGACGCTATCGTCAGCATATAATAGCAAACGGATATTTAACTCATCTATAAAGAGTCCCCCCTCCAAGCAGTCGTGCAGGTCATTCAAGTAAAGAGCAAATAGCAAAGGTGAAAGCAGGCACCCTTGCTTTACTCCTGACGATATTTTGAACCCTTCCGAAGTGGTCAGTTTCCAAATTTTGTCAGAAAATGAAGTTCCAAATGTTTTCCAAGCTCTCTTAAATTTTGTATTTACTAAATGATCTCTGTATCATTGCCCTTTGAATGCTCTATTATTCGCATCAATTTGTGTATTATCATTAAAAGAAAGGTACCGATGTATTTTTTCGAATCTTCTCCGCGCCATTGAACCTGCCACTAAATGGTTGTACACATCACTTTCTGTCTCCCAGTACATCCGAGTAGCTGGTACCAAAAATGCAAATAATAAATTTATCAGGTAATCAAGGGAAATTATGGTTGAGAATAGTCACCTTGTTGTACACATTTAGTATAAGGATGCCTAGATATGTGTACAGTTCCTCAAAATTTAGGGTGAACGCTTCATCTCCTTTGCTTACAGCGTATTTTATAGTCTGCGCTTGCATATATTTCATAAAATCGTCATCAGAAATTAGTTTAAAAAGCTGTAGTGGACTTATATCGCTATTCAAAATATCTGCTATAATATCCGCAGTATAAACGCCTATTGCTGTGTTTGTGCCTTCTCTTGCTTTTAGTTCTATTTTGGGCCACTTTCGACGATTTGTGAGTTTTTTCTTTTTCCTTTAGGTGGAAGTCACTGACCGCGAGGTTTTTGAATTGCTCACATCATTAAGAAACTGTACATTATCCACTTCTGAATTGCCAATTTTTATCGCATGGCCTTTTTAGAACCCCACGGCCCAAGTCGCCCAGTGTACCTTCATCGCCCTCATCAGCATGATCGCAATCGGATAACTCTTGTTCTTCAGGTGGAAATAAATTGAATTGGCATTTCTGATGTCGTCTACATATAATGTCTGCATTATCGTCCTCATTCAGATCTTCGAGCCATCCAATTATCTCCTCAGTTGTTGCTTGTCTACAAAAAGGTATTATATATGAATGCCCGTAAAGCCAAACTGGGGTAGCGTTTACGTATGATAAAACATACGCAATGATTTACAAAAAGCTAAAACACATTTCGGGGCAAATTTATCACTGCATTTTATATGTTTTCGATGCCTCATGGTTTCAACTTTGACTTAATGCACGTTTTTATGTATATAATACTGTTGCTTGGTTTTTTTAAGATATATAACTCACCTGCGTGGCATTATTCACTTTTCCGAAAAACACTACATGAATTGGCGCGGAAAATGTAAGCAAAAGAGCTTTAAATGACAACTAAAACACGTTTATTTTCAAATTACTCTTTTATCTCACTTGCCCTGTAAATATAAAAAGCTTTTATATAATAGTGGGTTTTTGGTGAATTTTTGAAAAAAGCTCTTTTTGCGTATGATATATCATACTTTGTCCTTAATGGGTTAATTTTGAATTCTGCAGTTCTGTGAAGAGCATCAAATACATTTGCAAGTATGTCCATAAAGGCAGTGATATGACTGGAAAATACTAATGTGAATGCTCCTGCAGTGAATGAAAACGATGAAATAACGCTCTACCAAATTGGTTGGTACATCAGCTCCAATGAAGCTGCTTGGCGTATCTTTGGTTTTCCATTTCATGAACGGGATCCAGCAGTTGTTCAGTTAGCCGTCCATCTTGAAAACGGTCAGCGTGTATTTTTCACGAACGAGACAGCGATTGATCATGCAATAAAAACTACACTCACTGAATTTTTTTAATTGGGTAATCGTGCGGATGATTTTGGTGCCTTTGCACGAACATTACTCTATTCACAAGTACCACGCTATTTCACATGGACTCAAACAAAAAAATGGATGCCCCACAAGCAAGGCTCACCAGTTGCTGAATGCCTCAATTTATTTAAATCAAACGCCTTGGGGGGATTATTTACAGTCAATCCAAGACACACTGAGTGCTTTTATCTTCGACTGTTGTTAGTTAATGTTAGTGGCCCATTATCATTTCAAGATATACGTAAAGTAAATGGGCAACATTATCCAACTTATAAAGATGCATCCCTTGCACTCGGCTTGCTGGAAGACGACAACCAGTGGGAATGTATGCTTGCTGAAGCTGCATTGAACTGTACAGCAATACAAATTCGTCTACTATTCGCTATAGTGTTGACTACATGCTTCCTAGCCCGAGCGCCGATATTGTGGGATAATCACAAAGATTTAATGACTGATGTACACGGTGCCACGATCTACCCATAACATTCAGCGACGCAATGAAGCAATGATTGCTATTGAGGATCTTTGCATTGTCATTTCCAACTTACCACTCAGTAATTTCGGTATGAATTCGCCAAATCGAACTGCATCTGATTTAACGAACACTGAAATGAATCGTGAACTGCAGTACAGCACTCGAGAAGTGGCAGCGATTGTTGCCCGCAATGTTCCACTAATGAATGAGGAACAAACTGCATTATGCTCGCAGTTTCAGCTGAACAAGGTGGGTTCTTCTTTTTGAATGCACCAGGTGGAACTGGCAAAACATTCCTTATTTCTCTAATTCTTGCTGAAATACGATCATAATGGCATCGCATTGGCATCATCGGGCATTGCAACAACTTTATTGGATGGAGGCAGATCAGCTCATTCAGTATTTAAGCTGCCACTAAATATTCAGAATAACCCTGACGCAGTATGCAACATTAAGAAACAATCGTCCATGGCCAACATGCTGAAACAGTGTAAAATTATCATCTGGGATGAATGTACTATGGCACACAAACATGCGCTTGAGGCGTTGAACAGGACATTGAAAGATATTAAAAAGAACGACAAACTATTTGGCGGAACTCTGTTAGTCCTTTCAGGTGATTTCAGGCAAACACTTCCAGTCATTCCTCGTTCAACATACGCTGATGAGATCAACGCTTGTTTAAAATATCTCCATTGTGGCGTAATGTTAAAAAAGTACAGCTGAAAGTAAATATGCACGTTCAAATGCTTCAAGACCCATCAGCTGAAACATTTTCAAAAAAACTCTTAGATGAAACTGGATACGTAAAATGACCGACCGATTTCTGCACAATCGCTGATTCGCAAGATACTCTCATTGACCAAATATTTCCCGATGTACATACACAGTACATAAATCATGAGTTTATTGCAGAAAGAGCAATTTTAGCGGAAAAAAATGTAGACGTTGACAATTTAAATCTGAAAATACAAATGTTGTTGCCAGGTAACTTGGTATCATATAAATCTATTGATACAGTTTGCGACGACAGTGAAGCAGTAAATTTTCCCACAGAGTTTTTGAACTCACTGGATTTGCCAGGCATGCCACCGCATAATTTACAATTAAAGGTTGGATCCGCGATTATTTTGCTTAATTTGAACCCTCCGCGGCTGTGCAACGGTACGCGATTCTTCTCCTTAATTGGCGCTATAACCGCTTACGCGATTTTTCTTTCTCGTGCTAACCGGCGCCAATTGGACACACCAAGTGAAGTCAAGTCCTTCTCCACCTGATCTTTCCAACGCAGAGGAGGCCACCCTCTTCCTCTGCTACCACCAGCTGGTACCGCATCGAATACTTTCAAAGCCGGAGCGTTTGTATCCATTCGGACGACATGACCCAGCCAACGTAGCCGCTGGATCATTATTCGCTGCGCTATGTCTATGTCGTCGTAAAGCTCATACAGCTCATCGTTCCATCGTCTACGATATTCGCCGTTGCCAACGTGCAAAGGTCCAAAAATCTTACGCAGAATCTTTCTCTCGAACACTCCAAGCGTCGCTTCATCGGATGTTGTCATCGTCCAAGCTTCTGCGTCATACGTTAGGACGGGCATGATGAGAGTCTTGTAGAGTGTTAGTTTTGTTCGTCGAGAGAGGACTTTACTGCTCAGTTGCCTACTTAGTCCAAAGTAGCTCTTGTTGGCAAGAGAGATTCTACGTTGGATCTCAAGGCTGACATTGTTATCGGTGTTAATACTGGTTCCTAAATAGACGAAGTCTTTTACAACCTCGAAATTATAACTGTCAACAGTGACGTGGGTGCCGATACGCGAGTGCGCCGACTGTTTGTTTGATGACAGGAGGTACTTCGTTTTGTCCTCGTTCACCATCAGACCCATTCGCTTTGCCTCTTTATCCAGCTTGGAGAAGGCAGAACTAACAGCGCGGTTGTTAAGGCCGATGATGTCAATATCATCGGCATACGCCAGCAATTGTACGCTCTTTTAAAATATTGTGCCAGAGCGATTAAGTTCTGCGGCTCGTACGATGCTCTCCAACATCAGGTTAAAGAAGTCACACGACAGCGAATCACCCTGTCTGAAACCTCGTTTGGTATCAAACGGCTCGGAGAGGTCCTTCCCAATTCTGACGGCGCTGCTGGTGTTGAGGAACGTCATCTTACATAGCCGTATTAGTTTTGCGGGGATACCAAATTCTGACATCGCGGCATACAAGTAACTCCTTTCCGTACTGTCGAATGCAGCTTTGAAGTCGACTAAAAGATGGTGTTTGTCGATTTTCCTTTCATGGGTCTTTTCCAAGATTTGGCGTATTGTGAATATTTGGTCGATGGTAGACTTTCCAGTTCTAAAGCCACACTGATAAGGTCCAATCAGATGTTGACGGTGGGCTTCAGTCTTTCACACAATATGCTCGCTAGAACCTTATAGGCGATATTTAGTAGATTAATCCCGCGGTAATTGGCACAAATTGCAGGATCGCCCTTCTTATGGATTGGGCAGAACACACTTAAATTCCAATCGGCAGGCATGCTTTCATCCGACCATATTTTGCATAGGAGCTGATGCATGCACTTTACCAGCTCCTCGCCACCATGTTTGAATAGCTCAGCCGGCAGTCCGTCGGCGCCCGCGGCTTTATTGTTTTTTAGCCGCGTTATCGCTATTCTCACCTAGTCATGGTCGGGTAGCGGAACCTCAATTCCGTCGTCAACGATTGGGGTATCGGGATCTTCACATTCTCTGTGACATGCGCAGCTGTCACTGTTTAACAGGTTCGAGAAGTGTTCCCTTCATAATTTAAGATTGCTCTGTACGTCAGTCACCAGATCGCCGTCTTTGTTCTTACAGGAAAACGCCCCGGTCTTGAAACCTTCTGTAAGCCGCCGAACTTTCTGGTAGAATTTTCGGGCGTTGTTCCTATTGGCCAGCATCTCAAGCTCCTAGCACTCACGTATTTCGGCCTCTCGTTTCTTCTGTCGAATAATACGTCTCTCTTCTTTTCTTAGCTCTCTGTAGCGATCCCACATGGCTCGCGTTGCGCCCAATCGCAGCGTGGCTCTATAGGCAGCATCTTTTCTTTCGGCGGCAGCATAACATTCCTCGTCGTACCAATTGTTTTTTCGGGCTCGCCGGAATCCGATTTCTTCTTCGGCGGCGGTACGTGGAGAGCGATAAATATTGCTCCATTGCTCGTGCATGCCGGTTTGTTGGGCAGTGCTCTCTGAGAGCAGGAGTGAGAGTCGAGTGGCAAATCTTTTGGCTGTCTGTTGTGATTGCAGCTTTTCGATGTCGAACATTCTTTGCGTAGGTAGATGCACGTTTTTTGCTGCAACAAGGTAATGATCCGAGTCGATGTTGGGTCCTCGGATCGTACGTACATCTAATACACTAGAAGCGTGTCTTCCATCTATCACAACATGATCGATCTGGTTTCGCGTTTTTCGATCAGGAGAAAGCCAGGTAGCTTCGTGTATATTTTTATGCTGGAATCTGGTGCTGCAGACTACCACGTTTCGGGCCCCGGCGAAGTCGATCAGCCTCTGTCCGTTACCGGATGTTTCGTTGTGCAGGCTGAATTTTCCGACTGTGGGACCAAAAATTCCCTCCTTGCCCACCCTGGCGTTGAAGTCGCCAAGCACGATTTTTATGTCGTGGCGGGGGCAGCGCTCATAGGAACATTCCAAGCCCTCAAAGAAGGAATCTTTGGTCGCATCGTCCTTCTCTTCCGTCGGGGCGTGGGCGCAAATTAGCGAGATGTTAAAAAAACGGGCTTTGATGCGGATTGTTGCGAGACGCTCGTCCACCGGAGTGAACGACAGTACTTGGTGACGAAGTCTCTCTCCCACAACAAATCCGACACCGAATTTGCGCTCCCTTACATGGCAGCTGTAGTAGACGTCGCAAGGTCCTATGGTTTTCTTTCCTTGCCCCGTCCATCGCATCTCTTGGATGGCAGTGATGTCAGCCTTTACTCTCACGTGGACATCAACCAGCCGGGCAGAGGCACCTTCCTCATTAAGGGACCGGACATTCCAGGTGCATGCCCTCAAATCATAGTCCTTAGTTCGTTTGCAGGGGTCGTCATCAGTGTTGGAAGTTCTCATCCGAGGCTTTGTATATGCTTTCATTGGCGGAGGTTTTTAAGCGGCGGCTCTCAAACCCAGCGCACAACCAGCTATCCTGGAATGTTTCGCCTTCTCACTTTAGCTCACTCCCGAACAGGTGTTCGGAAGCTACCCAGAGGATACTTGGGCTAATCCCGGTAGTTGTGAGCTGCTTGAACCATATGCAGAAGAATCGTTCTGGCCACTCCCAAGTGAATGGCGATCAGTAACTTTCCCCACTTGCGTGGACTTCTACATATGGAACCATCCACAAATTCTCTCTGGATTAATATCCAGATTTTGGGCTGGTGTATTAAATACTTTACACCAATTAAAAATAATAATAATATCCTGTTGGAATTTAAACTAAGATTTCTTGTCAACAAAGAAGCCAAATTTTGGTGCTCTATTTGTCTCTATTTGTGGAACAACAGCAAGCCGCACACCACCAATAATAGAAGGAGCTGGGCCAAATCCCAAAATTGTGTAAACGCCAATTACACTCTGTGACGAAAAAAAAAAAATTAAATATACTTTTATGGAGACCTAGCACAACTGTGGCTATAGAAAAACTAAAAAAATGGTATAGGAGAAATTTCCTATACACCCCCAAAATCTCATTTTATGGCCATAAAACCGTTTTTCAGTAGGTTGATGTGAACAATCACTCCTAGCTTCGCCAATTTCCATCCGATTTCGAATTTGTTTTTTTAGTTCGAAAGAACAAAAACAAGCCTTTTTGACAGCGTGTTGACAATTTTTCTGAAATGACAACTGACGAGACTGTAGACGGAAGTATTTGGAATTTTTTTATTTTTTCTCTATTTTTTCGACTTTGACATAATTTTTACGATATTATCCGATATTGAGGATTTTTTTTAGTACACTACTGTTATAGTAAATTTAATTTTGCGTCGAATGAGCTATATTTGACTGTAATTGAATTAAAATTAATAGAGTTGTGTGAGTTTTAAGATTTTATTTTTTTTTACTAATTTGGTATGTAGGCATCGAAGCATGAAAATGATAACAAGTGTCATTATAAACACATAATATTTATTGAAGTATTGTGCAGTGCAGCACTGTACGGTATGGTACGGTGCAGTACACAACGGAACTGGTTCCAAACTTAAAAATGCATTGGAAACGGCCCTTTGGAGTTTAGTATGGTACGGTACATTTGTATTCTCTTCATCAGTTTTGAATACTTCTCTGTATGAAATGCGATCATCATCATTCATCTGAAGTCGTCATCAACTAAATTCTATTGCTTAAATCGAGAAGCGAGCGTTTCAAATTGTCTTCCCGATAGAAGTAAATCACGAGAAAGGTCCTGAAAATCTGAATTTGATACAATGTGTCGTTCTGAAGACTTAGAACCAGACGGAAAGTATGCTTCATCATCAGGTTTATTGTTATCAGTTGGATCGTCATCAGCAATGAGTTGAACTTCCTTCAGTTCCTGCAGTTGAG
The DNA here is from genome assembly GCA_037575425.1 of Anastrepha fraterculus. Lineage (NCBI taxonomy): Eukaryota > Metazoa > Arthropoda > Insecta > Diptera > Tephritidae > Anastrepha > Anastrepha fraterculus. The sequence continues at coordinate 128,982 of JAYXIM010035109.1, read as the reverse complement.
TCAATCATATCATCCAAGACTACGGGGTTCTTAACAATTGCAACATCAGCATACTTTATGTGATTTCGAGTTTTATAATGATGACCGTTTACGTCCGTTTTACAAAAATAGTAATCATCTGGTTTATGATAAGGCTGATGATGCCACATCATCGGAGAGTATTGAGAAGTTCGACTTTTCTGGCAACTTTTTGATTTATATCTCTTGAATTTCAATGAAACAAACAATAAAACTTTGACGTTTTAATAAGGTTAAATTATAATAACAAATTTCTTTTGTTAATCAATGTACAGTGTGAACTTAGGTGCACTTGGGAGCTTTTTCATATTTCCATTGAAAAAAAAGTGCTATAATATGTCAGATATTTTCGTAAGTTCTAACCAGTTCTGTTATATGCAGTACAGTGTACTCTTATGTATACATATATACTCCAATAAATATTACGTATCTATAATAATGCATCAAAACACGTCCTTATTCCCATTTAGCATAAAGTTATACCTACATACCAAATTAGTAAAAAAAAAAAAACTAAAATCTTAAAACTCACACAACTCTATTAATTTTAATTCAATTACAGTCAAATATAACTCATTCGACGCAAAATTAAATTTACTATAACAGTAGGGTACTAAAACAAATCCTCACTAACGGATAATATCGTAAAAATTATGTCAAAGTTGAAAAAATAGAGAAAAAATAAAAAAAATCCAAATACTTCCGCCTACAGTCTCGTCAGTTGTCATTTCAGAAAAATTGTCAACACGCTGTCAAAAAGGCTTGTTTTTGTTCTTTCGAACTAAAAAAACAAATTCGAAATCGGATGGAAATTGGCGAAGCTAGGAGTGACTGTTCACATCAACCTACTGAAAAACGGTTTTATGGCCATAAAATGAGATTTTGGGGGTGTATTGGAAATTTCACCTATACCATTTTGTTTAGTTTTTCTATAGCCACAAGTTGTGCTAGGTCTCCATAAAAGTATATTTAATTTTTTTTTTTTGTCACACAGTGTTATTTATTTATTTTTAATTTCTCAAATGGCATATCAGAAATCCATATTATTTTCTATAAACACCAAATCACCCATTCCCAAACTGAATATGCATCACCTCGCCATGACTGAAAGTTTGCCATATTTCACTGTGGGCATAATACTCCGCCTTTCCAGTGATTTTAATGCTGCCTCCACACTTTATTGGATTCAGTGTTGTTATACAACAGGATTTAGTGGCATCGCAGAATATTCAAACATCCCAGTAGCTGGCTGAGCTAGGTACGTTCTAGCAAAGGCTTCTTTCGAGCAACTCGTGAAGTGTAATTGAGGTTTCCGCAGCTTAGCGGACTGTTTCATGAGAAACCACTACTAAGCTCACTAGTACATTTTATATCCGAAATCCGTGGTTTTGTGGCTACTTTTCCCAACAAAATACGTTCGGTTAGATATTTTCCGTGCTCTTCCACTTGCAGATTTTGGCTCCAATCTATTTAAATTTTTTGCGCGATTTATAAAGGAAGGGTAAGTTTCAAGGGTCGGTGTTGATTTTAAATAAAATACAATTTTTTTAGGAAATTATTATCATTTCTCCTTATTATGATAATACTGGTATGGCTCAATTACGTATGGAACAAAATATCGGCAAAGTGGCCGCCGTGGCCTCGGCGGCACACCTCCATCCGATGGTCCAAATTTTCGATGACGCTAAGGCATAATTGAGGTTGTATGCCGGTAATGTGCCCAATTATTTCATCCTTTAGCTCTTGTTGCTGGCTTATCGACGTACACCTTTTCTTTCAAATAACCCCAAAGCAAGAAGGCCAACGGTGTCAAATCACATGATCTTGGTGGCCAATTGACATCGCCGCGACGTGAGATTATTCGGCCATCAAATTTTTCGCGCCAAAGAGCCATTCTTTCGTTAGCTGTGTGACAAGTGGCACCGTCCTGTTGAAACCACATATCGTCCACATCCATATCTTTCAATTCGGGCCATAAAAAGTTCGTTATCATCTCACGATAGCGAACACTATTCACAGTAACTGCCTGACCGGCCTCATTTTGGAAAAAATACGGCCCAATGATGCCGCCGGCCCATAAACCGCACCAAACAGTCACTCTTTGTGGGTACATTGGTTTTTGGGCAATTACTCTTGAATTATCATTTGCCCAAATGCGGCAATTCTGCTTATTGACGAATCCACTGAGGTGAAAATGATCCTCATAACCGAAGATGATGACCATTGACGATGCTTGAAATAGTCAAGAGGCTTTAGTTCTTGAGTCAATTACACCTTACAAGCGTGTCTTTATGCATAATGTTCATCAACGACGAGCGTGAGAGGTGCAATTGTTGGGCACGACGACGAGTTGAGGTGGACGTCTCTTCAACCACACTATCGCGAACAGCAGGAATATTTTCTGCAGTACGAGCTGTACGAGCATGCACTGGTGTTTTCACATCTCCTACAGACCTCTTTTGCTCAAAGTTTTGCACAATTTTCCCGATTGTACGCACATTTGGACGATTAAATTGACCGAAAAAATCACGAAGTGCGCGATATGCATTTTGATTTGAACGCCCGTTTTCATAATAAGCCTGAATAGTTTTAACGCGTTGCTCGATTATGTATCTTTCTAGAATTCAAATTGAGTTTGTCTGAGATTGAAAAATGTCAAATGAAATGTAGAAAGAAACTTGACGTTTGGGTGTGGTCACATTCAACATCGGCCCTTGAAATTTAACCACCCTTTATATACTAGTTTGTCGGTGCTAAATAAAACATTTCTGCAAACTGTGCACACTTTTTTCTTTGCTATAATTTGAAACGATGTCCATTCACTAGGCATTTTTGTGTTCTTTATAATTTACAATCGTACGTGATATTTTGATCAACAAATCACTCTTACAATCATTCTAAAACTGGTTGATGGCTAACGCGTGTGTAGCAACTCAGTGAGATAACGGTATATCAGATAATCTTAACAAACGAGACCGAAAAGAGCTTTCTTGACAGGGTTTTTGTTTTTGCTTGTTGTTTGCTGTTAATTATGTACAATAAGTTAATGAAATAATTTTGCAAGGCTTTCGAAATTCAGTCAACAGCAATGGTTTTATTGGTATTGTGTTTTTAATCAATTTGAGGTGGGTGTGTGTTTGTGCATATGTACATATGTACGTTTACCGTATACCTGTTCAGTGATTCGGCATGCTTCTGTGCAGACAAACCGATGTGACACGGTGTCGCAGTCCTTTCTGAGCGGGCAACAATCAAAAATTTGATTGCCCCAAATGTACATATAAATAGACGTATTTGGTATTGTTGGAATGCTTTAGAAAAAAACGTATTCCTTATCTCGGTCTTAATTTCGTCGAAAATATAAAAGGCAAAAAACAAGATTTTCTGTCTCAGCGTACTCTAGTCCACTAAGGACTCTTTTTAGCAAAATGCATTCGTTTTTCTTTTTGCCCCAGCACTGGGCCTCGTTTACTATTTGCGTATACGAACAAAGACGTTGTTGCTCGTCTTTACCACTCGTCGCATTTCCTCTTCTTGTCATATTTCATTCTTGTTCTTGTTCGAGATTGTGACTCTATGTAAGGTTTTTATTTTTGTGTTCGAAACAAAACGTCGATTAACTATAAAAATTTAACTTTATTTCGCGGATATAAAACTGAATTAAAGCGAAGAAACTTTGTTAGGGCTATTTTGCGCACGCACAGGTGGTGGCTTAGTGTATGCCAAGTGACAATCGTTTATGTAAATTCGCTGTGCTATTATCACTACAGTCGCATCAAAGACAAAAGGTCAGTTAATATATATATATGTAAATATATATGGAGAGAGACTGTAGGATCAAGTCTCGGTGAAACACGAAAATGAAGAAAACGTATTTTCTAATAGCGGTCGACCCTCGACAGGCAAGGGCAAACCTCCGATATACATATGTATACATGTATATATGGTAAAATAAGTGCCAATCAACCAAACGAATTCAAAAGCAATCTCTGAAGAAATTTTATTGCACTTTAATGATATACTCGATATTACTCTAGCCTGTACCACTAAAATACTGTAGAAAATAAGTTTGGACAATCAGCTTGAACTGCCGATACTCATTCATACAAATGTACTTTACGCAGTCCATCGCAGAATTACCGCTTCATATGGCATCAAATAAATTCGTTGGCTTAAGTCGACCTTGTCGCTGAAATGTAAGAACAAAACAACATTTTAAAACTTTTCAAAAATGCCAACGCTCGCAACACTTACCCATATTTGTGTGGTGAATAGGAAGTGAGCAACACGTACTCCATAGTCTTATTCGCCAAGCCATCTAAATATTCTATCTGGCTACCGAAGTTAGCTAGTAAACGGTACTCCTCACGACCAACAGCAGTTCTGAAAACGTTATTTCAATCAGTTGTGAAATTTAAACATCTGCACTTCAACTAACCTCACAACTTGAAAGACCTGCTCCTTCAATGCTCCATACGAAAATCCACCATCTTCTTTGAACGCCTTGAATGCTTCCGTTTGTTTCAAACTGGTCATTCCCTTGTATATGTTCAAGGTGCTACGTGCCACGCCCCGCTGAGTCTGTACATTGAGATATGAGTAGTTAGGATTGACAGGTAGCCAAGTGGAGTTTCCTGTGCTGAATCCGGCATTCTTCGAAGTGTCCCATTGCATTGGCGTACGCTCTGGATCACGGAAGCTGCAAGTGTCGCTGTTGCAACTAAAGTCTCCGTCAGTCATGCCGATCTCATCGCCCTTAATTGTGGAAGTAAAAATAGCAGCTTGTAATAAAAATTTCCTTAAGTGACAATTAACACTTACGTTATAAGTAACAGATGTACCGGGCAATGCATGCACTATCATCGTCATCAGATCTGTCCTAGTTGCTCCTATGCGTGTGGCTGGACGACTGAGGTCATGAGTTCCTATTACCCAATTGGCCATCTTATGATTCGTCCACATTATATCCATCCATTCTTTGGCGTACTCTGCAACAGTCTGTGCAGTGGAACTTTCTCTTAATTGCATAAAGTTAAAATTCATTGGCAACTGACTTCCAATATGAGTGCCATTGCTGATATAAGTGCTCAAAATCTCAGTAGTGGTAAAAGCTTCGGGAATTTGTGGTCTATGGAGAAATGCAATTGATTAATTTATACAAAACTATTAATCGATTGATTATATGTGCCTCACAATGTGTCGCCGCCATGTTTTTGTTGGTATTCGTCTAAAAACTCCCGCCATTCGTATAATAATTCGAGAGTTTCTGGTTGATTCTCCGTATACTTCTTTAATTCGCTGCGCGTTGCATCTGGATATGAACCATTTTCATAACGAAATTCAACAAACATTGGTATTGCATCAACGCGGAAACCATCCACTCCACGCCCAAGCCAAAAGTCCAAAACCCCGATTAGACGTTCGCGCACTGCTGGATTTGTAAGATTAAAATCAGGTTGTTTGGCTAGAAACTGATGTAAGTAATACTGTTGGCGTTCTTCAACCCAAGTCCACATAGAACCACCAAAGACTGATTCCTGTAACAAGGAATGAAGAGTAAAGTTTGATAAAAGGAAAAATAGCAAACGATAACTAATCTATAGTCGTAACTCACCCAATTACTTGGCTCACTACGCTCGCCCGTTTCTGGATCGATTTTGCCATCATGCCATACATAGAAATCTTCGTAACCTTCTTCGCGACGTATTGACTTCTGGAACCACTCACATTCATCACTTGAGTGATTTGGAACAAAATCCAATATCATCTTTATACCCAATTTATGCGCCTTTGCAATCATTGCATCAAAATCCTCCATTGTACCAAAGATCGGGTCAATGTTCGTGAAATTAGCTACATCATAACCCATATCTGCCATCGGTGATTCGAAGATAGGCGAAAGCCATGCAGCAGTCACACCTATTTCCTTGAGAAATTCCAAACGAGATGTAATGCCATTCAAGTCACCTATACCATCACCGTCACTGTCCATAAACGATCGAGGATAGATCTGATAGAGTGTGGCCGACTCCCACCAGTCGACTGTGGTGTTCGCAGAAGCGCTAAGAGCACAGAAAACCACAAATGTAAACAATCGTAACGTATCGGAAGCCATGACGGTAAGTACTAACGGACTACTGTTGGCCAAACTTATATTTATACCTCCAGATATATCAAGATTAGAACATTTATTGACCGAATAGGCGAATTAAATAGTATATGATTAAATAACGGAAATCCCAAAACACTTCACATTCTAGACAATATTCGTTAGTGTGCGGAGTGAGTATATAGTGATATGAGTTTTGTAAGTAAACATACCTATTTTATCTCTGGTCAGCACTTCTATAAAAATATTGAGAAATATGTTAAGTAGTCTGAGATTTGTATAGTAAATGGTTAATTTGATTTGAAAGTTTTAGGAAGTTGAGAGTTTGAAGCCAACTATAAAGCTAAAAGTGTTTAAATATATTGACATTTGTACCTACATTGGTATTCGGTAAACTATACTTTTCTAGGCTGTTTAGGCCACACCCTAATATCTAATATAAATTTTAGCCACCCTAATGGTAACTGCGCCTACCGTTCCGACTGTTGCTAACCACCGTTTCCAGTCGCTGCAACGTGAAGGCCGTTAACCCTGGCATTTCCCCGCCGAACAGTTAAAACGTTTACCGTGTTAAACGTTGTTCGGCGAGGTTACTTTCACTTCAATTTTAATTGTAACTTTCACTGCGATTTTCGAATTCCCAGCATCAGGACGTGCCAGCCAACTAAAGGGTAATTAATTATAAATTATACTTAATATAATAATACATACATAATAATACGTAAGCAACGTATTTCTATTGCATATATATTTCTATGTATATATCTATTCCATGCATATATCTATGTATATACTGCAAATAAAATACTAATGACTATATACTGACACGCCTTTGTGCTTTTTATTTTTCTAAAATATATCATCGGAGCGACCGTGGAGGCCCCACATTTTTAAACCGCCCATTGCGTCGCACTCCGATGATAACATGGTCCTTCGAGCCGGATATCAACAATAACAAAGATCAATTTAAACAGAGCATCAGCAAGCACCAAAAAGCACCAAGCAAAGCTGAAACTAACTAAGTGCAAGCCATCAGCAAGCACCAAAAAGCACCAAGCCAGCAAGCACCAAAAAGCACCATCAGCTGATTTTCGCCATGCAGTGATATTTCGTGAATGAATTTGGTTTGCGTAAAGTAAATGCTATATTACACAAAATTATATGTATATATACATATAATTTCTTTTACTTATCATTTTGTTCTTATTATAGCCAAAATATAATAAGAACAAAGAAAAAAAATATACCACGTACACCACGGCAGGACACCTTGTACTTGGTTACGATCCACACATAGCCAAGACACGATCCTTCTATGCGGCGAATATTGCAAAACCATTAGTATGTACCCATCCCCTCGCGGTTACCATATTAAAATCACTTTAATTTGCGATTGTACCCAATTAGGTACATTTTTTGTTTTGGGTGGCAGGGTATGAGAGTTACTCATAGCCAAATTAAAAAAAAAAAAAAAAAAAAAATGCCTAGTGCATATTCAATTAACAAAAAAATATATATATGTATTATTTTTTTTTCTTCTCCTTCGCTGTGATCAGCACTGCACTGACCAGCCAAATGCACCACTACCAATACAATACACTAAAGCTAATTAAGCAACTAATTATAAATCCGTGTACACACTACAAATTTTCGTTTCAAAAAAAAAAAAAACAACTATTGTAATTAAAAATCTTTCGCCACCCCCCGATTATTATAATAATATCTTTACAGATTAAAAAAAAAATGACTCGCTACAGTGTACTGAAAAAAAGGGCTAGTCACCACCCCCATCGATACCCGACAACGTGCCGTTTGTGTGACGCGAAGCACCCAATACGCCTCTGCCCCGTCTTCCGTGGAAAAAGCCCTACTGAGCGGCTTCGGGAAGCGCTTCTGGGCCACTATTGCGCCAACTGCCTATCTATGGCCCACAAGTCGCGCAATTGCACAAGCGAGGGAAGGTGCAGACGATGCGGCGACCACCATCACACTATGCTGCATATTCCCGAGGAACGACGCTCGTGGAGCCAGCAAGCCGCTGAGGAAGACAGCGACGCGGTGTCGGTAAATGCGTCGGACGATTTATCGGAGACACCGATTCCCGATCAAACCACGGCTGGAGCGGAAATTAGGCCTTTTCGCCCAGTTGTGGCCGCAGCGGAAATTAGGCCTTTCCGTACCAGGGTAGACAGGGGATCGGAGACCAGGCCTCTTCGACCCCAGCTACAGCACGAACGTCAGCGCGAGCGTGGAGCGGAAAATAGGCCTTTCGTTAAAGGGTAGACAGGGGATCGGAGACTAGGCCTCTTCGACCCCAGCTACAGCACGAACGTCGGCGCGAGCCTGTTTTAAGGAAAAGTAATATTTATAATTTTGTAAAATATACATTTATAAAAATTAGTTCAATAATTCACTCAGTTTTATTTAGCTTTATTTTTTTTAACATCTGGTCGCATTGCCGCGATTGCAGTTGTTGTTGGTGTTCTCCTGTTTTCAGCAGTCAAATCTCTCTCTCGCTATTGCAGTGTTGCCTAGTTTGGGATATAAAACCGCACTCAAATGCCCATTTAAAGAAAATCAAATGCCTAATTTCTATTGAATTACTTAAAGAACTTTGTATACGTGACAAATTGTCTTTCAAATGTGCGCTTTTTTTAATTAAATGTGTTATGATTGTGTACAATTTAATTTATAAGTTTTTTGTTAAGAGAAACTCTTGTGTTAAGAGAACGACTCTTTTGCTATATTTGACATTATGTAACAAGATAAGGTATTCTTTTTGTAAAAATATCGTTATGGCCTCTTCAGTATTTTTTGGTATTTTGTTACTTATTTCTACTATGAATACACCTCTTAATGTCCTATGTCCCACTAAGGATTGAGGACCGGAATGAACGATTTCACCTCTATGGTTTTAATTCGCATTCAGTAAATTCAAACGCTTTTTAAAATGTGTAAAAAGGTTTTCAATCTTAAGAAGAGTTGAGAGACGGACATTTAATATTCTAACATAACCTTAAAAGGAGCAAAACATTAACTTTTCACTTTCAAAAGATCTAATTATATAAGAATCAACAAATTTGCTTAAGCACTAAAATCTTCCCAGAGGGACCCATTTACAACATTCTTTTGTTTCATAATACAGTTTTTTTAACTTTCAGTTTCGGTAGCTTTAAGTTAAAAATAAAAAGAAACCAACACCAAACTTAAAAATTTTCGCGTTTTGGGTATAAAAAGCACTAAATTTATTGCGAAGAGCAAATGGTTGGCAACACTGCACAACTTGGCAAAAGTGATATCACGCACTCTCTGATGGGCGCAATTTTGTTTCTATCATTCTTGTGCGAAGTCTCTACTGTTATACGGAATATGTGAAATATAGCTGGCCTTCAACACCATCACACAGAGGCTATAAAGTTCGTCAACAAATGCCTCCGCATCATCTGTAGATTATTCTGAGGAGCACATCCTATGGCAAATCAAACGCAGAAAGTGGCGTTGGAAACATCACTAGAATGGCACTTGAAGGGAACCCGCAGAGGAGCAGAGCGGTCGGCGAATATGAATTAATAATAGAGAATTTATAATTTGTTCCGAGCTCTTTACAATTCACGCAACAATTTTCGCCTTGAGCTTTTCAAACGATGCGGTCCTTATACTATCTATCGTGGCAAATCTCTGTCCTTTCATAAATATTTTGAGTTTTGGGAACAGGAAAAAGTCGAAAAGTATTAGTTTTGACGAAATTTCATGTTTGTATTAAATAGCAAAGAATTGGTAACCCAAAATTCCAAACAATAGTAATTTTTCATATGGCACCTCCGAATGAGCCAAACAGGAGATTCAAAAAAATGTATCCCATAGACTAAAAATATACTTAAAATAAAAATCTGGGTATTTCATATTTATTTCGATTCAAAAATTTCAACATTCAATTCGATTTTAATTCAATATAAAACAAGTAATGAATGCTAAATTCGGTTCGGCCTGAGCTTCTTTCACTTACCCGGCCTCTCTTTAGTAAAAAAGTGGAGCCAATTCGTTCTCCACCTGCAGAGGAGACTTTCCTCTTCCTGTGGTACCCCATCGAATACTTTCAGAGCCGGAGCATTTATATCCATTCGGGCGACATGACCCAGCCAACGAAGCCGGCTGGGCTCAGTCTATGTCGTTCATTTATAGTAGATATCAGAAATTAATATTTTAAATATTACCGTTACATGTAAGGTGGCCGTTGTCATTGCCCAATATGGCAATATATGTATGTATGTATGTATGCAAAAAGTTGAATTGAAATATAGTAATGTTTGCGCACGGAACTTCAGATGTATAGAAGTTGGTTTAGCCATAACTCTTCTCTTCATTCTGAGCATTTTTGTAAACATACTTTCATACCAGAGGTCTGCATAATTTTTATTGCGTGTGTGTTGGTGAGCACAGTGTAATCGCACTGCACAGTGGTAAAAAGAGTATTCCTATACCCAATCATGTCTACCGTAGCGTAAGAAAATTATCAACGTAACCATCGCCTATCTTCGTTCGTTAGTTCGAATGATTTTAAAAGCGTAAGAATACGAGTGTTGAATGTACTGCTCGCAGTGGAGGACTAAGGGCAGGGCGGGCCTCTGGTCTTTTTTTTATTTTTTTTATTATGACGCATTAAAAATACATACAACCCTAAATTTTTAGTTTTTTATCACCAACTCCTATTTTTTAATAGCCATTTTAGTAATTTAATCATTTTTTATCCCCGGTCGATAACTGATCAATCGTCATTTAATTAGTTATCCCCACCAGTTGTCTACAGGTGTCACTTCTGGCCCAGTAAACAGCGCGGATTAGGGATGGGAACGAAGCCGGTCTCCTGTTTCTCTCACACAATAAGACTTCTCTCACTCCCTACACAGTTGTCAGCCATCCATATTGTTTATGCATCAAGTGTAGTAGTAACGTTGACAATTCTTATTTTGCTATATCAGTGTAACTCTCATATTAACTATTAATTATTCCTGTTTTATTAATAATAATAAAATTATTAATTTTGATTTTCATAGTGATTTTCATAACCTCAAAAGTGCTCAACACGTGGCACGAGCTCCCACGAACAACGGCATTTGTGTTGTAAGTATACTTTTTTTTATTTATATCGAAAATGTTGTTGGAAACGGTCAAAAAAGATTCGGTGGCAGTTAATTTTTATTAAAATTGGACACACTTTTTTTTTGTATTCATTTTTTTTACCATTTCTAACAATATATTTTTGATATGATTATGAAAAATATAATTTTTCGCTTTTGCAAATCAGTCTAATGTTTACATGAATATGTAAATGTATGTACGAGTATTTACAACGAAATATTAAATACATTATAACTAGGGCCAGGATTTTGTCCGTGATTTCATTTTAACATTTTACAATTAATGCTCTCAAGATTTTGACATTACGGCAAATATATTGATCTTCTAAAAATGTAATTTTAATTTAAGTTTATTAAAAAAATGTTATTTAACAATTAAGATTTTCATAATTTCCAAAAATTTGAAACAATCGTTATGAATCTTTATTTTGAAATACGATGGAAATATTGTTGTATGAGAAAATTATAGGAGACAATTTTTTCGTAAAATTTAAGTTTTTACAACTTTTGTTTTTCATAGAACTTATATTTTTGCTATAACTTCATAAATTCCAACTAATCATTTCAAAACTGCGGCAAAAATTCTGGCTCTAATTATACCTTTAACATTTTTCATCATCAAGTAATTTCATTAATTCTATTTATGTGTGTTTTGTACAGTGAGCAATGCCAAGAAAACGCAAAGGGGCTGATTTGAGCCGTAATACAAGTAAATCTCGAAGCTTGGGAAATAGAAGATCCGAAAGAACCGAAGAACAAATCCAGCAACAAAATACTGATGCACGTGTCAGAATGGCGCAACTGCGTCAAGAAGAGTCAGAAGATACACGAGCTGAACGCAATGAAGTAATAAGATTACAACAACGGCAATCACGTTGTTTCACAGTCAATAGACGCAGACTAAATTACCAACAACGACAACAGATATCGATTTTTACATCTTATTCATTCCTGCGTCTAGCATTCCGGTATGAGCCCGATATTGAATAGTATGCTCATTCAAAAGTGGTACTTGGTGCTATGGACAAGGAATGTCCGCATTGTCATGCTCTGAAATTCAAAAATGAGCCAGCTGGGATGTGTTGCGCGTCAGGAAAAGTGCAACTACCTGAAATTGAAACACCACCTGAACCATTGAACGGTTTACTTATCGGCACAGATCCAGATTCTGACGTGTTCCTGAAGTCAATTCGAACATTCAAATGACATCGTTCGGAGCAACAGAAATAGTTGGACAACAATAAAATTCTACATTCAAAATCAGAGGCCAAGTTTATCATAAAATGGGCTCACTGCTGCCAATGCCAAACGAACCACATACATTTTTACAAATCTACTTCATGGGCGGCGAGGATTCCGTAAGCGCACTTGCCAATCGCGTGATCGCGTAAATTCAATGCACCTGTTGTTGATGACGTTGCTGGAAGAAATTGTGATTCGTAGAAGAAATAATATTATTATTATTATTATTTATTTGTTATCTATAATTAAAATTACAAAATAACTTTTTAGCACAAGCTACCAAGGCTATCGGCTTAGTCATATGGTTATAATACTTATTTCTAAAGGTTTAAATTAAGTGAAACATTTCAATATCTTTAAGAAAGTTAACAATTAGTCTTATATTAGATTCTGAGGGGTGTCGTAGGATTAGCGGGAGTATGTTCTGTGTTTGAAATGCTTGAGAGCGTTGAGCGTGAAGATTTGGGCAATCTGATAAAATATGCTGAATTGTTAGGTTGTTATTGTTGCAGAAGTGGCACTTGGGTTGAGATTTCGATTGCAAAATATATTCATGCGTTATAAGTGTGTGCCCCAATCTGAGGCGTATGAAGCATCTGTTGGCCCATGTTGAAGTGTTGGTTGAAAGTTTGATTTGTGCACCGAGAGGGTTTATATCTTTGTATGGATGTGTGTACGTTGACCATTCCTCATTAAGATGTTTACGTAGAGCGTTAGAGTAATAGGTTTTTAGTGACTTCACATCAAATGGCATGAGGACGTGAAGACAGTCTTTTAACGAGGATTTTGCAGCTAGGTCTGCTTGTTCATTGCCCAAGATGCCTGAGTGAGATGGGATCCACATCAGTTTTATTTTTGGTGATGCGCTCATAAGTAGTTGTTGCACAGATTGTAATGGGCTGTCTCTCATGTGAAATTTTTGGGAAGCTAGGAATACCGATTTACTGTCTGTACATATCACATAGCATTTGTTGGATTCTTTGGCCATTTGTAGTGCCGAGATTAATCCCTGTAGTTCTGCGTCAAATATGTTTGCATATTGTGGTAGTAATCCGTGGGACTGTGTTAGACCATTCTCGTCTGTAACAGCAAATGATAAACCGTCTTTTTGTTTTGACCCGTCGGTAAACAGAAAGCTCCATCCTTCCTGCTTTAGTGGAGTAACGATGCTAGTGTATAGCTTTTGAAAATTAGATTGACATGTCTTGTCTTTGTGGTGGAGTGTCAACTCATTTATAAATATCTTGCTGTCAAGTTCCCATGGTGGGATTTTTGCTGGCGTAAGTTTTGGTGGGGAAAAACTTAATTTGAGAAATTCTGCAAGTTCCTTTATCTCACACAAGGCGGATTTTCTTTTTATGGCCGTTTTTCGTTTGTTAAGTAGCTGGATTTCACGACTTAGTACGTTTGGTGAGTAGAAGTAGAGTTTGTAAATTATACGGCTTCTGAGATATTTTATTCTGGATTCGATTGTCTGAAAGCCCCCTTCGGTTAGCAAGTTCTTTATTGGTGTAGTTCTAAATGCTCTCAGGCTTCTTCTCACAGCAGAATGGTAAGGGCCTTTGATCATTTTGAGGTGATTTTTAGAGGTGGAGCCATAGATTTGTAATCCATAGTCAATTTTGCTCAGAATTGTTAGTTTGGTGATATCGATTAAGGTGTTAGTATGTACATAACTTTTTTTTTTTGAGGATAGATATTTTATAATGTTCAGCCTGGTAGCTAGTGCGTTCCTTATATTAGAACAATGATACTTAAAGTTATATTTGGAATCAAATGTTACACCTAATATTTTCATATTATTATTGTTAGGTATAGTATAGTTATTATTTTTGAGATTTATTTGGCTACAATTTCGTTTTTTGCAAATATGCAAATGTTTGCATTTATTTAAGGAGATCAGGGCGCCCGATGGTAGTGACCAGTTGTGTATGGCATTTAAGGCGTTATTGAAAGACTCTTCAATGTCTGAGGTTTTTGTTTGGGTGGAAATGAGGTAAAGGTCGTCGGCATATAAGCAGTGCTTGATGTTACGGTGTTTACTCATAAGTCTGCTTATGTCGTCGAATGCCACCAAGAAAAGTGTGACCGACAATGGCGAGCCTTGGGGAACTCCATTGTGGAGGGGGAATGTTTTGGAAAAGGTGTCATTTGTTTTACAACGAAATTTTCTCTCAGAAATGATTTCACATATTCAAAAATTTTTGGGCCGATTTGCCATTCCTGTAGTTTTTGCAAGACCACGTGACAACCGATGTTGTCAAATGCTTTGGCAAAATCTACGGAAAGGATAGAAATGTGATTCTTTTTTGAGAGATTTTTACATATGTGGTGATCGAGAAAGAGAAGTGCATCTAAGGTGCTTTTCCCGGACTGAAATCCTACTTGGAATGGTGATAGAAGGTTTTTGGTATTTAAATACCACATCAACCTTGTAGCGATTATTTTTTCCATGATTTTGCTCATGCACGGAATTAGTGAAATGGGGCTATAGTTTCTTAAGTCGTTTGGTTCTTTATTTGGTTTGAGTATTGGGATGACTGTGGCAGTCTTAAAACTTTGTGGAATCACTCCGGAGTCGAAAATGGAATTGTAGAGCTGGAGTAGTCTTAGCTTTGTGGGTTTCGGTATTTTTTTTAGCATTGCGTAATTGAGTTTGTCAAATCCCGGAGTGGTACCTTTCACCGATTTTAGAGCATACTCCAGTTCACTGAAATTGATATCGGTCTCGAGATGTTTTGCTAGATTGTCGGTATTATCGTTTGCGCGCATGGTGGTAACGTTACTGGCAGAAGCGATGAATTGCGGTGGGAAGTTGGAATTTTCAGATGATTTTGAAAAATGTTGGGCGAATTCGAAAGATATGTCGCTTCTATTTGTTATGTTTGAACTATTTATATTTATAGATGAAATGCTAGTGGGGTTATATGTACCTGTGAGAGTTTTTATTCTTTTCCAAATAGTTGCTGTTGCGGAGTTGGGGCTAATTTCTTTCGTAAAATTTTCAAAGCTTCTACGTTTGGCCGATTTCTTTTCCCTATTGAAAAGGGCGTTCTTTTTTTTAAATTAATCAAAGAATCGAGAGCTCTTTTTTGTTGATATTCCCTCCAGGCTTTAACTTTTTCTTTATGGAGATCGCTTAAAGCGGGACTCCACCATGGGACTTGCCTTGATCTATATGGGTGGAAGGTTGTTGGTATAGCTACATTTGCTGCATTTCTAATTGCTTTTGAGATAATAGCTGCTTCTTTATTAGTGTTCCTTTGCGTATATTCCGGTAGATGGTTGGAGATAAGCGCGACTTGGTACTTATCCCAGTTAGCCTTAGCTGTATTGAATCTAGCTGGCTTAGGGTTTTTGTAAGAATTGTTTGAAGGGAATGAAATCGAGCAGATTATTGGGTAATGGTCGCTGTTGTGTAAATCTTTTAGCGTGTACCAAGTTGTAAGTGGGAGTAATTGGGGTGACGACAAAGTTATGTCTACGTGTGTGAAAGTATTGTGTGTAGAGAAGTGTGTTGGGCTATTGTTGTTAAGTACACATAGGTTTCAACTCAGTATAAAGTCTTCTATTACTATACCCTTTGGGATTGGCTTTAGGTGAGCCCCATAGGGGGCTCCAGCTATTGTAATCTCCGGCTAGAACTACAGGTGTGTTAATTGATGAGGTGATTGCCTCCAAGTCGGAGACCGAAAACTTTTGGATTGGTGGAATGTATATAGATACAATGGTTACCGGATATTGAAGATTAACTTCTACGGCGACTGCTGAGATGTTAGAGGTGATATTTAAGATTTTATGTGGGATACTATTGTGCACTAGTATGCCACAGCCTTGCTTAGCGTTAGTTATATGAGGGAAATTATGAAAATGCGCTGAGTATTGTTTTGGTGGAAGTGGAAGGTAATTGTGCTTAAGGTGAGTTTCCTGGATACATATAACGTGGGGTCTGCGATCTTTTATTAAGAGTTCTAAATCTTGGTAGTTGTTGTGATATCCTTTAATATTCCATTGTAGAATATTAAGTATCATAATGTATAATATTAATTATACTTCACTATAAAAGCTGTTAAATGAAAACAGCTCATAGTGTAGGCTCGTCGTGATCTATTTCTATATCATCAACTTGAACCTGTGAGACTGATGTAGAGTGGAGTTGATAATGTACATAATTCATGTAGTCGTCGGGCAGTTGGTAATTAGAGAGAGTTTCTGAAGAATTGATAGTATTTGTAATCGTGTGAGCAATTGGATTTTAGATTGAGTTATTAAAAGAGTTTGCACTGAGGTGAGGCGTATGCTCTGTGAGTGCCCGGGCACTCATATCTGAGTTGTTTATAGTAAACGAGCTCAAGTTATGTGATGGTATGCTGTGAGATGTTGGAGTAAGTGAGCTAGTTGTGTTCGGCTGTGTTACGAGAGATGATGATTCTTGTACTGTAGTGCTTTTGTTATTTTTAAGAAAGTTGGGGGAGAGAGATGCGAAGTGGGTTGTGGTATTATCTTCTGAGTTGAGTGAGTGGTTGGGTAAAGGGAGTGCGGGTGGCTTATTCGTGTTTATGTTATTTGCTGTGTTTTGAGAAGTGTCAGAAGTTGTTGTTTTTGAGATAGGATGAGATGGTGAATTTTCGGCGGTTGTACTGGGTAGTAGGACAGGGGAAGGTTCGGAGGTTATTGCGGATGCATACGTTTGTTTTCAATTGAGAGAAAACGGGTTTTGTAGCTTGAATAGCCGCTTGGCTTCATTGAAGTTACACTTATTTTGTGTTTTTATTTTTAATATTTGTTTTTGCTCAAGGTATTTAGGACAGTCTCTAGCTGAAGCGGGGTGTGGACCAAAGCAGTTGGCGCACATTTTGCGTTGGCACAGTTCAGGGGTATGAGGGGGGGATTGCAGACCTCACAGGTGGTGTTGTTGTTGCATTTTTTAGTTGTATGACCGAGAAGCTGACAATTACGACAACGCATTGGTGTTGGGAAATGTTCTTCTACTTTTAGGGAATACCATGCAACATCGATATCGTGGGGGACTTTATAAAGGTCAAATGTAAGAACCATTCGTCCTGTTGGCATTGGATTTCCATTCACTTTTTTGGTAAACTTGTAGACATCTACAACTCCTTGCGATTTAAGGCCTTCAATAATTTCTTTTTCATCGGTTTCGGCTAGGTTTTTGTCATAAATGGTACCTTTACACGTGTTAAGAGATTCGTGGAAGCACACCGATATTGGGCATAAGCCACCAAAATTTTTACATTTTATGAACTTTTCAGCCACCTTTTTAGATTTTGTAAGTACTAATAAACTGCCGTCCTTGAGAATGCTTACGGAGCTGTACTCTGTACTTATTCCGTCAAGGGCTTTCTTTTTAGCGAACACGCTATACTTAGAAATTTTGTTGTTTTCGTCAGCGGATTTTATAATGATGAACTTTGGATCATTTTGGTTAACAGTCTTGGTGATTGGCGATGGTAGGGATGGGTAAAGGTCTTTATTAGCACTGGTTGTTTTTTTTCGTTTCGATTTGGGGGGAATTGACATACTATCAGATAGTATGTCAAATCGGTTCCCCGAGGGGAACGGAATATTATTTTCCATTAGGAATCAACACTTCAGGCTTTTATTTGTATTTTTACACTTCACAACAACAAAATTATAGGAAAGTCAATTGCACTAAGCACGTGGAGAGTAAGAATACTCTGAGAGAGAAGTAACGCAGCGATAATTAACACAACTATTCGGTACGAAGTGTAGTCGACGACTGTGGGATATTTATTCATATATTTTTTTAGTGAGAAGAATTCACCCATCTGGCTCTCAAAAAAGGAAGCTAAAAAGAGCAAAGACTGAACAGGCCAAAGAGCTTGCTGAAACTTTATCTAAATATCTATTAGATAGTAAAAAAAGAAAGATGCCGTCAGCGAACAAATTCATCAAACTGTTGATTCAGTCCCCAATACACAAATAAATGATGCTGACATTACTAAAAAAGGTGTAACGTCTTGTGATACTAAAAAAACTCTGCCGTAAGCGACAATGAAGAACAGAATTGATGAGACTATTAAAACCAGAAAACAAACTGAGAAAGAGAATACTGCTTCGTATTTCTGGTTATCCAATGATGCTGCAGACTAGCCAATACCATTGCCAGATCATATTAGAAGTTTAACAGTCGAAAGGGATAGTGAAGTATTTCAAAACAAGGACAGACCTTTTGAAGCTATAGAAAGGCCAGGTGAGAACACTAAGGGAACACATCGTTGTTTAACTTCGTCTTGGTTTTACTCATGTTTAAACGAAACTAAACATTTAAGGAAATGGATGCTATATTCACCATCATCGAAGAAATTATACTGTTATTGCTGTCGGTTATTTGCATCTGAGGGAGACAAAAGTGTTAGTAAATTTGTCTCTGGTTTTTGTCAATGGTGGAAATTAAATCCAAAGGTTTCACAACATGAATCACCCAATAAACATTTATCAAATTTAGAAAAATGGAAATCATAAATTATGGGTTTGAAACTTAATGAAACCATTGATAAACATAACTTGAAAATAATTAACAGAGAAACTGAGATGTGGAGAGACTTTTACCATGGACTTTTAGATACTCGTATAACACTATTTTTATCCGAACCAAATCTTGCTGTTCGAGGCCATCGTGAAGAGATTTCTTCTGAAAACCGGGGAAATTTTCTAAAATTGGTACGACTGTTATCAAAATATGGTCCAGTGTTGAAAGAGCATTACCTTAAACTTGAAGCTACCGCGAGTTCCAGTTATTTGTCAAAAGGTATACAAAATGAATTTATTCAATGTTCGGGTGAACATGTGAGGCGAACAATTATTGCAGATATAAAAAAGGCCAAGTATTACGGAATCCTTTTTGACAGCACCCCTGATGAAGGTAGATTCGTTCATATAGAGAATGACATCCTGGAGGTACGTTAATATTTCTTGGGTTTCATTTTGATGTCTGGAAAAACCGCTGAGGATATGTCGAAAGATATACAGGAACAGCTAGAAAAAGATGGACTTGATATTTCGTTGTGCAGGGCTCAAGGTTATGACAATGCAGTATCAGTGACAAATATTCACGGAGGTGTGGAACGGAAAAACCGAGAAGTCAGTCCAAAAGCGCTTTTCAGTCCGTGTTCGAATGATTCTTTGAATCTTTGCGAAGTCCACGCATTTTCATGCGTTCCTTCTAGTGCCACGTGTTTTGGAACAGTAGAGAAATTATATTCATTTTTTTCGGTATCCACGAAGAGATGGGAGTTGCTTTATGAGAAAACAGAAAAAAAATTAAATTGTTTATCTGATTCCCGCTGGAACGCACATTACGAGTCAGTAAAAGTAATCAAAGAAAACGCAGAGGCAATAATCAATGTTCCGCCGTAGCCGAATGGGTCGGTGCGCGACTACCATTCGCAATTCACAGAGAGAATCTCGTGAAACACCAAAATTAAGAAAAACATTTTTCTAATAGCGGTCGCCCCTCGGCAGGCAATGGCAAACCTCCGAGTGTATTTCTGTCATGGAAAAGCTCCTTATAAAAATATTTGCCGTTCGGAGTCGGCTTAAAACTGTAGGTCCCTCCATTAGTGGAACAACATCAAGACCCGCACTCCACAAAATAAGAAGAGGAGCTTGGCCAAACACCCAAAAAGGGTGTATGCGCCAATTATATATATATAATAATCAATGTTCTCGAAAATTTATAAGATCCTTCGCAAGCAAATTTAGATACAAGATCGGATATGTACAATTTTGGTTCTCTATATTGGAGGAAGTTAATTTTGTTCAAAAATATTTACAGTCCCCAAAAATTACTCTGGATATAGGACTCATCAAAATAAAAGCCCTTGATGAATATTTAGTGCCCGCACGAAGCGCAATTGTAAGAAATGCTGTAACTTTTGGCATAAAAAATGCAATGATATGAATATTAACATCGGGAGACGAGGAAGAAGGAAGGTAAAAAAGAACGGGGTGGCGGGTGAACTAGCTCGTGATGCTGAATTATCGATTCAAGATGGAATACGGTGGTCAATGCTTGAATGTATAGACCAATTTATACAGAAGTTGTCGCAACGACACAAGACTATCAAACAAATAAACAATATTTTCCAAATAATTGAAACAAAGTTCATGATGGAAGCTTCAGATGACGCTCCGGCTGTAGCTCTGGGTAATCTGGTAGAAATTAACAATGAATTTGACAAAGAGCAGGTTTTACAAGAAATAAAAAGATACCACAGCCACATCCGTTCTACCGATACGAGTGCGGACATTGCACTAAGATGTCCTACAATTCATAATAACATGGGACTTTACTGAATCCTTGCTCTGCATATCGCTTATACTTCAGTATTTCTTAACCATTTGCATTTCAAATGCATCATGCGAGCGCAGTTGTTCTAAATTGAAGCTACTTAAAAATTACCTTCGATCTACAATGAATGAAGAGCGACAAAATGCAAATGTTGTCATTACTCCCACTACAAAATCAGCTTTCTATGGTTGCAGCACGACTAATCGACAAATGCTGTAATGTTGCGGCTATGGTTACGGTTACGGATATGTCGTTTTGACTACGGTACCACTAATTGGAGCTTTATGCTGTTGCACAGAATCGTCATGTGAACAAAATTATACACATGACCCTTGGGCACAAGAGTAGGGTATAAATATGAGCTTTAAGTGGAGCAAATGTAGCAGAAATTTCGAAGAGTAGCCAAATTTAGTTAATTTCTGAAAAGTTGAAGCCAAGTCGGATAATGGTAACTCTGAACATGAGCGCAAGAGTATAACGTACGATTGCCAGCGCTATTGTTGTACTGCCGAACCCGATGTACAACGTAAACCCCCGTAATAGCACGGTCACAATGAGGGTTTTCATAGAATTTATGGTAATCGTGGACGGTGGGTGCAACCAAACTCCGATATAGGCACGCACAATTAGTTTTCAGGACAACTTGGTTAAGCCTGGCTTTTCTATACTCTTTCAAGCGTTTATTGAAAAGATAAGGGTGCATTTTAATTGACTCAATTATTTTCTATTCCATTTATTGTTTGTATTTAACTTGATATAATAAAAAACACCACCCATAAACATTTTCCGCGTTACAAAATTCTTCTTCTTTATTCATTTTCTCGGTGAAGGTTACGGAAAAATGTACATATATGAAGTGTTCAAACAAGTGAGGGATTACTAAACCACCCGTACATTCAGAAACTCGTCTGCATTTGAAGCAATCAAAAGGCGTCTTCCTTGTGGACTTGGAAAACGAGCTCATCCGACTATAGACGCAAATGCTTCTTCTTCCAAGTAATTGATTTGAGATTGGGTGAATTATTTATTAGTTCATTTGCATTACGCTTCTCTATGAAAAATGGCACAGCGCCAATGCGAAAAGAATCCACCCCACGATCAAACCAAAATTCCAAAACCTTGATCAAATGTTTTTTTACCATAGGATTCGTGAGATCAAAGTCAGGTTGCTCAGGTAAAAACTGGTGTAAATAGTACTGTTGGCGTTCATCATTCCAAGTCCACATAGAACCACCAAAAATAGATATCTGTGCGAAGAAATGAAGAATAGACGTTGATAAAAGGAAAAATAGGAACCAATAGCTAATCCGGTTACGCACCCAATTACTTGGCTCACTACGCTCGCCTGTTTCCGGATCGATTTTACCGTCTTCCCATATATAAAAATCATCATAACCATCTTCATGACGAATCGACTTTTGAAGCCACACACACTCAGAACTCGAGTGATTTGGTACAAAATCCAATATCATCTTTAGACTCCATTTATGCGCCTTTGCAAGCAATTCATCAAAATGTACCAAAGAGCGGATCAATGCTGGTGAAATTCGTTATATCATAACCCATATCTCTCATTGGCGATTCGAAGACAGGCCCAAGCCATGCAGACGTCACCTATTTCCTTGAGAAATTCCAAACGAGATGTAATGCCATTTAAGTCACCTATACCATCACCGTCACTGTCCATAAAAGATCGAGGATAGATCTGATAGAGTGTGGCGGACTCCCACCAGTCGACTGTGGTGATCGCAGAAGCGCTAAAAGCACAGAAAAGCACAATTGTAAGTAAGTGTAATATGTCGCACGCCATCTCGGTAAGTACTGACGTACCGCTAATGACCAAATTATATTTATACATGCCAGTAGACTAAGATAAGAACGTTTATTGCCCGAATAGGGAAATTAAATATTATATGACTGTACAGATATTTGATTGGCGAACAACGGAAATCCCTAAATGCTTCACATAAATTCTGGAGCGATTGTTATCAACAGTGAGCAAATTGTGCTACCAGTTTTGTATTTATTCATACCTTTTTTACCCCTGCGTAGCTCTTCGATAAAAATTTGTACGTCAGTCTGAAACCTGTATGTAAATACAGATTACATATACAAATTTAAGGAAATTTTATGTTTCAATAAACCAACTATTAAATTAAAAGTTTATGTCGACATTTTTAATTTCAAACCATAGAAACTTTGAGCACCGAAAACGTCTACACCCCTTTAGAAGGTCATTGAGCTGAATAACCTGGAACTGGTGGTGGTTAATCGAGCATAAAGATAGAGAACAGAAAAGTGGCGAATAGAAGAGGCCTATTGTGGATTCGCCTCAGCCGTTGACGACAAAAAATTGAGAAGTGAGCGATAAGAGTGAATACAAAGCAAAAACGATATTGGTGACGTTGGCTGCTATTGCAGCTGCGCTTGAGATCAAGAATACGTTGAGAGTGCACGTTAGAAAGTGAATACAGCGGAAACGAAATGTTTGCGTGGTTATTTTCGGTTAGAAAATGGGAGCTATAAGCAATTGTATTTTACGCTGCTCTGAAGCATTCAAATAATTGTAGACAAATACAATATCAATGAAAACTATAAATTTATTTATCTAAGCGGACCTGAGTGCTATATAATTTTAGTTATAAGCTGGTTTTAGAGTGTCTATTTTCTTTCTTTTTCTACTTTATAATGAATGAAATGTGCAATTTGCGACTACAACTACGGTCCAATCATTTCAATATGAGATTCGTACTAAAGGTATTACGAAAATAAATCCAACAACTGACACGGGGCAAATATTCTCAGTGGTAGGCATGGAGGATTGCTTTTGACGTGAACAACCATACGTTGGCTTATCTCAAGTGGAATCTCCCAATGTACTTTGATATCAGAAGCACTAGAACGTTTGACGTTGATGTGGAGTGATGTGATTACCTATAACTACTAGGTTAGAAATATTCATATGTGCATATGTGTTTGGAATAAGTATTGAATAAATAATTTCATGTAGTATTTAATAGTTTTATATAAGTTTATTTGAAGAAATCATTAAAAGCCTAGCAGAGCTAAAGTTCTGTCATTCTGCAACTTTTAAACCACTTAGTGTCATCTTTTGGTGTAGGGAAATCAGAGGCAGCACCACTCGTCATCCAACTCATTGATTTGCTTTTATAACTCAAGAATGTAATGAAGAAATATACATACATATAAATAAAATGTGTATGCTTTGAATTATTATATAAACACACACAGTTCGTCAATGAAGTATTTGATATCTACTAATCTAGCGAAATTCAGACAATTTACTTGTAATTTTTCATGATTTGTTTTCAATTTTTGGTTTTGTTTGACTAATATAAAAAATTTAGAGGCCAATAGTAGAAATACGAAATAACTGCCGTTTAAAAATAACAAAAACATTAAAAAGCAAAAACAATATACACTTCAAACACAGCTGTTAAAAAGACTTTTTACATTTGCATTTAATAGATTTACGTTATAATCCTGGGGTAGCTTGTGCCATTCCTCTTATTTTTTTCCTAAAATATGTCCACAAATTCTCTCTGGATTAATATCCAGATTTTGGGCTGGTGTATTCAATACTTTACACCAATTAAAAATAAGCCACATTTTCACATTTTGTATTTGGATCGCTATCCTGTTAGAATTTAAACTAAGATTTCTTGTCAACAAAGAAGCCGAATTTTGGTGCCCTATTTGTCTCTATTTGTCGAACAACATCAAGCCGCACACCACAAATAGGAGGAGGAGCTGGGCCAAATCCCAAAATTGTGTAAACGCCAATTATTTATTTATTTTTAATTTCGCAAATGGCATATCAGACATCCATATTATCTTCTATAAACACCAAATCACCCATTCCCAAGCTGAACATGCATCACCTCGTCATGACTGAAAGTTTGCCATATTTCACTGTGGGCATAATACTCCGCCTTTCCAGTGATTTTAATGCTGCCTCCACACTCTATTGGATTCATTGTTGTTATACAACAGGATTTAGTGGCATCGCAGAATATTCAAACATCCCAGTAGCTGGCTGAGCTTGGTACGTTCTAGCAAAGGCTTCTTTCGAGCAACTCGTGAAGTATAATTGAGGTTTCCGGAACTTGGCGGACTGTTTCATGAGAAACCATTACTCCACACTCATCTCTAAGCTCACTAGTAAATTTTATATCCGAAATCCGTGGTTTTGTCGCTACTTTTCCCAACAAAATACGTTCGGTTAGATATTTTCCGTGCTCTTCCACTTGCAGATTTTGGCTCCAATCTATTTAAATTTTTTGCGCGCTTTATTATGTTATAAAGGAAGGTTAAGTTTCAAGGGTTGGTGTTGATTTTGAATAAAATACAATTTTTTAGGAAATTATTATCATTTCTCCTTATTATGATAATACTGGTATGGCTCAATTACCTATGGAACAAAATATCGACAAAGTGACCGCCGCGGCCTCGGCGGCACACCTCCATCCGATGGTCCAAATTTTCGATTACGCTGAGGCATAATTGGGGTTGTATGCCGTTAATGTGCCCAATTATCTCATCCTTTAGCTCTTGACTTGTTGCTGGCTTATCGACGTACTCCTTTTATTTCAAATAACCCCAAAGCAAGAAGGCCAACGGTGTCAAATCACATGATCTTGGTGGCCAATTGACATCGCCGCGACGTGAGATTATTCGGCCATCAAATTTTTGGCGCCAAAGAGCCATTCTTTCGTTAGCTGTGTGACAAGTGGCACCGTCCTGTTGAAACCACACATCGTCCACATCCATAGCTTTCAATTCGGGCCATAAAAAGTTCGTTATCATCTCACGATAGCGAACACTTTTCACAGTAACTTCCTGACCGGCCTTATGTTGGTAAAAATGGGTCCCAATAATGCCGCCGGCCCATAAACCGCACCAAACAGTCACTCTTTGTGGGTGCATTGATTTTTCGGAAATTGGATTCGCCCAAATGCGACAATTCTGCTTATTCACGAATCCACTGAGGTGAAAATATGCCTCATCACTGAAGATGATTTTCTTCAAGAATTTGTCATTCACTGTTGCCATTTCCTGCCACCATTCTGACCATTGACGACGCTTGAAATGGTCAAGTTCTTGAGTCAATTGCATCTTGTAAGCGTGTAAATGCAAGTCGTTATGCATAATATTCATCAACGACGAGCATGAGAGGTGCATTTGTTGGGCACGACGACGAGTTGAGGTGTACGGCTCTTCAACCACTCTATCGCGAACAGCAGGAATATTTTCTGCAGTGCGAGCTGTACGAGCTGTACGAGCATGCACTGGTGATTTCACATCTCCTACAGACCCAGTTTGCTCAAACTCTTGCACAATTTTCCCGATTGTACGCACATTTGGACGATTAAATTGACCTAAAAAATCACGAAGTGCGCGATATGCATTTTGATTTGAACGCCCGTTTTCATAATAAGCCTGAATAGTTTTAACGCGTTGCTCGATTATGTATCTTTCTATAATTCAAATTGAGTTTGTCTGAGATTGAAAAATGTCAAATGAAATGTAGAAAGAAACTTGACGTTTGGGTGTGGTCACATTCAACATCGGCCCTTGAAATTTAACCACCCTTTATATACTAGTTTGTCGGTGCTAAATAAAACATTTCTGCAAACTGTGCACACTTTTTTCTTTGCTATAATTTGAAACGATGTCCATTCACCAGGCATTTTTGTGTTCTTTATAATTTACAATCGTATGTGATATTTTGATCAACAAATCACTCTTACAATCATTCTATAACTGGTTGATGGCTAACGCGTGTGTAGCAACTCGGTGAGATAACGGTATATCAAATAATCTGAACAAACGATGCCGAAAAGAGCTTTCCTGACAGGGTTTTTGTTTTTGCTTGCTTTGGTGGATTCAAAAAGTTTACCGCTACGGAGTACTGTTAACTATGTAAGTTAATGAAATAATTATGCAAGGCTCTCGAAATTCAGTCAACAGCGATGGTTTTATTGGTATTGTGTTTTTAACCCTACAGTAGTCGCGCGGTCTACATATGTAATCCACCATTGTTAAATTTTAAATTTCTTGAAAACCGTGCATCGATTTCATCGGATATTTTTGCTACTTGTAACTAACAAATAGAGAGTCCCTCTCAGTGTTCCGATGTTAATTGTCGCATGCAGTTGTGTCGCTAGAGGTTCATGAAATTCATGGTCTGCGTGTGTATGCCGCGCGACCGATTACGTAAGTATTTTAAATTAGGGTTTATGCTAATAGCTAGTTATACTTTGTAAAGAAAAGTGGACTTTTGGCATACTTTTTCATTTTAAAATTTTGTGCAACTTTCTATCTCTTTTTACATATGTATGTATGCTACTCGTACATATAAATTTCTTTGGGTTTGAAGATCAAGGCAAATAAAAAAGAAAATCAGATTGCAGCGTGGTTGGACGAAATTGAAAGTGATGAATTTGATGACGATTTATCATGATCAGAAGACGAAGAGGACTTTATTGGAGAGGAGTGGTCTGATACAGAATCTGAGCAAGAGCAAGACGTTTGTAATCAACTATCTGACTACGATAATGAGCCCCCTCAGCGAGACAGACGTGGAGAAATATATCTAGGTGTTGATAATACTTTGTGGACAAAGAATGCCCCCGCTAATAGTGGTAGAATAAGAAGGCATAATATTGTGTTCGTGCCCCCCGGTCCTAAAGGAATCGCTCGACAAAAAACCAAACCCGAGGACTGCATGTCACTTTTTTTAGACGATGATATAATTGGCCTCATTATAAAATATACTAATATAAAAATTGAAAATATTATTATATGCACGTGAAAGGGATGCCAAATCAACAGATGCAATTAAAACCAAAGGATTTTTAGGAATTTTACTAGTGGATGGTGTGTTAAAGGTAAGCCGTTCAAGTACAAGTCAAATATTTGATAAGGAAAAACACACTGGAATAGGTTCAATATATTTGACCATGTCTGAACAACGATTTAAGTTCCTTCTTAGAGTTATACGCTTTGATGATATTACTGACCGTCAAGATCGTGCAAGCATCGATAAACTAGCGCCTATTCGCGAAATATTTCATTTGGTTCTTGGAAATTTTCAAAAGTATTATACACCTAGTGCTGAAATGACTTTGGTCGAACAACTCTTGTCCTTCAAAGGGCGTTGTTCTTTTCGGCAGTATATTCCAAGTAAACCTGATAAGTATGGACTGAAAGTTTTTGCACTTGTAGATGTTCATTACCCATACACATATAACCTAGAAATTTACGCCGGCCAACAACCCGAAGGTCCATTTCGGTTAAGCAACGAGAGATTTGATATCGTGATGAGAATGGTGCAACCAATTTTAAATAGACATATCAATATTACTATGGACAATTGGTTTTCCTCTCTGAAAATTGCAAAGCAATTATTTGATAATGGAATTACAATGGTTGCTACCGTTCGAAAAGATAAAAGAGAAATTCCCCGGGAATTTAGAATAGCTAGAGGCAATCCAATATGCTCCTCAAAATTTGGATTCCACTATCCAAATACTCTGGTTTCTTATGTACCAAAAGCCAATAAAGTGGTTATAGCCATGCCTACAATGCACAACGATACAGCGATTGATTCTGACACCGGAGATCAACGAAAGCCGGAAGTAATAACATACTATAATCGCACAAAAAATGGCGTTGATCTGGTTGACAAGATGTGTTCTCTTTATGACGTATCTAGGAGTTCGAGAAGGTGGCCGCTGACTAAGTTCTATAATCTTGTAAACCTCAGTGCTCTCAACGCATTATGCATTTGCACTGCAAACAGTAACTATGGATCTGTCAAAAGGCGTGATTTTCTCATAGACATAGCCTTGTCTTGGATGAAACCACTGGCTCACCAAAGATTAACACTTACCACGCTACCTAGAACACTGACATTTAAAATAAAAGACTTCCTGGATCTTCCACAAGTTGTAACTCATCAAGATCCAACGCAAAATAACTACGTCGGCCGTTGCTACGATTGTGGAAGGGCCCGTAATAAAAGCACCCGTAAAGTGTGTAACCCTTGCAATAAACGCATTGGTCCTGATCATTCCAAGACTGTATGTTTTTCATGTTTCGAAAACAATTAAAACATCTCAATTATCTTCTGGTTATTTTATATATATTTTATACTTTTGTGAAGTATCTTAATTTTGTGTTAAAAAATGAAGTTTTGGTTTTTATTTATTTTATGTAAGCACAGAAAGTTTATTTATGTTATTTTTCATTAATATTAATAAATTAAACAATAACAAGAATATTTAAAACAAAAGGAATGGAAGAATTAAATATTTACCTTTGGTTTTTTTTAATTTTAAAATGGATTACATATGTAGACCGCGCGACCAATTACGTCAGTTTCAGGGGCGCGACTACTGTAGGGTTAATCAATTTGAAAATATTGAGGTGGGTGTGTGTATGTGCATATGTACATATGTACGTTTACCGTATACCTGTTCAGTGATTCGGCATGCTTCTGTGCAGACAAACCGATGTGACACGGTGTCGCAGTCCTTTCTGAGCGGACAACAATCATTGATGCCCCAAATGTACATATAAATGGACGTATTTGGTATTGTTGGAATGCTTTAGAAAAAAACGTATTCCTTATCTCGGTCTAAATTTCGTCGAATATATAAAAGGAAAAAAACAAGATTTTCTGTCTCAGCGTACTCTAGTCCACTAAGGACTCTTTTTAGCAAAATGCATTCGTTTTTCTTTTTGCCCCAGCACTGGGCCTCGTTTACTATTTGCGTATACGAACAAAGATTTCGTTGCTCGCCTTTACCACTCGTCGCATTTCCTCTTCTTGTCATATTTCATTCTTGGTCTTGTTTGAGATTGTGACTCTATGTAAGGTTTTTATTTTTGTGTTCGAAACAAAACGTCGATTAACAATAAAAATTTAACTTTATTTCGCGGATATAACACTGAATTAAAGCGAAGAAACTTTGTTAGGGCTATTTTGCGCACGCACAGGTGGTGGCTTAGTGTATGCCAAGTGACAATCGTTTATGTAAATTCGCTGTGCTATTATCACTACAGTCGCATCATAGACAAAAGGTCAGTTAATATATATATATGTATGCATGTATATGTAAATATATATGGAGAGAGACTGTAGGATCAAGTCTCGGTGAAACACGAAAATGAAGAAAACAACTTTTCTAATAGCGGTCGACCCTCGGCAGGCAAGGGCAAACCTCCGATATACATATGTATACATGTATATATGGTAAAATAAGTGTCAATCAACCAAACGAATTCAAAAGCAATCTCTGAAGAAATTTTATTGCACTATAATGATATACTCTATATTACTCTAGCCAGTACCACTAAAATACTGTAGAAAATAAGTTTGGACAATCAGCTTGAACTGCCGATACTCATTCATACAAATGTACTTTACGCAGTCCATCGCAGAATTACCGCTTCATATGGCATCAAATAAATTCGTTGGCTTAAATCGACCTTGTCGCTGAATGTAAAAACAAAACAACATTTTAAAACTTTTCAAAAATGCCAACGCTCGCAACACTTACCCATATTTGTGTGGTGAATAGGAAGTGAGCAGCACGTACTCCATAGTCTTATTCGCCAAGCCATCTAAATATTCTATCTGACTACCGAAGTTAGCTAGTAAACGGTACTCCTCACGACCAACAGCAGTTCTGAAAACGTTATTTCAATCAGTTGTGAAATTTAAACATCTGCACTTCAACTAACCTCACAACTTGAAAGACCTGCTCCTTCAATGCTCCATACGAAAATCCGCCATCTTCTTTGAACGCCTTGAATGCTTCCGTTTGTTTCAAACTGGTCATTCCCTTGTATATGTTCAAGGTGCTACGTGCCACGCCCCGCTGAGTCTGTACATTGAGATATGAGTAGTTAGGATTGACAGGTAGCCAAGTGGAGTTTCCAGTGCTAAAGCCAGCATTCTTTGAAGTGTCCCATTGCATTGGCGTACGCTCTGGATCGCGGAAGCTGCAAGTGTCGCTGTCGCAGCTAAAGTCTCCGTCAGTCATGCCGATCTCATCGCCCTAAATTGTGGAAGTAAAAATTGCAGCTTGTAATAAAAATTTCCTTAAGTGACAATTAACACTTACGTTATAAGTAACAGATGTGCCGGGCAATGCATGCACTATCATCGTCATCAAATCTGTCCTAGTTGCTCCTATGCGTGTGGCTGGACGACTGAGGTCATGAGTTCCTACTACCCAATTGGCCATCTTATGATTCGTCCACATTATATCCATCCATTCTTTGGCGTACTCTTCAACAGTCTGTGCAGTGGAACTTTCTCTTAATTGCATAAAGTTAAAGTTCATTGGCAACTGACTTCCAATATGAGTGCCATTGCTGATATAAGTGCTCAAAATCTCAGTAGTGGCAAAAGCTTCGGGAATTTGTGGTCTATGGAGAAATGCAATTGATTAATTTATACAAAACTATTAATCTATTGATTATATGTGCCTCACAATGTGTCGCCGCCATGTTTTTGTTGGTATTCGTCTAAAAACTCGCGCCATTCGTATAATAATTCGGGAGTTTCTGGTTGATCGTGCGTATACTTATTTGATTCGCCGGGAGTTGCATCTGGATATGAACCATTTTCATAACGAAATTCAATGAAAAATGGTACTGCATCAATGCGGAAACCATCCACTCCACGACCAAGCCAAAAGTCCAAAACGTCGATTAGATGTTCGCGCACTGCTGGATTTGTGAGATTTAAATCAGGTTGTTTGGCTAGAAACTGATGTAAGTAATACTGTTGGCGTTCTTCAACCCAAGTCCATGCAGAACCACCAAAGGCTGATTGCTGTAAGAAGAAATAAAGAGTAAAGTTTGATAAAAGGAAAAATAGCAAACGATAACTAATCTATAGTAGTAACTCACCCAATTGCATGGCTCACTACGCTCGCCCGTTTCTGGATCGATTTTGCCATCATGCCATACATAGAAATCTTCGTAACCTTCTTCGCGACGTATTGACTTCTGGAACCACTCACATTCATCACTTGAGTGATTTGGAACAAAATCCAATATCATCTTTATACCCAATTTATGCGCCTTTGCAATCATTGCATCAAAATCCTCCATTGTACCAAAGAGCGGGTCAATGTTCGTGAAATTAGCTACATCATAACCCATATCTGCCATCGGTGATTCGAAGATAGGCGAAAGCCATGCAGCAGTCACACCTATTTCCTTAAGAAATTCCAAACGAGATGTAATGCCATTCAAGTCACCTATACCATCACCGTCACTGTCCATAAACGATCGAGGATAGATCTGATAGAGTGTGGCCGACTCCCACCAGTCGACTGTGGTATTCGCAGAAGCGCTAAGAGCACAGAAAACCACAAATGTAAACAATCGTAACGTATCGGAAGCCATGACGGTAAGTACTAACGGACTACTGTTGGCCAAACTTATATTTATACCTCCAGATATATCAAGATTAGAACATTTATTGACCGAATAGGGGAATTAAATAGTATATGACTAAATAACGGAAATCCCAAAACACTTCACATTCTAGACAATATTCGTTAGTGTGCGGAGTGATCATTATCACCAGTAAGCATATTGTGTGTGCTATGAGTTTTGTAAGTAAACATACCTATTTTATCTCTGGTCAGCACTTCAATAAAAATATTGAGAGATATGTTCAGTAGTCTGAGATTTGTATGATAAATGGTTGTTTTGATTTGAAAGTTTTAGGAAGTTGAGAGTTTGAAGCCAACTATAAAGCTAAAAGTGTTTAAATATATTGACATTTGTACCTACATTGGTATTCGGTAAACTATACTTTTCTAGCCTGTTTTAAGTAAAAGTAATGTTTATAATTTTGTAAAATATACATTTATAAAAATTAGTTCAATAATTCACTCAGTTTTATTCAGCTTTATTTTTTTTAACATCTGGTCGCATTGCCGCGATTGCAGTTGTTGTTGGTGTTCTCCTGTTTTCAGCAGTCAAATCTCTCTCTCGCTACTGCAGTGTTGCCTAGTTTTGGATATAAAACCGCACTCAAATGCCCATTTAAAGAAAATAAAATGCCTAATTTCTATTGAATTACTTAAAGAACTTTGTATGCGTGGCAAATTGTCTTTGAAATGTGCGCTTTTTTTAATTAAATGTGTTATGATTGTGAACAATTTAATTTATAAGTTTTTTGTTAAGGGGTTAGGGGTAGTCAGAGGCCCGAAAAAATGATGATTTTCACGAATTTTTTTTTGCTACTTAATTAATTTATTTAACAAAAATAAAAACATAGCATAAAAACATCATGTTTTAACTTGACTTCACCAAAATTTCAAAAAAAAAAATTAATAATTGCAAAAGTTATCGCTGTTTGTGTGAAGCCCGTTTCTCCAGAAGTCCCTTGCGGTGAACATCACAAGTCCTTGCAGATTCATCCAAAACCAATCAGACAAGAGAAATTAGTTTTATTAATAGATAATCTCGGGCCGGATCGAAGCTTTTTTTTTTTTTCAAAATGAACAAAATGGCGGCCTCAGAAAATTTTTTCCAGATTTTAGAAAGAAAAACCAACAGTTAATTGTTAAAAAAAAATCGAAGTTTTTGAAAAAAACAAAAATCCTTCGATCAGGCACAAGTTTTTTATGTTTTTCAAAAGCTGTATAAATTTTATTGAAATCTACATAGCGGTTTTTAAGTTACAGTGTTCACCAGTTTGAAAAACATAGTTTTGAGAAAAACGCATTTAAAGTTTTGCTATCGGCTCCGGAGCGGCCGAGCGCCCTTTGTTAATTGTTGAATAACTTGAAAAGTATTTGTCGGATTCACTTCAAATTGTTACACAATATTTTTAAAACATTATACTTTAAGAAAATGCAAAAAAAAAAAATCGATTTTGTGAAAATTCTGACTACCCCTAACCCCTTAAGAGAAACTCTTGTGTTAAGAGAACGACTCTTTTGCTATATTTGACATTATGTAACAAGATAAGGTAATCTTTTTGTAAAATTATCGTTATGGCTTCTTCAGTATTTTCTGGTATTTTGTTGCTTATTTCTACTATGCACCTCTTAATGTCCTATGTCCCACTAAGGATTGAGGACCGGAAGGAACGATTTCACCTCTACGGTTTTAATTCGCATTCAGTAAATTCAAACGCTTTTTAAAATGTGTAAAAAGGTTTTCAATCTTAAGAAGAGTTGAGAGACGGACATTTAATATTCTAACATAACCTTAAAAGGAGCAAAACATTAACTTTTCACTTTCAAAATATCTAATTTTATAAGAATCAACAAATTTGCATTAGCACTAAAATCTTCCCAGAGTGACCCATTTACAACATTCTTTTGTTTCATAATACAGCTTTTTTAACTTTCAGTTTCGGTAGCTTTAAGTTAAAAATAAAAAGAAACCAACACCAAACTTAAAACTTTTCGCGTTTTGGGTATAAAAATCACTAAATTTATTGTGAAGAGCAAATGGTTGGCAACACTGCACAACTTGGCAAAAGCGACATCACGCACTCTCTGATGGGCGCAATTTTGTTTCTATCATTCTTGTGCGAAGTCTCTACTGTTATACGGAAGTGAAATATAGCTGGTCTTCAACACCATCACACAGAGGCTATAACCTTCGTCAACAAATGCCTCCGCATCATCTGCAGATTATTCTGAGGAGCACATCCTATGGCAAATCAAACGCAGAAAGTGGCGTTGGAAAGCATCACTAGAATGGCACTTGAAGGGAACCCGCAGAGGAGCAGAGGTCGCGGTCGGCGAATATGAATTAATAATAGAGAATTTATAATTTGTTCCGAGCTCTTTACAATTCACGCAACAATTTTCGCCTTGAGCTTTTCAAACGATGCGGTCCTTATACTATCTATCGTGGCAAATCTCTGTCCTTTCATAAATATTTTGAGTTTTGGGAACAGGAAAAAGTCGAAAAGTATTAGTTTTGACGAAATTTCATGTTTGTATTAAATAGCAAAGAATTGGTAACCCAAAATTCCAAACAATAGTAATTTTTCATATGGCACCTCCGAATGAGCCAAACAGGAGATTCAAAAAAATGTATCCCATAGACTAAAAATATACTTCAAATAAAAATCTGGGTATTTCATATTTATTTCGATTCAAAAATTTCAACATTCAATTCGATTTTAATTCAATATAAAACAAGTAATGAATGCTAAATTCGGTTCGGCCTGAGCTTCTTTCACTTACCCGGCCTCTCTTTAGTAAAAAAGTGGAGCCAAATCGTTCTCCACCTGCAGAGGAGACTTTCCTCTTCCTGTGGTACCCCATCGAATACTTTCAGAGCCGGAGCATTTATATCCATTCGGGCGACATGACCCAGCCAACGAAGCCGGCTGGGCTCAGTCTATGTCGTTCATTTATAGTAGATATCAGAAATTAATTTTTTAAATATTACCGTTACATGTAAGGTGGCCGTTGTCATTGCCCAATATGGCAATATATGTATGTATGTAAAAAGTTGAATTGAAATATAGTAATGTTTGCGCACGGAACTTCAGATGTACAGAAATTGTTTTAGCCATAACTCTTCTCTTCATTCTGAACATTTTTGTAAACATACTTTCATACCAGAGGTCTGCATAATTTTTATTGCGTGTGTGTTGGTGAGCACAGTGTAATCGCACTGCCCAGTGGTAAAAAGAGTATTCCTATACCCAATCATGTCTACCGTAGCGTAAGAAAATTATCAACGTAACCATCGCCTATCTTCGTTCGTTAGTTCGAATGATTTTAAAAGCGTAAGAATACGAGTGTTGAATGTACTGCTCGCAGTGGAGGACCAAGGGCAGGGCGGGCCTCTGGTCTTTTTTTTATTTTTTTTATTATGACGCATTAAAAATACATACAACCCTAAATTTTTAGTTTTTTATCACCAACTCCTATTTTTTAATAGCCATTTTAGTAATTTAATCATTATTTATCCCCGGTCGATAACTGATCAATCGTCATTTAATTAGTTATCCCCGCCAGTTGTCTACAGGTGTCACTTCTGACCCAGTAAACAGCGCGGAGTAGGGATGGGAACGAAGCCGGTCTCCTGTTTCTCTCACACAATAAGACTTCTCTCACTCCCTACACAGTTGTCAGCCATCCATATTGTTTATGCATCAAGTGTAGTAGTAACGTTGACAATTCTTATTTTGCTATATCAGTGTAACTCTCATATTAACTATTAATTATTCCTGTTTTATTAATAATAATAAAATTATTAATTTTGATTTTCATAGTGATTTTCATAACCTCAAAAGTGCTCAACACGTGGCACGAGCTCCCACGAACAACGGCATTTGTGTTGTAAGTATACTTTTTTTTATTTATATCGAAAATGTTGTTGGAAACGGTCAAAAAAGATTCGGTGGCAGTTAATTTTTATTAAAATTGGACACACTTTTTTTTTGTATTCATTTTTTTTACCATTTCTAACAATATATTTTTGATATGATTATGAAAAATATAATTTTTCGCTTTTGCAAATCAGTCTAATGTTTACATGAATATGTAAATGTATGTACGAGTATTTACAACGAAATATTAAATACATTATAACTAGGGCCAGGATTTTGTCCGTGATTTCATTTTAACATTTTACAATTAATGCTCTCAAGATTTTGACATTACGGCAAATATATTGATCTTCTAAAAATGTAATTTTAATTTAAGTTTATTAAAAAAATGTTATTTAACAATTAAGATTTTCATAATTTCCAAAAATTTGAAACAATCGTTATGAATCTTTATTTTGAAATACGATGGAAATATTGTTGTATGAGAAAATTATAGGAGACAATTTTTTCGTAAAATTTAAGTTTTTACAACTTTTGTTTTTCATAGAACTTATATTTTTGCTATAACTTCATAAATTCCAACTAATCATTTCAAAACTGCGGCAAAAATTCTGGCTCTAATTATACCTTTAACATTTTTCATCATCAAGTAATTTCATTAATTCTATTTATGTGTGTTTTGTACAGTGAGCAATGCCAAGAAAACGCAAAGGGGCTGATTTGAGCCGTAATACAAGTAAATCTCGAAGCTTGGGAAATAGAAGATCCGAAAGAACCGAAGAACAAATCCAGCAACAAAATACTGATGCACGTGTCAGAATGGCGCAACTGCGTCAAGAAGAGTCAGAAGATACACGAGCTGAACGCAATGAAGTAATAAGATTACAACAACGGCAATCACGTTGTTTCACAGTCAATAGACGCAGACTAAATTACCAACAACGACAACAGATATCGATTTTTACATCTGATTCATTCCTGCGTCTAGCATTCCGGTATGAGCCCGATATTGAATAGTATGCTCATTCAAAAGTGGTACTTGGTGCTATGGACAAGGAATGTCCGCATTGTCATGCTCTGAAATTCAAAAATGAGCCAGCTGGGATGTGTTGCGCGTCAGGAAAAGTGCAACTACCTGAAATTGAAACACCACCTGAACCATTGAACGGTTTACTTATCGGCACAGATCCAGATTCTGACGTGTTCCTGAAGTCAATTCGAACATTCAAATGACATCGTTCGGAGCAACAGAAATAGTTGG
This sequence comes from Anastrepha fraterculus, assembly GCA_037575425.1. Taxonomy (NCBI): domain Eukaryota; kingdom Metazoa; phylum Arthropoda; class Insecta; order Diptera; family Tephritidae; genus Anastrepha; species Anastrepha fraterculus. The sequence goes on along the minus strand of JAYXIM010035109.1, from coordinate 91,521 downwards.
ACAACAATAAAATTCTACATTCAAAATCAGAGGCCAAGTTTATCATAAAATGGGCTCACTGCTGCCAATGCCAAACGAACCACATACATTTTTACAAATCTACTTCATGGGCGGCGAGGATTCCGTAAGCGCACTTGCCAATCGCGTAATCGCGTAAATTCAATGCACCTGTTGTTGATGACGTTGCTGGAAGAAATTGTGATTCGTAGAAGAAATAATATTATTATTATTATTATTTATTTGTTATCTATAATTAAAATTACAAAATAACTTTTTAGCACAAGCTACCAAGGCTATCGGCTTAGTCATATGGTTATAATACTTATTTCTAAAGGTTTAAATTAAGTGAAACATTTCAATATCTTTAAGAAAGTTAACAATTAGTCTTATATTAGATTCTGAGGGGTATCGTAGGATTAGCGGGAGTATGTTCTGTGTTTGAAATGCTTGAGAGCGTTGAGCGTGAAGATTTGGGCAATCTGATAAAATATGCTGAATTGTTAGGTTGTTATTGTTGCAGAAGTGGCACTTGGGTTGAGATTTCGATTGCAAAATATATTCATGCGTTATAAGTGTGTGCCCCAATCTGAGGCGTATGAAGCATCTGTTGGCCCATGTTGAAGTGTTGGTTGAAAGTTTGATTTGTGCACCGAGAGGGTTTATATCTTTGTATGGATGTGTGTACGTTGACCATTCCTCATTAAGATGTTTACGTAGAGCGTTAGAGTAATAGGTTTTTAGTGACTTCACATCAAATGGCATGAGGACGTGAAGACAGTCTTTTAACGAGGATTTTGCAGCTAGGTCTGCTTGTTCATTGCCCAAGATGCCTGAGTGAGATGGGATCCACATCAGTTTTATTTTTGGTGATGCGCTCATAAGTAGTTGTTGCACAGATTGTAATGGGCTGTCTCTCATGTGAAATTTTTGGGAAGCTAGGAATACCGATTTACTGTCTGTACATATCACATAGCATTTGTTGGATTCTTTGGCCATTTGTAGTGCCGAGATTAATCCCTGTAGTTCTGCGTCAAATATGTTTGCATATTGTGGTAGTAATCCGTGGGACTGTGTTAGACCATTCTCGTCTGTAACAGCAAATGATAAACCGTCTTTTTGTTTTGACCCGTCGGTAAACAGAAAGCTCCATCCTTCCTGCTTTAGTGGAGTAACGATGCTAGTGTATAGCTTTTGAAAATTAGATTGACATGTCTTGTCTTTGTGGTGGAGTGTCAACTCATTTATAAATATCTTGCTGTCAAGTTCCCATGGTGGGATTTTTGCTGGCGTAAGTTTTGGTGGGGAAAAACTTAATTTGAGAAATTCTGCAAGTTCCTTTATCTCACACAAGGCGGATTTTCTTTTTATGGCCGTTTTTCGTTTGTTAAGTAGCTGGATTTCACGACTTAGTACGTTTGGTGAGTAGAAGTAGAGTTTGTAAATTATACGGCTTCTGAGATATTTTATTCTGGATTCGATTGTCTGAAAGCCCCCTTCGGTTAGCAAGTTCTTTATTGGTGTAGTTCTAAATGCTCTCAGGCTTCTTCTCACAGCAGAATGGTAAGGGCCTTTGATCATTTTGAGGTGATTTTTAGAGGTGGAGCCATAGATTTGTAATCCATAGTCAATTTTGCTCAGAATTGTTAGTTTAGTGATATCGATTAAGGTGTTAGTATGTACATAACTTTTTTTTTGAGGATAGATATTTTACAATGTTCAGCCTGGTAGCTAGTGCGTTCCTTATATTAGAACAATGATACTTAAAGTTATATTTGGAATCAAATGTTACACCTAATATTTTCATATTATTATTGTTAGGTATAGTATAGTTATTATTTTTGAGATTTATTTGGCTACAATTTCGTTTTTTGCAAATATGCAAATTTTTGCATTTATTTAAGGAGATCAGGGCGCCCGATGGCAGTGACCAGTTGTGTATGGCATTTGAGGCGTTATTGAAAGGCTCTTCAATGTCTGAGGTTTTTGTTTGGGTGGATATGAGGTAAATGTCGTCGGCATATAAGCAGTGCTTGATGTTACGGTGTTTACTCATAAGTCTGCTTATGTCGTCGAATGCCACCAAGAAAAGTGTGACCGACAATGGCGAGCCTTGGGGAACTCCATTGTGGAGGGGGAATGTTTTGGAAAAGGTGTCATTCGTTTTACAACGAAATTTTCTCTTTGTCAGAAATGATTTCACATATTCAAAAATTTTTGGGCCGATTTGCCATTCCTGTAGTTTTTGCAAGACCACGTGACAACCGATGTTGTCAAATGCCTTGGCAAAATCTACGGAAAGGATAGAAATGTGATTCTTTTTTGAGAGATTTTTACATATGTATGTGGTGATTGAGAAAGAGAAGTGCATCTAAGGTGCTTTTCCCAGACTGAAATCCTACTTGGAATGGAGATAGGAGCTTTTTGGTATTTAAATACCACATCAACCTTGTAGCGATTATTTTTTCCATGATTTTGCTCATGCACGGAATTAGTGAAATGGGGCTATAGTTTCTTAAGTAGTTTGGTTCTTTATTTGGTTTGAGTATTGGGATGACTGTGGCAGTCTTAAAACTTTGTGGAATCACTCCGGAGTCGAAAATGGAATTGTAGAGCTGGAGTAGTCTTAGCTTTGTGGGTTTCGGTATTTTTTTTAGCATTTCGTAATTGATTTTGTGAAATCCCGGAGTGGTACCTTTCACCGATTTTGGAGCATACTCCAGTTCACTGAAGTTGATATCGGTCTCGAGATGTTTTGCTAGATTGTCGGTATTATCGTTTGCGCGCATGGTGGTAACGTTACTGGCAGAAGCGATGAATTGCGGTGGGAAGTTGGAATTTTCAGATGATTTTGAAAAATGTTGGGCGAATTCGAAAGATATGTCGCTTCTATTTGTTATGTTTGAACTATTTATATTTATAGATGAAATGCTAGTGGGGTTATATGTACCTGTGAGAGTTTTTATTCTTTTCCAAATAGTTGCTGTTGCGGAGTTGGGGCTAATTTCTTTCGTAAAATTTTCAAAGCTTCTACGTTTGGCCGATTTCTTTTCCCTATTGAAAAGGGCGTTCTTTTTTTTTAAATTAATCAAAGAATCGAGAGCTCTTTTTTGTTGATATTCCCTCCAGGCTTTAACTTTTTCTTTATGGAGATCGCTTAAAGCGGGACTCCACCATGGGACTTGCCTTGATCTATATGGGTGGAAGGTTGTTGGTATAGCTACATTTGCTGCATTTCTAATTGCTTTTGAGATAATAGCTGCTTCTTTATTAGTGTTCCTTTGCGTATATTCCGGTAGATGGTTGGAGATAAGCGCGACTTGGTACTTATCCCAGTTAGCCTTAGCTGTATTGAATCTAGCTGGCTTAGGGTTTTTGTAAGAATTGTTTGAAGGGAATGAAATCGAGCAGATTATTGGGTAATGGTCGCTGTTGTGTAAATCTTTTAGCGTGTACCAAGTTGTAAGTGGGAGTAATTGGGGTGACGACAAAGTTATGTCTACGTGTGTGAAAGTATTGTGTGTAGAGAAGTGTGTTGGGCTATTGTTGTTAAGTACACATAGGTTTCAACTCAGTATAAAGTCTTCTATTACAATACCCTTTGGGATTGGCTTTAGGTGAGCCCCATAGGGGGCTCCAGCTATTGTAATCTCCGGCTAGAACTACAGGTGTGTTAACTGATGAGGGGATTGCCTCCAAGTCGGAGACCGAAAACTTTTGGATTGGTGGAATGTATATAGATACAATGGTTACCGGATATTGAAGATTAACTTCTACGGCGACTGCTGAGATGTTAGAGGTGATATTTAAGATTTTATGTGGGATACTATTGTGCACTAGTATGCCACAGCCTTGCTTAGCGTTAGTTATATGAGGGAAATTATGAAAATGCGCTGAGTATTGTTTTGGTGGATGTGGAAGGTAATTGTGCTTAAGGTGAGTTTCCTGGATACATATAACGTGGGGTCTGCGATCTTTTATTAAGAGTTCTAAATCTTGGTAGTTGTTGTGATATCCTTTAATATTCCATTGTAGAATATTAAGTATCATAATGTATAATATTAATTATAATTCACTATAAAAGCTGTTAAATGAAAACAGCTCATAGTGTAGGCTCGTCGTGATCTATTTCTATATCATCAACTTGAACCTGTGAGACTGATGTAGAGTGGAGTTGATAATGTACATAATTCATGTAGTCGTCGGGCAGTTGGTAATTAGAGAGAGTTTCTGAAGAATTGATAGTATTTGTAATCGTGTGAGCAATTGGATTTTAGATTGAGTTATTAAAAGAGTTTGCACTGAGGTGAGGCGTATGCTCTGTGAGTGCCCGGGCACTCATCTCTGAGTTGTTTATAGTAAACGAGCTCATGCTGTGAGATGTTGGAGTAAGTGAGCTAGTTGTGTTCGGCTGTGTTACGAGAGATGATGATTCTTGTACTGTAGTGCTTTTGTTATTTTTAAGAAAGTTGGGGGAGAGAGATGCGAAGTGGGTTGTGGTATTATCTTCTGAGTTGAGTGAGTGCTTGGGTAAAGAGAGTGCGGGTGGCTTATTCGTGTTTATGTTATTTGCTGTGTTTTGAGAAGTGTCAGAAGTTGTTGTTTTTGAGATAGGATGAGATGGTGAATTTTCGGCGGTTGTACTGGGTAGTAGGACAGGGGAAGGTTCGGAGGTTATTGCGGATGCATACGTTTGTTTTCCATTGAGAGAAAACGGGTTTTGTAGCTTGAATAGCCGCTTGGCTTCATTGAAGTTACACTTATTTTGTGTTTTTATTTTTAATATTTGTTTTTGCTCAAGGTATTTAGGACAGTCTCTAGCTGAAGCGGGGTGTGGACCAAAGCAGTTGGCGCACATTTTGCGTTGGCATAGTTCAGGGGTATGAGGGGGAGATTGCAGACCTCACAGGTGGTGTTGTTGTTGCATTTTTTAGTGGTAAGACCGAGAAGCTGACAATTACGACAACGCATTTTTGTTGGGAAATGTTCTTCTACTTTTAGGGAATACCATGCAACATCGATATCGTGGGGGACTTTATAAAGGTCAAATGTAAGAACCATTCGTCCTGTTGGCAATGGATTTCCATTCACTTTTTTGGTGAACTTGTAGACATCTACAACTCCTTGCGATTTAAGGCCTTCAATAATTTCTTTTTCATCGGTTTCGGCTAGGTTTTTGTCATAAATGGTACCTTTACACGTGTTAAGAGATTCGTGGAAGCACACCGATATTGGGCATAAGCCACCAAAATTTTTACATTTTATGAACTTTTCAGCCACCTTTTTAGATTTTGTAAGTACTAATAAACTGCCGTCCTTGAGAATGCTTACGGAGCTGTACTCTGTACTTATTCCGTCAAGGGCTTTCTTTTTAGCGAACACGCTATACTTAGAAATTTTGTTGTTTTCGTCAGCGGATTTTATAATGATGAACTTTGGATCATTTTGGTTAACAGTCTTGGTGATTGGCGATGGTAGGGATGGGTAAAGGTCTTTATTAGCACTGGTTGTTTTTTTTCGTTTCGATTTGGGGGAATTGACATACTATCAGATAGTATGTCAAATCGGTTCCCCGAGGGGAACGGAATATTATTTTCCATTAGGAATCAACACTTCAGGCTTTTATTTGTATTTTTACACTTCACAACAAGAAAATTATAGGAAAGTCAATTGCACTAAGCACGTGGAGAGTAAGAATACTCTGAGAGAGAAGTAACGCAGCGATAATTAACACAACTATTCGGTACGAAGTGTAGTCGACGACTGTGGGATATTTATTCATATATTTTTTTAGTGAGAAGAATTCACCCATCTGGCTCTCAAAAAAGGAAGCTAAAAAGAGCAAAGACTGAACAGGCCAAAGAGCTTGCTGAAACTTTATCTAAATATCTATTAGATAGTAAAAAAAGAAAGATGCCGTCAGCGAACAAATTCATCAAACTGTTGATTCAGTCCCCAATACACAAATAAATGATGCTGACATTACTAAAAAAGGTGTAACGTCTTGTGATACTAAAAAAACTCTGCCGTAAGCGACAATGAAGAACAGAATTGATGAGACTATTAAAACCAGAAAACAAACTGAGAAAGAGAATACTGCTTCGTATTTCTGGTTATCCAATGATGCTGCAGACTAGCCAATACCATTGCCAGATCATATTAGAAGTTTAACAGTCGAAAGGGATAGTGAAGTATTTCAAAACAAGGACAGACCTTTTGAAGCTATAGAAAGGCCAGGGGAGAACACTAAGGGAACACATCGTTGTTTAACTTCGTCTTGGTTTTACTCATGTTTAAACGAAACTAAACATTTAAGGAAATGGATGCTATATTCACCATCATCGAAGAAATTATACTGTTATTGCTGTCGGTTATTTGCATCTGAGGGAGACAAAAGTGTTAGTAAATTTGTCTCTGGTTTTTGTCAATGGTGGAAATTAAATCCAAAGGTTTCACAACATGAATCACCTAATAAACATTTATCAATTTTAGAAAAATGGAAATCATAAATTATGGGTTTGAAACTTAATGAAACCATTGATAAACATAACTTGAAAATAATTGACAGAGAAACTGAGATGTGGAGAGACTTTTACCATCGACTTTTAGATACTCGTATAACACTATTTTTATCCGAACCAAATCTTGCTGTTCGAGGCCATCGTGAAGAGATTTCTTCTGAAAACCGGGGAAATTTTCTATTTGGTACGACTGTTATCAAAATATGATCCAGTGTTGAAAGAGCATTGCCTTAAACTTGAAGCTACCGCGAGTTCCAGTTATTTGTCAAAAGGTATACAAAATGAATTTATTCAATGTTCGGGTGAACATGTGAGGCGAACAATTATTGCAGATATAAAAAAGGCCAAGTATTACGGAATCCTTTTTGACAGCACCCCTGATGAAGGTAGATTCGTTCATATAGAGAATGACATCCTGGAGGTACGTTAATATTTCTTGGGTTTCATTTTGATGTCTGGAAAAACCGCTGAGGATATGTCGAAAGATATACAGGAACAGCTAGAAAAAGATGGACTTGTTATTTCGTTGTGCAGGGCTCAAGGTTATGACAATGCAGTATCAATGGCAAATATTCACGGAGGTGTGGAACGGAAAAACCGAGAAGTCAATCCAAAAGCGCTTTTCAGTCCGTGTTCGAATGATTCTTTGAATCTTTGCGAAGTCCACGCATTTTCATGCGTTCCTTCTAGTGCCACGTGTTTTGGAACAGTAGAGAAATTATATTCATTTTTTTCGGTATCCACGAAGAGATGGGAGTTGCTTTATGAGAAAACAGAAAAAAAATTAAATTGTTTATCTGATTCCCGCTGGAACGCACATTACGAGTCAGTAAAAGTAATCAAAGAAAACGCAGAGGCAATAATCAATGTTCCGCCGTAGCCGAATGGGTCGGTGCGCGACTACCATTCGCAATTCACAGAGAGAATCTCGTGAAACACCAAAATTAAGAAAAACATTTTTCTAATAGCGGTCGCCCCTCGGCGGGCAATGGCAAACCTCCGAGTGTATTTCTGCCATGAAAAAGGTCCTTATAAAAATAGCTGCCGTTCGGAGGCGGCTTAAAACTGTAGGTCCCTCCATTAGTGGAACAACATCAAGACCCGCACTCCACAAAATAAGAAGAGGAGCTCGGCCAAACACCCAAAAAGGGTGTATGCGCCAATTATATATATATAATAATCAATGTGCTCGAAAATTTATAAGAGCCTTCACAAGCAAATTTAGATACAAGATCGGATATGTACAATTTTGGTTCTCTATATTGGAGGAAGTTAATTTTGTTCAAAAATATTTACAGTCCCCAAAAATTACTCTGGATATAGGACTCATCAAAATAAAAGCCCTTGATGAATATTTAGTGCCCGCACGAAGCGCAATTGTAGAAAATGCTGTAACTTTTGGCATAAAAAATGCAATGATATGAATATTAACATCGGGAGACGAGGAAGAAGGGAGGTAAAAAAGAACGGGGTGGCGGGTGAACTAGCTCGTGATGCTGAATTATCGATTCAAGATGGAATACGGTGGTCAATGTTTGAATGTATAGACCAATTTATACAGGAATGGTCGCAACGACACAAGACTATCAAACAAATAAACAATATTTTCCAAATAATTGAAACAAAGTTCATGATGGAAGCTTCAGATGACGCTCCGGCTGTAGCTCTGGGTAATCAGGTAGAAATTAACAATGAATTTGACAAAGAGCAGGTTTTACAAGAAATAAAAAGATACCACAGCCACATCCGTTCTACCGATACGAGTGCGGACATTGCACCAAGATGTCCTACAATTCATAATAACATGGGACTTTACTGAATCCTTGCTCTGCATATCGCTTATACTTCAGTATTTCTTAACCATTTGCATTTCAAATGCATCATGTGAGCGCAGTTGTTCTAAATTGAAGCTACTTAAAAATTACCTTCGATCTACAATGAATCAAGAGCGACAAAATGCGAATGTTGTCATTACTCCCACTACAAAATCAGCTTTCTATGGTTGCTGCACGACTAATCGACAAATGCTGTAATGTTGCGGCTATGGTTACGGTTACGGATATGTCGTTTTGACTACGGTACCACTAATTGGAGCTTTATGCTGTTGCACAGAATCGTCATGTAAACAAAATTATGCACATGACCCTTGGGCACAAGAGTAGGGTATAAATATGAGCTTTAAATGGAGCAAATGTAGCAGAAATTTCGAAGAGTAGCCAAATTTAGTTAATTTCTGAAAAGTTGATGCCAAGTCGGATAATGGAAACACTGAACATGAGCGCAAGAGTATAACGTACGATTGCCAGCGCTATTGTTGTACTGCCGAACCCGATGTACCACGTAAACCCCCGTAATAGGACGGTCACAATGAGGGTTTTCATAGAATTTATGGTAATCGCGGACGGTGGGTGCAACCAAACTCCGATATAGGCACGCACAATTAGTTTTCAGGACAACTTGGTTAAGCCTGGCTTTACTATGCTCTTTCAAGCTTTTATTGAAAAGATAAGGGTGCATTTTAATTGACTCAATTATTTTCTATTCCATTTATTGTTTGTATTTAACTTGATAAAATAAAAAACACCACCCATAAACATTTTCCGCGTTACAAAATTCTTCTTCTTTATTCATTTTCTCGGTGAAGGTTACGGAAAAATGTATATGAAGTGTTCAAACAAGTGAGGGATTACTAAACCACCCGTACATTCAGAAACTCGTCTGCATTTGAAGCAATCAAAAGGCGTCTTCCTTGTGGACTTGGAAAACGAGCTCATCCGACTATAGACGCAAATGCTTCTTCTTCCAAGTAATTGATTTGAGATTGGGTGAATTATTTATTAGTTCATTTGCATTACGCTTCTCTATGAAAAATGGCACAGCGTCAATGCGAAAAGAATCCACCCCACGATCAAACCAAAATTCCAAAACCTTGATCAAATGTTTTTTTACCATAGGATTCGTGAGATCAAAGTCAGGTTGCTCAGGTAAAAACTGGTGTAAATAGTACTGTTGGCGTTCATCATTCCAAGTCCACATAGAACCACCAAAACTAGATATCTGTGCGAAGAAATGAAGAATAGACGTTGATAAAAGGAAAAATAGGAACCAATAGCTAATCTGGCTACGCACCCAATTACTTGGCTCACTACGCTCGCCTGTTTCCGGATCGATTTTACCGTCTTCCCATATATAAAAATCATCATAACCATCTTCACGACGAATCGACTTTTGAAGCCACACACACTCAGAACTCGAGTGATTTGGTACAAAATCCAATATCATCTTTAGACCCCATTTATGCGCCTTTGCAAGCAATTCATCAAAATCCTCCATTGTACCAAAGAGCGGATCAATGCTGGTGAAATTCGTTATATCATAACCCATATCTCTCATTGGCGATTCGAAGACAGGCCCAAGCCATGCAGACGTCACCTATTTCCTTGAGAAATTCCAAACGAGATGTAATGCCATTTAAGTCACCTATACCATCACTGTCACTGTCCATACCCTACAAGACAGCTGACTATCATATTAGCACTCATATAATCATCATCACTATCATCATCCAACTACACATTTTTGTTCTAGCCGTGGGAAAGTTCTGATAGTTTCCCCTTGTCGGTGTGATATTCTATCTCTCTTTTACCAATAGCAATTTCTTATAACTGAAAAATATATCTGCCCTGCTCTAAAGGCACACTAAACTCCTCATTGTTGTCATCACAAACTCATCAGCACAAATGGCCTAAACTCCTCATTCGAAATTACACGACGAAAACGAAATTACATTTATATTATTATATTCATTTATTGTTTACAAACTAGTTATTATAAAATTTTATATTATATATTTACATATTTAAAGATTTTACATATCTGCACATTTCAAGATTTTACATATTTAAAGATTTTACATATTTACACATTTCAAGATTTTACATATCTCCTTGCTCATCAAATTGGCAAGAGTTTTTTTATTTATGCTCATAATTTTAACTAAAATATTGTATGTTAAATGTGAGTTAGTATTTAACTACTTAAAATAAAGTTATTAAATTACAATGCCTTATTTATAACTTGCAACTTAAATTCTGATTGTAGACAAATTTGTGTATGATCTGAAAAAAAGAAAAGTTTTGTTAGTTAGTATTTAACTACTTAAGTTAATGTTAGTAATTTACAATACCTTGTTTAAAGTTCACGTTATATTTTCCTTCCTTTCCTTTCCTTTTATTTTATGTATAATCTTCTGAAAAAAAGAAAATTTTTATTATTTCTATATTATTATTTCATTATTATTATTATTTTTATATTATTATATTTATTATTTTTACTTTTTATGAAAATATTATTTATCGCACTTTTCACTATTTTGAACAAAATATCACAATTTGTTCAGAGCAGCCACAAAATTGCACCTTCCCACTTTGTTCTTGTTTTTGTTGTAGCAGCATAAGCATTCTCCATACATATACGGAGAATACTGCTGAAGTGACAGTCCATGGCCGGATATAAATCCGGTAACGTAGAACGTTAAAAATTCTTATTTAACCAAAATGCTTAAGAAACCACGATAAAATAACATTTGGTTAGAATTTAAATATACGTACCTGATTTACACTGATTTTTTCACAATACACTTTTCACAATCACAAAAAACACCACCGCCTTCCACGAGGAATATGAATAATTATGAAAGCGCGAATTGTTTGAAAGCGCGGCTAGAAATTCCTTTCAATACTTCTTAGTATTGCCAATTCCTGGGAACAACTAATAGTCGGAATGGCGTGCTGCCAGAAATAGAGCACAAAAAATAATTGACGAAAACAGTTCGTTTTTACGTTAAAGGAAAAATTTCGCGATTTAAATGTAATACATATAATAAATTGTTTAAAATATTATATAATATGTTTATTGGGTTACAATATAATTTTATGAGACCACTGTCAAATTCAATCACACTTTCCTGAATACATTTTGAATACATGTAATTCTATTGAAAACTGAGTGTTGGTTTTTGTATGTAAATTTGTATGTTTTTTTAATTTTTTGCTTATTTATGTATTTTATACTCAGTGTGCTTATTTTGTTTATACTTATATGTATCTACATCAATGAAAATAAGGAAACTGTAAACTCCCAATTTTTGTTTTAAAAAATACCCAATCAATATTTCTCCCGCTGTGGCATTACTGACGAATAGTATAAAAAAGGAGCATTTCAACAGCGCTTTCACGAGAAAAAGAGTTTCACATTTAGTTATCTCTTTTGCTCTTTCGACAATTTTCAATTTGTCAATGCGCATGTATTAGAGACTAATAAAATATTTGTCAATGGGTTGGAATTTTTGGCGAAAGTACTCAGCACTGTCTTGTAGGGTAAAAGATCGAGGATAGAGCTGATAGAGTGTGGCGGACTCCCACCAGTCGACTGTGGTGTTCGCAGAAGCGCTAAAACCGCAGAAAAGTGTGATTGTAAATAAGCGTAATAAAGCGGACACCATTTCGGTAAGTACTAACGTACCGCTAATGATGACCAAACTTATATTTATACTTGCCAGTAGACTAAGATAAGAACGTTTATTGCCCGAATAGGGAAATTAAATATTATATGACTGTACAGATATTTGATTGGCGAACAACGGAAATCCCTAAATGCTTCACATAAATTCTGGAGCGATTGTTATCACCAGACAGCAAATTGTGCTACCAATTTTGTATTTATTCATACCTTTTTTACCCCTGCGTAGCTCTTCAATAAAAATTTGTACGTCAGTCTGAAACCTGTATGTAAATACAGATTACATATACAAATTTAAGGAAATTTTATGTTTCAATAAACCAACTATTAAATTAAAAGTTTATGTCGACATTTTTAATTTCAAACCATAGAAACTTTGAGCACCGAAAACGTCTACACCCCTTTAGAAGGTCATTGAGCTGAATAACCTGGAACTGGTGGTGGTTAATCGAGCATAAAGATAGCGAACAGAAAAGTGGCGAATAGAAGAGGCCTATTGTGGATTCGCCTCAGCCGTTGACGACAAAAAATTGAGAAGTGAGCGATAAGAGTGAATACAAAACAAAAACGATATTGGTGACGTTGGCTGCTATTGCAGCTGCGCTTGAGATCAAGAATACGTTGAGAGTGCACGTTAGAAAGTGAATACAGCGGAAACGAAATGTTTGCGTGGTTATTTTCGGTTAGAAAATGGGAGCTATAAGCAATTGTATTTTACGCTGCTCTGAAGCATTCAAATAATTGTAGACAAATACAATATCAATGAAAACTATAAATTTATTTATCTAAGCGGACCTGAGTGCTATATAATTTTAGTTAAAAGCTGGTTTTAGAGTGTCTATTTTCTTTCTTTTTCTACTTTATAATGAATGAAATGTACAATTTGCGACTACAACTACGGTCCAATCATTTCAATATGAGATTCGTACTAAAGGTACACCTAATTCTCTTTTTACACGAATTTTTTTTCCACGAATTTGATTTAACACGAGTTAAAAAGAGAAAAAAAATTTTTTTTTACACGAATTGTTTTGTTTTAACACGATTTTCAATATATTATGAATTTTTCTTGAATCTCATAGAGCAAATCGGATTCATTGTTTGGGATTTTTGTTTTAGCATATCGGTTTAGGCTATTTGTTTAGGATCTTGGAATATCAGCATGTAATCGCATCTATACAGGATGAGCGGCTTTGGGCTGTTATCGTGTACATCTGTTGCTATAAAAATATGTGTATATGCGTGGGATTCCCCGAATTATGCATAGAGTAAAGACGTAATGTACTTTTTACGCAATTTAGTTTGGTTTTGAGAGTTGAAAAGAAAAGACGCTTAGTTGTTGTGAGTATTTAAAACATTATAAGTAAAATAAAGTTAGTGCTCGTATAGATTTATTAACTCAATAACAGGTAAGCTTTAAATAATTTTCAAATCTTTGCATTATTAATATGAAAAATATTTCGGTAGCCTTAATACAATGTCACATAATTCACCTGTAATAAAAGCCAAGAGGAAGGCGATCAGTTTAGATACTAAAATTAAAATTTTAGATCAACTTACAACAGGATAAGGAGCAAGGGCTGTAGGAAAGCATTTTGGTATTCATGAAGCTACCATAAGAACGATCAAGAAAAATGAAACTGCGATTAGAAAATCGGTATGTTCTGGAACGAAAATAAGTGCTAAATCATCGTCATACATAAGAGATGTCAAAGAGAAGATGGAAAAAGCTTCGGTAATGTGGATTGAAGATAAATCACAAAAACGAATACCAGTAGATGGAATTGCTATCAAGCAAACTGCATTAAGAATTTATAAACGTATTAAAGAAGTTGAGCCAGGCACTTCATCTCAGTCAAACAACCCGAATTTTCTGCAAGTACAGGTTGGATGACAGGTTTTCTTAAACGACATGCTCTCCATAATGTAAAAATTAAGGGAGAAACTGCGTCTGCAGATGAATTGGCTGCCAAAAAATTTCCTGAAAAACTTAGAAAAATTATTGAAGGTGGAGGATACACCCCAGATCAAGTTTGGAATGTAGATGAAAGTGGCCTCTTTTGGAAAGAAATGCCGAGCAGAACTTATGTTGCAAAATCGCAGAAAACTGCCGGTGGTTTAAAAGTAGCAAAGGACCGTGTAACATTGTTGTTTTGGTCCAATGCTTCAGGAGAACGTATGTTAAAACCACTGCTAGTAAATCGTGCTTTAAGACCACGCTCGATGAAAAGTGTAGATTTCAATAAACTGCCAATTTACTGGACAGCAAACAAAAAGGCAAGGATGACCAGTGCAATCTTTACAGAATGGTTCCAGAAATACTTCATTTCAGAAGTTAGACGCTACATGAATGCAAAATGTCTAGAATTTAAAGTTCTTTTAATTCTAGACAATGCACCTTGCCATCCGCTCTTGAAGCACCCAAATGTGCAATTTTGCTATCTTCCACCTAACACTACATCCTTAATACAACCGCTAGACCAAGGGATCATTGCTACTTTTAAAAAGTACTACATAAAACGTTCATTCCAATACGTGGTAGACAAACTAGACCATAATGAGGATTTAACAGTCATTGATATGTGGAAAACATTTTCTATTATGGACTGCATTAATCAAGTTGGGTTAGCGTTAGCTGACTTAAAGCCATCAACCTTGAGCTCATGTTGGAAAAATATTTGGCCAGAATGTGTCAAAAGCAAAGATCCTGATCCTGTCATCCATAATAACGCTGTTTTTACTGACATCACAACGCTGGCACATACAATTGGTGGAGATGGATTCGATGATCTATCATTTGCCGATATAGAGGAATTATTAGCTGATAAAAGCTTGAGCGAAAATGAAATTATAGACCTCACCCTTGAGACTCATCAAGACAGAGAACATAGCGATAATGACGAAGAAGATCCTCCCATTTTAAATGCAAATCTAATTAAAGAAGGTCTTGATCTTGCCAGAAAATTAGGTAATCATTTTCAACAACATGATCCTGATGAGGAACGAGCTGCAAAATTTCAACGTGAACTGAAATCATTAATGGCATCTTACAGGGAACTTTATAGAGGTTTATCACGAAATTAAACACAATCTTTAATGACTGATTTCCTTCTAAAAACTACTGAATTATTAACACAGGAGCCTAGAGATGATAATCCAGAAACAATTTCACAAGATGATGAACAAAATAATTCTAGTGATGGCA
The DNA here is from genome assembly GCA_037575425.1 of Anastrepha fraterculus. Classification (NCBI taxonomy): domain Eukaryota; kingdom Metazoa; phylum Arthropoda; class Insecta; order Diptera; family Tephritidae; genus Anastrepha; species Anastrepha fraterculus. Next base: position 76,278 of record JAYXIM010035109.1, on the reverse strand, counting down.
GTGATATTCTAGTCTTACGCAAACGTTTGCGTTTATTGTCAGAAAGTGACAATGCATACAAGTTTTTTATGTTTTTATTATTTTTACTTGTTTTATATTAATGAATTTCAGATATTATTTTCTTTTTTTCAAAGTATAATTTATTTCTTATAATATATTTAAAGAATTAAAATGTGTAAACACGAAATAAATTCTTTAGTGAACTCTAAAAAGAATTTTTTAGTATTGTTTTCACCTAATTCTCTTTTTACACGAATTTTTTTTTCACACGAATTCCTTGGGAACGTATCTATCGTGTAAAAAGAGAATTAGGTGTATTACGAAAATAAATCCAACAACTGACACGGGGCAAATATTCTCAGTGGTAGGCATTGAGGATTGCTTTTGACGTGAACAACCATACGTTGGCTTATCTCAAGTGGAATCTCCAAATGTACTTTGATATCAGAAGCACTAGAACGTTTGACGTTGATGTGGAGTGATGTGATTACCTATAACTACTAGGTTAGAAATATTCATGTGTGCATATGTGTTTGGAATAAGTATTGAATAAATAATTTCATGTAGTATTTAATAGTTTTATATAAGTTTATTTGAAGAAATCATTAAAAGCCTACCAGAGCTAAAATTCTGGCATTCTGCAACTTTTAAACCACTTAGTGTCATCTTTTGGTGTAGGGAAATCAGAGGCAGCCCCACTCGTCATCCAACTCATTGATTTCTATCAAAAGTTCCGGTTCACAATCAATTACATCAATATTAATTCATCTGCACTAAAATTATTCACAAAATGACCATCATTGTCGTGTTTCTTATCCGAAAAATTCGCAACTCGTTCATCGACTGCCCATTTCTTTTCCTCGGTAATTTATTGGTAGCGCGTTCGTCTATTCAATACAAAAAATGCAAATCATAGCGGTATTTTGCCGAACTAAACATACAGAGTTGAAGAATATTTCGCTCAATTTTACCAAATTTTGGAGGCAATAGAGAAAAGAGAATGATTTGTTGATGCATCAGCAGACAATTTTTCTAAAATTCAGGGGAGCATTTTACAAAATTTCTGGAAATCTGTTTACAAAAAAGATATGTTTTTTGCGAGTAATCGTAATAGGGTCCGGCGAGCCTTAGCCTTAACAATAATAGCTCATTGAACTCACATTTGAAAAATACATAATATTTCCAACAATTATTATACGCCAAACTCGTGATTTCCATTTGCTTTTATAACTCAATAATGTAATGAAGAAATATACATGCATGTAAATAAAATATGTATGTTTTCAATTACTATATAAACACACACAGTTTATCAATGAAGTATTTTCACATCTACTAATCTAGCGAAATTCAGACAATTTACTTGTAATTTTTCATGATTTGTTTTCAATTTTTGGTTTTGTTTGACTAATATAAAAAATTTAGAGGCCAATAGTAGAAATACGAAATAACTGCCGTTTAAAAATAGCACAAACATTAAAAAGCAAAAACAATATACACTTCAAACACAGCTGTTAAAAAGACTTTTTACATTTGCATTTAATAGATTTACGTTATAATACTGGAGTAGCTTGTGCCATTCCTCTAAAATAACATTCTTGAGCTCTGCTCGACCTTTTGAGAGTTTTTTTCTTATTTTTTTCCTAAAATATGTCCACAAATTCTCTCTGGATTAATATCCAGATTTTGGGCTGGTGTATTCAATACTTTTGTATTTTGTATTTGGATCGCTATCGGCAAAGTGGCCGCCGTGGCCTCGGCGGCACACCTCCATCCGATGGTCCAAATTTTCGATGACGCTGAGGTATAATTGAGGTTGTATGCCGTTAATGTGCCGAATTATCTCATCCTTTAGCTCTTGACTTGTTGCTGGCTTATCGACGTACACCTTTTCTTTCAAATAACCCCAAAACAAGAAGGCCAACGGTGTCAAATCACATGATCTTGGTGGCCAATTGACATCGCCGCGACGTGAGATTATTCGGCCATCAAATTTTTCGCGCCAAAGAGCCATTGTTTCGTTAGCTGTGTGACAAGTGGCACCGTCCTGTTGAAACCACATATCGTCCACATCCATATCTTTCAATTCGGGCCATAAAAAGTTCGTTATCATCTCACGATAGCGAACACTTTTCACAGTAACTTCCTGACCGGCCTTATTTTGGAAAAAGTCCACTGAGGTGAAAATATGCCTCATCACTGAAGATGATTTTCTTCAAGAATTTGTCATTCACTGTTGCCATTTCCTGCCACCATTCTGACCATTGACGACGCTTGAAATGGTCAAGTTCTTAAGTCAATTGCACCTTGTAAGCGTGTAAATGCAAGTCGTTATGCATAATATTCATCAACGACGAGCATGAGAGGTGCATTTGTTGGGCACGACGACGAGTTGAGGTGTACGGCTCTTCAACCACTCTATCGCGAACAGCAGGAATATTTTCTGCAGTGCGAGCTGTACGAGCTGTACGAGCATGCACTGGTGATTTCACATCTCCTACAGACCCAGTTTGCTCAAAGTTTTGCACAATTTTCCCGATTGTACGCACATTTGGACGATTAAATTGACCGAAAAAATCACGAAGTGCGCGATATGCATTTTGATTTGAACGCCCGTTTCATAATAAGCCTGAATAGTTTTAACGCGTTGCTCGATTATGTATCTTTCTAGAATTCAAATTGAGTTTGTCTGAGATTGAAAAATGTCAAATGAAATGTAGAAAGAAACTTGACGTTTGGGTGTGGTCACATTCAACATCGGCCCTTGAAATTTAACCACCCTTTATATACTAGTTTGTCGGTGCTAAATAAAAGATTTCTGCAAACTGTGCACACTTTTTTCTTTGCTATAATTTGAAACGATGTCCATTCACCAGGCATTTTTGTGTTCTTTATAATTTACAATCGTGCGTGATATTTTGATCAACAAATCACTCTTACAATCATTCTATAACTGGTTGATGGCTAACGCGTGTGAGATAACGGTATATCAAATAATCTGAACAAACGATGCCGAAAAGAGCTTTTTTGACAGGGTTTTTGTTTTTGCTTGCTTTGGTGGATTCAAAAAGTTTACCGCTACGGAGTACTGTTAACTATGTAAGTTAATGAAATAATTATGCAAGGCTCTCGAAATTCAGTCAACAGCGATGGTTTTATTGGTATTGTGTTTTTAATCAATTTTAAAATATTGAGGTGGGTGTGTGTATGTGCATATGTACATATGTACGTTTACCGTATACCTGTTCAGTGATTCGGCATGCTTCTGTGCAGACAAACCGATGTGACACGGTGTCGCAGTCCTTTCTGAGCGGGCAACAATCAAAAATTTGATTGTCCCAAATGTACATATAAATAGACGTATTTGGTATTGTTGGAATGCTTTAGAAAAAAACGTATTCCTTATCTCGGTCTAAATTTCGTCGAATATATAAAAGGAAAAAAACAAGATTTTCTGTCTCAGCGTACTCTAGTCCACTAAGGACTCTTTTTAGCAAAATGCATTCGTTTTTCTTTTTGCCACAGCCCTGGGCCTCGTTTACTATTTGCGTATACGAACAAAGATTTCGTTGCTCGCCTTTACCACTCGTCGCATTTCCTCTTCTTGTCATATTTCATTCTTGGTCTTGTTTGAGATTGTGACTCTATGTAAGGTTTTTATTTTTGTGTTCGAAACAAAACGTCGATTAACTATAAAAATTTAACTTTATTTCGCGGATATAAAACTGAATTAAAGCGAAGAAACTTTGTTAGGGCTATTTTGCGCACGCACAGGTGGTGGCTTAGTGTATGCCAAGTGACAATCGTTTATGTAAATTCGCTGTGCTATTATCACTACAGTCGCATCATAGACAAAAGGTCAGTTAATATACAATATACACCTAATTCTCTTTTTACACGAATTTTTTTTTACACGAATTTGATTTAACACGAGTTAAAAAGAGAAAAAAAATTTTTTTTTACACGAATTGTTTTGTTTTAACACGATTTTCAATATTTTATGAATTTTTCTTGAATCTCATAGAGCAAATCGGATTCATTGTTTGGGATTTTTGTTTTAGCATATCGGTTTAGGTTATTTGTTTAGGATCTTAGAATATCAGCATGTAATCGCATCTATACAGGATGAGCGGCTTTGGGCTGTTATCGTGTACAGCTATAAAAATATGTGTATATGAGTGGGATTCCCCGAATTATGCATAGAGTAAAGACGTAATGTACTTTTTACGCAATTTAGTTTGGTTTTGAGAGTTGAAAAGAAAAGACGCTTAGTTGTTGTGAGTATTTACAACATTATAAGTAAAATAATGTTAGTGCTCCTATAGATTTATTAACTCAATAACAGGTAAGCTTTAAATAATTTTCAAATCTTTGCATTATTAATATGAAAAATGTTTTGGTAGCCTTAACACAATGTCACATAATTCACCTGTAATAAAAGCCAAGAGGAAGGCGATCAGTTTAGATACTAAAATTAAAATTTTAGATCAACTTACAACAGGACAAGGAGCTACGGCTGTAGGAAAGCATTTTGGTATTCATGAAGCTACCATAAGAACGATCAAGAAAAATGAAACTGCGATTAGAAAATCGGTATGTTCTGGAACGAAAATAAGTGCTAAATCATCGTCATACATAAGAGATGTCAAAGAGAAGATGGAAAAAGCTTCGGTAATGTGGATTGAAGATAAATCACAAAAACGAATACCAGTAGATGGAATTGCTATCAAGCAAACTGCATTAAGAATTTATAAACGTATTAAAGAAGTTGAGCCAGGCACTTCATCTCAGTCAAACAACCCGAATTTTCTGCAAGTACAGGTTGGATGACAGGTTTTCTTAAACGACATGCTCTCCATAATGTAAAAATTAAGGGAGAAACTGCGTCTGCAGATGAATTGGCTGCCAAAAAATTTCCTGAAAAACTTAGAAAAATTATTGAAGGTGGAGGATACACCCCAGATCAAGTTTGGAATGTAGATGAAAGTGGCCTCTTTTGGAAAGAAATGCCGAGCAGAACTTATGTTGCAAAATCGCAGAAAACTGCCGGTGGTTTAAAAGTAGCAAAGGACCGTGTAACATTGTTGTTTTGGTCCAATGCTTCAGGAGAACGTATGTTAAAACCACTGCTAGTAAATCGTGCTTTAAGACCACGCTCGATGAAAAGTGTAGATTTCAATAAACTGCCAATTTACTGGACAGCAAACAAAAAGGCAAGGATGACCAGTGCAATCTTTACAGAATGGTTCCAGAAATACTTCATTTCAGAAGTTAGACGCTACATGAATGCAAAATGTCTAGAATTTAAAGTTCTTTTAATTCTAGACAATGCACCTTGCCATCCGCTCTTGAAGCACCCAAATGTGCAATTTTGCTATCTTCCACCTAACACTACATCCTTAATACAACCGCTAGACCAAGGGATCATTGCTACTTTTAAAAAGTACTACATAAAACGTTCATTCCAATACGTGGTAGACAAACTAGACCATAATGAGGATTTAACAGTCATTGATATGTGGAAAACATTTTCTATTATGGACTGCATTAATCAAGTTGGGTTAGCGTTAGCTGACTTAAAGCCATCAACCTTGAGCTCATGTTGGAAAAATATTTGGCCAGAATGTGTCAAAAGCAAAGATCCTGATCCTGTCATCCATAATAACGCTGTTTTTACTGACATCACAACGCTGGCACATACAATTGGTGGAGATGGATTCGATGATCTATCATTTGCCGATATAGAGGAATTATTAGCTGATAAAAGCTTGAGCGAAAATGAAATTATAGACCTCACCCTTGAGACTCATCAAGACAGAGAACATAGCGATAATGACGAAGAAGATCCTCCCATTTTAAATGCAAATCTAATTAAAGAAGGTCTTGATCTTGCCAGAAAATTAGGTAATCATTTTCAACAACATGATCCTGATGAGGAACGAGCTGCAAAATTTCAACGTGAACTGAAATCATTAATGGCATCTTACAGGGAACTTTATAAAGGTTTATCACGAAATCAAACACAATCTTTAATGACTGATTTCCTTCTAAAAACTACTGAATTATCAACACAGGAGCCTAGAGATGATAATCCAGAAACAATTTCACAAGATGATGAACAAAATAATTCTAGTGATGGCAGTGATATTCTAGTCTTACGCAAACGTATGCGTTTATTGTCAGAAAGTGACAATGCATAAAAGTTGTTTATGTTTATATTATTTTTACTTGTTTTATATTAATGAATTTCAGATATTATTTTCTTTTTTTCGAAGTATAATTTATTTCTTATAATATATTTAAAGAATTAAAATGTGTAAACACGAAATAAATTCTTTAGTGAACTATAAAAAGAATTTTTTAGTATTGTTTTCACCTAATTCTCTTTTTACACGAATTCTTTGGGAACGTATCTATCGCGTAAAAAGAGAATTAGGTGTATAAGGCGCTTTTCAATAGGTGCGATTCAACTTTTTTCCGATAGGGAGGGCGAACGACGCAATATTTTTTATTTTTCGCTTGTCATTTGTAAACTTCATTAGTATACATTTCATCATGGAACGCTACACACTTGAGCAACGATTGCAAATCGTGCAAATTTTTTTATGAAAATAATCGTTCTGTTGTTTTTATGAAAATATCGTTCTGTTCCAAAAAATCATCTTCAGTGATGAAGCTCACTTTTGGCTCAATGGCTTTGTCAACAAGCAAAATATGCGTTACTGGGCAGAAAGCAATCCACACGTGATTCATGAGGCACCGTTGCATCCCGAAAAAATTACTGTTTGGTGCGGTTTACATGCCGGCGGCGTAATTGGCCCATATTTTTTCGTTGACGAGAACGATCGCCACGTTACTGTGAATGGAAATCGATACCGCGACATGATAAACGATTATTTTTGGCCGCAATTGAATGGTATGGACTTAGACGACATGTGGTTTCAACAGGACGGGGCCACAAGCCACACAGAGTTATGTGAAGTCATTGGTCTACAGTAACAAGCCGGAGACGATTTGTGAGCTCGATTTATGCAAAAGAGTGGTCGAAAATTGGGTTCAACGATTGGACTTCGTAAAACGTGCACGCGGTGGTCATGCAAAAGAAATCGAATTTCATACTTAAATGTATATATATTCAAACTCGATAATAAAAAAAAAATAGTTAAAAAAGTCAAACCGTTTGTGTTTTATTCAAAAAAAAAAGTTTCAGCGCTCTTACTGAACAACGCTTTATATGTACACATGTCTATTTCTTTTCTAATAGCGGTCGACCCTCGGCAGGCAATGGCAAACCTCCGATATACATATGTATACATAAATATTTGGTAAATTCAAAAGCAATCTCTGAAGAAATTTTATTGCACTATAATGATATACTCGATATTACTCTAGCCAGTACCACTAAAATACTGTAGAAAATAAGTTTGGACAATCAGCTTGAACTGCCGATACTCGTTCATGCAAATGTACTTTACGCAGTCCATCGCAGAATTACCGCTTCATATGGCATCAAATAAATTCGTTGGCTTAAATCGACCTTGTCGCTGAAAAGTGAAAACAAGAAGAAACACATTTGTTTTCATAAACTTTTCCCAAGTGTCACCGCTCAAGACACTTACCCATAATTGTGTGGTGAATAGGAAGTGAGCAGCACGTACTCCATAGTCTTATTCGCCAAGCCATCTAAATATTCTATCTGGCTACCGAAGTTAGCTAGTAAACGGTACTCCTCACGACCAACAGCAGTTCTGAAAACGTTATTTCAATCAGTTGTGAAATTTAAACATCTGCACTTCAACTAACCTCACAACTTGAAAGACCTGCTCCTTCAATGCTCCATACGAAAATCCACCATCTTCTTTGAACGCCTTGAATGCTTCCGTTTGTTTCAAACTGGTCATTCCCTTGTATATGTTCAAGGTGCTACGTGCCACGCCTCGCTGAGTCTGTACATTGAGATATGAGTAGTTAGGATTGATGGGTAGCCAAGTGGAGTTTCCTGTGCTGAATCCGGCATTCTTCGAAGTGTCCCATTGCATTGGCGTACGCTCTGGATCGCGGAAGCTGCAAGTGTCGCTGTCGCAGCTAAAGTCTCCGTCAGTCATGCCGATCTCATCGCCCTAAATTGTGGAAGTAAAAATTGCAGCTTGTAATAAAAATTTCCTTAAGTGACAATTAACACTTACGTTATAAGTAACAGATGTGCCGGGCAATGCATGCACTATCATCGTCATCAGATCTGTCCTAGTTGCTCCTAAGCGTGTGGCTGGACGACTGTTGTCATGAGTTCCTACTACCCAATTGGCCATCTTATGATTCGTCCACATTATATCCATCCATTCTTTGGCGTATTCTTCAAAAGTCAGTGCAGTGGAACTTTCTCTTAATCGAACAAAGTTGAAATTCATTGGCAATTGACTTCCAATATGAGTGCCATTGCTGACATAAGTGCTCAAAATGTCAGTAGTGGTTAAAGCTTCGGGAATTTGTGGTCTATGGAGAAATGCAATTGATTAATTTATACAAAACTATTAATCTATTGATTATATGTGCCTCACAATGTGTCGCCGCCATGTTTTTGTTGGTATTCGTCTAAAAACTCGCGCCATTCGTATAATAATTCGAGAGTTTCTGGTTGATTCTGCGTATACTTATTTGATTCGCCGGGCGGTGCATCTGGATATGAACCATTTTCATAACGAAATTCAATGAAAGCTGGTACTGCATCAATGCGGAAACCATCCACTCCACGACCAAGCCAAAAGTCCAAAACCCCGATTAGACGTTCGCGCACTGCTGGATTTGTAAGATTAAAATCAGGTTGTTTGGCTAGAAACTGATGTAAGTAATACTGTTGGCGTTCTTCAACCCACGTCCACATAGAACCACCAAAGGCTGATTGCTGTAAAAAGAAATAAAGAGTAAAGTTTGATAAAAGGAAAAATAGCACACGATAACTAATCTATAGTAGTAACTCACCCAATTGCATGGCTCACTACGCTCGCCCGTTTCTGGATCGATTTTGCCATCATGCCATACATAGAAATCTTCGTAACCTTCTTCGCGACGTACCGACTTCTGGAACCACTCACATTCATCACTTGAGTGATTTGGAACAAAATCCAATATCATCTTTATACCCAATTTATGCGCCTTTGCAATCATTGCATCAAAATCCTCCATTGTACCAAAGAGCGGGTCAATGTTCGTGAAATTAGCTACATCATAACCCATATCTGCCATCGGTGATTCGAAGATAGGCGAAAGCCATGCAGCAGTCACACCTATTTCCTTGAGAAATTCCAAACGAGATGTAATGCCATTCAAGTCACCTATACCATCACCGTCACTGTCCATAAACGATCGAGGATAGATCTGATAGAGTGTGGCCGACTCCCACCAGTCGACTGTGGTGTTCGCAGAAGCGCTAAGAGCACAGAAAACCACAAATGTAAACAATCGTAACGTATCGGAAGCCATGACGGTAAGTACTAACGGACTACTGTTGGCCAAACTTATATTTATACCTCCAGATATATCAAGATTAGAACATTGACCGAATAGGCGAATTAAATAGTATATGACGAAATAACGGAAATCCCAAAACACTTCACATTCTAGACAATATTCGATAGTGTGCGGAGTGATCATTATCACCAGTGAGCAGATTGTGTGTGCTATGAGTTTTGTAAGTAAACATACCTATTTTATCTCTGGTCAGCACTTCGATAAAAATATTGAGAAATATGTTCAGTAGTCTGAGATTTGTATGATAAATGGTTGTTTTGATTTGAAAGTTTTAGGAAGTTGAGAGTTTGAAGCCAACTATAAAGCTAAAAGTGTTTAAATATATTGACATTTGTACCTACATTGGTATTCGGTAAACTATACTTTTCTAGCCTGTTTTAAGTAAAAGTAATGTTTATAATTTTGTAAAATATACATTTATAAAAATTAGTTCAATAATTCACTCAGTTGTATTTAGCTTTATTTTTTTAACATCCGGTCGCATTGCCGCGATTTCAGTTGTTGTTGGTGTTCTCCTGTTTTCAGCAGTCAAATCTCTCTCTCGCTACTGCAGTGTTGCCTAGTTTTGGATATAAAACCGCACTCAAATGCCCATTTAAAGAAAATAAAATGCCTAACTTCTATTGAATTACTTAAAGAACTTTGTATACATGACAAATTATCTTTGAAATGTGCGCTTTTTTTAATTAAATGTGTTATGATTGTGAACAATTTAATTTATAAGTTTTTTGTTAAGAGAAACTCTTGTGTTAAGAGAACGACTCTTTTGCTATATTTGACATTATGTAACAAGGTAAGGTATTATTTCTACTATGAATACACCTCTTAATGTCCTATGTCCCACTAAGGATTGAGGACCGGAATGAACGATTTCACCTCTATGGTTTTAATTCGCATTCAGTAAATTCAAACGCTTTTTAAAATGTGTAAAAAGGTTTTCAATCTTAAGAAGAGTTGAGAGACGGACATTTAATATTCTAACATAACCTTAAAAGGAGCAAAACATTAACTTTTCACTTTCAAAAGATCTAATTATATAAGAATCAACAAATTTGCTTAAGCACTAAAATCTTCCCAGAGGGACCCATTTACAACATTCTTTTGTTTCATAATACAGTTTTTTTAACTTTCAGTTTCGGTAGCTTTAAGTTAAAAATAAAAGGAACCAACACCAAACTTTAAAATTTTCGCGTTTTGGGTATAAAAATCACAAAATTTATTGCGAAGAGCAAATGGTTGGCAACACTGCACAACTTGGCAAAAGTGACATCACGCACTCTCTGATGGGCGCAATTTTGTTTCTATCATTCTTGTGCGAAGTCTCTACTGTTATACGGAATATGTGAAATATAGCTCGTCTTCAACACCATCACACAGAGGCTATAACCTTCGTCAACAAATGCCTCCGCATCATCTGCAGTTTATTCTGAGGAGCACATCCTATGACAAATCAAACGCAGATAGTAGCGTTGGAAAGCATCACTAGAATGGCACTGGAATGGAACCCGCAGAGGAGCAGAGGTCGGGGTCGGCGAATATGAATTAATAATAGAGAATTTATAATTTGTTCCGAGCTCTTTACAATTCACGCAACAATTTTCGCCTTGAGCTTTTCAAACGATGCGGTCTTTATACTATCTATCGTGGCAAATCTCTGTCCTTTCATAAATATTTTGAGTTTTGGAAACAGGAAAAAGTCGAAAAGTATTAGTTTTGACCAAATTTCATGTTTGTATTAAATAACAAAGAATTGGACACCCAAAATTCCAAACAATAGTAATTTTTCATATGGCACCTCCGAATGAGCCAAACAGAAGATTCAAAAAAATATACTTAAAATAAAAATCTTGGTATTTCATATTTATTTCGATTCAAAAATTTCAACATTCAATTCGATTTTAATTCAATATAAAACAAGTAATGAATGCTAAATTCGGTTCGGCCTGAGCTTCTTTCACTTACCCGGCCTCTCTTTAGTAAAAAAGTGAAGCCAAGTCGTTCTCCACCTGCAGAGGAGACCTTCCTCTTCCTGTGGTACCCCATCGAATACTTTCAGAGCCGGAGCGTTTGTATCCATTCGGGCGACGAAGCCGCTGGATCTGTATTCACTGGGCTCAGTCTACTCTTCTCTTCATTCTGAGCATTTGTAAACATACTTTCATACCAGAGGTCGGCAAAATTTTTATTGCGTGTGTGTTGGTGAGCACAGTGTAATCGCACTGCACAGTGGTAAAAAGAGTATTCCTATACCCAATCATGTCTACCGTAGCGTAAGAAAATTATCAACGTAACCATCGCCTATCTTCGTTCGTTAGTTCGAATGATTTTAAAAGCGTAAGAATACGAGTGTTGAATGTACTGCTCGCAGTGGAGGACTAAGGGCAGGGCGGGCCTCTGGTCTTGGGGGGCCCCCAAATGGCTTCAAGTTCCTTTGATTAAATCGTAATTAAAGCTTTATACCTACATTAACGATTTTGACGGGTACTGCTGGCATCCAGTAGATCGACAGCAGGTAATACAGGACGTCGGACCAGCCTATTGACGGTCGTTTTGGATGGTGTATCGTATGTATGATCATTGTGGGAGTCCCGTCAAAAACGTTAATGTATAAAGCGCTTAATCGGAGTTGGAGGCCCCGGAGACAAATAAGTTCAGACAGCCTGTAATATATTATATATCTTATATATAAAATTCTCGTGTCACAATATTCGTTCCCGTACTCCTCCGAAATGGCTTGACCGATTCTCATGAAATTTTGTCAGCATATTGAGTAGGTCTGAGAATCGGCCAACATCTATTTTTCATACCCCTTAGTTATACGGGTTGTCCACCCTTAACATTTTTTTTTTATTTTTAGACTTTTTTTTAGTTTTTTTATTTTTTTTATTATGACGCATTAAAAATGCATACACCCCTAAATTTTTAGTTTTTTATCACCAACTCCTATTTTTTAATAGCCATTTTAGTAATTTAATCATTATTTATCCCCGGTCGATAACTGATCAATCGTCAAGCGTACGGAAGAGTACATTCATTTGCGAGACGCTATCAACAACTACGCCGAGGTTGCCGAAATTGGTAACCATGTCATTTTACCATCATCGTACATAGGCAGTCCACGTCATATGCAAGAATATATACAGGATGCTCTGACTTTCGAGCGCGAATATGGACGACCATGTTGATTTATCACGTTCACATGTAATCCAAAATGGCCAGAGATTGCATCTTTGCTATTGCCTGGCCAAAATACAATACATCGCCATGACATTACAGCACGTGTGTTCAAACAAAAGTTGAAGTCTTTAATAAGTTTCATCACTAAATTTCATGTATTCAGTCCCACACGTTGCTGGCTGTATTCGGTTGAGTGGCAAAAACGAGGATTACCTCATGCACACATTTTGGTTTGGTTAATCGACAAAATCCGTCCTGAAGAAATCGATAGTATCATTTCTGCGGAAATTCCAGATCCGTCCACTGACCAACTGCTGTTTGATATTGTTACAACAAACATGATCCATGGTCCATGTGGTACTCTTAATAGTTCATCGCCTTGCATGGCAGATGCAAAATGTACTAAAAATTTCCCTAAAGATTTTACTAATGATACGGTCACAAATGTCGACGGATACCCAATATATCGTCGAAGAAATCCCGATAATAGCGGACAATCATTTATTAAAAATATCATACAATGCTCATATTAATGTTGAGTTCTGCAGTTCTGTGAAGAGCATCAAATACATTTGCAAGTATGTCCATAAAGGCAGTGATATGACTGTGTTTAGAGTGGAAAATACTAATGTGAGTGCTCCTGCAGTGAATGAAAACGATGAAATAACGCTCTACCAAATTGGTTGGTACATCAGCTCCAATGAAGCTGCTTGGCGTATCTTTGGTTTTCCAATTCATGAACGGGATCCATCTTGAAAACGGTCAGCGTGTATTTTTCACGAACGAGGCAGCGATTGACCGTGCAATAAATCCATCTAAAACTACGCTCACTGAATTTTTTGAATTGTGTAATCGTGCGGATGATTTTGGTGCCTTTGCACGAACATTACTCTATTCACAGGTACCACGCTATTTCACATGGACTCAAACAAAAAAATGGATGCCCCGCAAGCAAGGCTCACCAGCTGCTGAATGTCTCAATTTATTTAAATCAAACGTCTTGGGGCGGTTATTTACAGTCAATCCAAGACACACTGAGTGCTTTTATCTTCGACTGTTGTTGGTTAATGTTACTGGCCCATTATCATTTCAAGATATACATACGTAAAGTGAATGGGCAACATTATCCAACTTATAAAGATGCATGCCTTGCACTCGGCTTGCTGGAAGACGACAACCAGTGGGAATGTATGCTTGCTGAAGCTGCATTGAACTGTACAGCAATACAAATTCGTCTACTATTCGCTATAGTGTTGACTACATGTTTCCCAGCCCGAGCGCAGATATTGTGGTATAATCACAAAGATTTAATGACTGATGTACACGGTGCCACGATCTAACCATAACACTCAGCGATGCAATGTACAATGAAGCAATGATTGCTATTGAGGATCTTTGCATTGTCATTGCCAACTTACCACTCAGTCATTTCGGTATGAATTCGCCAAATCGAACTGCATCTGATTTAACGAACTCTGAAATGAATCGTGAACTGCAGTACAGCACTGTAGAAATGGCAGCGATTGTTGCCCGCAATGTTCCACTAATGAATGAGGAACAAACTGCAATATGCTCGCAGTTTCAGCTGGACAAGGTGGGTTCTTCGTTTTGGATGCACCGGGTGGCACTGGCAAAACATTCCTTATTTCGCTAATTCTTGCTGAAAATTACCGACCGATTTCTGCACAATCGCTGATTCGCAAGATACTCTCATTGACCAAATATTTCCCGATGTACATACACAGTACATAAATCATGAGTTTCTTGCAGAAAGAGCAATTTTAGCGGAAAAAATGTAGACGTAGACAATTTAAATCTGAAAATACAAATGTTGTTACCAGGTAACTTGGTATCATATAAATCTATTGATACAGTTTGCGTCGACAGCGAAGCAGTAAATTTTCCCGCAGAGTTTTTGAACTCACTGGATATGCCAGGCATGCCACCGCATAATTTACAATTAAAGGTTGGATCCGCGATTATTTTGCTTAATTTGAACCCTCCCCGGCTGTGCAACGGTACGCGATTAGTCAATCAAAAATTAATGAAAAACGTGATCGAAGCCAGCATTTTAAATGGGAAGTTCCGAGGTGAAAATATATTAATACCACGGATTCCTATTATACCTACAGATGTGCCAATTCAATTCAAACATATTCAGTTTCCGATAACATTGGCTTTTGCAATGAGTATCAACAAATCCCAAGGTCAAACGATGTCTATTTGTGGCTTAGATTTGAGAACACCATGTTTTTCACACGGACAATTATACGTGGCATGCTCTCGAGTGGGTAAACCATCCAGTTTGTTTGTATTAGCTAAAGATGGACTAACATAAAATATCGTTCACGCTGTAGCATTAAGAGTTTGATATTGTTTGTAAGTGTTACTGTCGTAATGGATTAATTAATTAATGATATATAATTTTAAGGAATAAATTATAATAACTCAAAAATATTGTTTGTCTTTTGTTATTTTTATATTTCCTCATCGTTCACAGGGCTCCATGCCTATTTCACGTATACACCACATTCTTACACACTTACAATAAGTAAGCTATTCTTTGTCTACACTAGAAATTACTTAGAAATTATTTATATGGCAAAACAACGTTTGCCGGGTCCGCTAGTATACATATATAATTGGCGCGTACACCCTTTTTGGGTGTTTGGCCGAGCTCCTCTTCTTATTTTGTGGAGTGCGCGTCTTAGTGTTGTTCCATTAATGGAGGGACCTACAGTTTTAAGCCGACTCCGAACGGCAGATATTTTTATGAGGAGCTTTTTCATGGCAGAAATGCACTCGGAGGTTTGCCATTGCCTGCCGAGGGGCGACAGCTATTCGAAAAATGTTTTTCTTAAGTTTGGTGTTTCACCGAGATTCGAACCGACGTTCTCTCTGTAAATTCCGAATAGTAATCACGCACGAGCCCGTTCGGCTACGGTGGCCGCCTTATAGTAATGTAGTAAATATTTTTAAAAATTTAAATTACGTTTACTGCCTTATATAATATTTCTAATGCCTAGTTTTGTAGTATATTACTTTCGACTGTAAAATACTAAGTACAGTACAGTCATCTATATTGTACACAACAGTGAATTAATGCCTTGTTCTTGCCGACTGAGAAAAAATCATATTTATGTTAGTAGTATGAACAGAAGGTACAGTACTAATATTCTTTTAATCGCTGTGTGCAGAGTATATGGTGGGAATGGCGGCCACTGTAACTACATTACTCCGTTTGGTTTAACATAGGAAAAGCGTCTAAAATGAGGGCAGCACCTAACCTGCACACAGCGAATATTGAACGCGTCCACATCGTCTAATACTCACGCGGGGAATCCCCTGAACGAATGAACGAAGTAGTCGATCGAAGTGTATTTTTTAAGTCTCGTAGTTCTTGTGCGCTTAAATACTTTGAAATTGAGAAATACTCCCATTCTATTAATATTAATTTAATTTCGTAATCATATTTAGTCATATAAAGTTACTTTAGTATTAGTTAGTAATACTGTTTTTTGTTTTTGTTGCGGAATATGAAGATAAGAGTTTGAATAATCATATTGTCGTGCATTTGAAGGAACAGGAAGTACTATCCTCATATAATATTGGGATATTTATTCATATATTTTTTTTAGCTTGCTGAAACTTTATCTAAATATCTATTAGATAGTAAAAAAAGAAAGATGCCGTCAGCGAACAAATTCATCAAACTGTTGATTCAGTCCCCAATACACAAATAAATGATGCTGACATTACTAAAAAAGGTGTAACGTCTTGTGATACTAAAAAAACTCTGCCGTAAGCGACAATGAAGAACAGAATTGATGAGACTATTAAAACCAGAAAACAAACTGAGAAAGAGAATACTGCTTCGCATTTCTGGTTATCCAATGATGCTGCAGACTAGCCAATACCATTGCCAGATCATATTAGAAGTTTAACAGTTGAAAGGGATAGTGAAGTATTTCAAAACAAGGACAGACCTTTTGAAGCTATAGAAAGGCCAGGTGAGAACACTAAGGGAACACATCGTTGTTTAACTTCGTCTTGGTTTAACTCATGTTTAAACGAAACTAAACATTTAAGGAAATGGATGCTATATTCACCATCATCGAAGAAATTATACTGTTATTGCTGTCGGTTATTTGCATCTGAGGGAGACAAAAGTGTTAGTAAATTTGTCTCTGGTTTTTGTCAATGGTGGAAATTAAATCCAAAGGTTTCACAACATGAATCACCCAATAAACATTTATCAAATTTAGAAAAATGGAAATCATAAATTATGGGCTTGAAACTTAATGAAACCATTGATAAAGATAACTTGAAAATAATTAACAGAGAAGCTCAGAAGTGGAGAGACTTTTACCATTGACTTTTAGATACTCGCATAACATTATTTTTATCCGAACCAAATCTTGCTTTTCGAGGCCATCGTGAAGAGATTTCTTCTGAAAACCGGAGAAATTTTCTAAAATTGGTACGACTGTTATCAAAATATGGTCCAGTGTTGAAAGAGCATTACCTTAAACTTGGGTGGGTCAATACGAGTTCCGAGTTATTTGTCAAAAGGTATACAAAATGAATTTATTCAATGTTCGGGTGAACATGTGAGGCGAACAATTATTGCAGATATAAAAAAGGCCAAGTATTACGGAATCCTTTTTGACAGCACCCCTGATGAAGGTAGATTCGTTCATATAGAGAATGACATCCTGGAGGTACGTTAATATTTCTTGGGTTTCATTTTGATGTCGAAAGATATACAGGAACAGCTAGAAAAAGATGGACTTGATATTTCGTTGTGCAGGGCTCAAGGTTATGACAATGCAGCATCAATGACAAATATTCACGGAGGTGTGGAACGGAAAATCCGAGAGGTCAATCCAGAAGCGCTTTTCTGTCCGTGTTCGAATGATTCTTTGAATATTTGCGGAGTCCACGCATTTTCATGCGTTCCTTCTAGTGTCACGTGTTTTGGAACAGTAGAGAAATTATATTCTTTTTTTTCGGTATCCACGACGAGATGGGAGTTGCTTAATGAGAAAACAGAAAAAAAAATTAAAATGTTTATCTGATATCCGCTGGAGCGCACATTACGAGTCAGTAAAAGTATTCAAAGAAAACGTAGAGGCAATAATCAATGTTCCGCCGTAGCCGAATGGGTCGGTGCGCGACTACCATTCGCAATTCACAGAGAGAACGTCGGTTCGAATCTCGGCGAAACACCAAAATTAAGAAAAACATTTTTCTAATAGCTGTCGCCCCTCGGCAGGCAATGGCAAACCTCCGAGTGTATTTCTGCCTTATAAAAATATCTGCCGTTCGGAGTCGGCTTAAAACTGTAGGTCCCTCCATTAGTGGAACAACATCAAGACCCGCACTACACAAAATAAGAAGAGGAGCTCGGCCAAACACCCAAAAAGGGTGTATGCGCCAATTATATATATATAATAATCAATGTGCTCGAAAATTTATAAGATCCTTCACAAGCAAATTTAGATACAAGATCGGATATGTACAATTTTGGTTCTCTATATTGGAGGAAGTTAATTTTGTTCAAAAATATTTACAGTCCCCAAAAATTACTCTGGATATAGGACTCATCAAAATAAAAGCCCTTGATGAATATTTAGTGCCCGCACGAAGCGCAATTGTAGAAAATGCTGTAACTTTTGGCATAAAAAATGCAATGATATGAATATTAACATCGGGAGACGAGGAAGAAGGAAGGTAAAAAAACGGGGTGGCGAGTGAACTAGCTCGTGATGCTGAAGTATCGATTCAAGATGAAATACGGTGGTCAATGTTTGAATGTATAGACCGATTTATACAGGAATGGTCGCAACGATACAAGACTATCAAACAAATAAACAATATTTTCCAAATAATTGAAACAAAGTTCATGATGGAAGCTTCAGATGACGTTCCGGCTGTAGCTCTGGGTAATCTGGTAGAAATTTACAATGAATTTGACAAAGAGCAGGTTTTACAAGAAATAAAAGGATACCACAGGCACATCCGTTCTACCGATACGAGTGCGGACGTTGCATCTAGATGGGCAGCCCAAGATGTCCTACAATTCATAATAACATGGGACTTTACTGAATCCTTGCTCTGCCTATCGCTTATACTTCAGTATTTCTTAACCATTTGCATTTCAAATGCATCAAGCGAGCGCAGTTCTTCTAAATTGAAACTACTTAAAAATTACCTTCGATCTACAATGAATCAAGAGCGACAAAATGCAAATGTTGTCATTACTCCCACTACAAAATCAGCTTTTTATGGTTGCGGCACGACTAATCGACAAATGCTGTAATGTTGCGGCTATGGTTACGGTTACGGCTATGTCGTTTTGACTACGGTACCACTAATTGGAGCTTTATGCTGTTGCACAGAATCGTCATGTGAACAAAATTATACACATGACCCTTGGGCACAAGAGTAGGGTAGGGTACAAATATGAGCTTTAAATGGAGCAAATGTAGCAGAAATTTCGAAGAGTAGCCAAATTTAGTTAATTTCTGAAAAGTTGAAGCCAAGTCGGATAATGGTAACACTGAACATGAGCGCAAGAGTATAACGTACGATTGCCAGCGCTATTGTTGTACTGCCGAACCCGATGTACAACGTAAACCCCCGTAATAGGACGGTCACAATGAGGGTTTTAATAGAATTTATGGTAATCGTGGACGGTGGGTGCAACCACAACTTCGATATAGGCACGCACAATTAGTTTTCAGGACAACTTGGTTAAGCCTGGCTTTTCTATGCTCTTTCAAGCTTTTATTGAAAAGATAAGGGTGCATTTTAATTGACTCAATTAGTTTCTATTCCATTTATTGTTTGTATTTAACTTGATATAATAAAAAACACCACCCATAAACATTTTCCGCGTTACAAAATTCTTCTTCTTTATTCATTTTCTCGGTCAAGGTTACGAAAAAATGTATATGAAGTGTTCAAACAAAAGAGGGATTACTAAACCACCCGTACATTCAGAAACTCGTCTGTCTTTGAAGCAATCAAAAGGCGTCGTCCTTGTGGACTTGGAACACGAGCTCATCCGCCTGTAGACGCAAATGCTTCTTCTTCCAAGTAATTGATTTGAGATTGGGTGAATTATTTATTAGTTCATTTGCATTACCAACAAAAAACACTACTCGTTGGAACAGCAGCTCCGCCATGCTCATATCTCAGCTCAGGGGAAGGTTCTCGTAGACGTTTGCTTGATTGAGACCGAAGAGCAAGAGAAGCACCAGATGAAGTTGGACCAATTGGGTCGGAAGCCGCTGCAGTTTTTTCTCGCTGGAACAGCAGCTCCGCCATCCTCAATTCTAAGCTCAGGGGGAGGTTCTCGTAGACGTTTGCTTGATTGAGACCGAAAAGCAAGAGAAGCACCGTGTGAAGTTGGACCAATTGGGTCGGAAGGGGCTGCAGTTTTTTCCTCTGATGAAAGAGTTGCAGTTGAAGTTGCATGTGCTTAAAATCTTCCAGGATACTCAAATGTATTGCATTAATTAATGCATCTGTCGAGTTGAGTGTCTCTTTTTCAAAAATTGAGTCATTTTCGGAGTCTTCATTCTCATCATTGGCATCACAGTCTTCTTCACTTTCTGTATTTTCGCCATCGGTTGAAATTTCGTTCACCATCGTTAATATGACTTCCTCAGATAGACTGCTAATTTTTCTAATCGAAATTACTATGAAAAAGAGTAAAACGTAAAACAACACGAAAAGCACGCAAGAACCACAAATTTTGAGCGCTATGACCAGCTCCGCCCTTAGGCAACTTCTCTTTCAAAGAGATTTTAATTCACTTAATTTACTCAAATGCCAGTAAATTTTTCATCTTCCAATAAATATTTTGAATTTCCTACTCATTACTAGTTTTTTAGCTCTGTACGATGAAACTAGTTGTTCTTTTTTTATAAAAATTACTTTTTCAATAAATTTACTTTTATATGTCCGAGCACTACCAAATGTGAATTTCAAATTAATTTTTTACGAATCGAAATAACGAAAACATGTGGGCTTTAAAGACACTCATGCTAGCTTGGTTATTTATGTTTTAGGAAGCCTCTTTTCAAAAAATTTTATTGTTGTAGTATTTAGAAGAATTTTTGTTGACCCCGCCAAAAGGCAGTCCTGCAAGCAGGACCTGTGAAAGCTTTCAAAACAAAATATTACTAAACAAAAACTTCTAGCTTTTACATATTCTTAACACCTTGAAAAATGATTTTATTGAACAAAAAATAATTTAAATTATTCTAATAAATGCTGGTTATACTATACTAAAATCACATACGAAAATTCATTTTAACAGTCATCTGAAACTTCCGATTGACATTCACGCAACCCACCGCAGCATTACCGCTTCATATGGTATCAAATAAATTCGTTGGCTTAAATCGACCTTGTCGCTGAAATGTTAAAACAAAGCAAAATTTTAAAACTTCTCAAAAATGCCAACGCTCGCAACACCTACCCATATTTGTGTGGTGAATAGGAAGTGAGCAGCACGTACTCCATAGTCTTATTCGCCAAGCCATCTAAATATTCTATCTGGCTACCGAAGTTAGCTAGTAAACGGTACTCCTCACGACCAACAGCAGTTCTGAAAACGTTATTTCAATCAGTTGTGAAATTTAAACATCTGCACTTCAACTAACCTCACAACTTGAAAGACCTGCTCCTTCAATGCTCCATACGAAAATCCACCATCTTCTTTGAACGCCTTGAATGCTTCCGTTTGTTTCAAACTGGTCATTCCCTTGTATATGTTCAAGGTGCTACGTGCCACGCCCCGCTGGGTCTGTACATTGAGATATGAGTAGTTAGGATTGACAGGTAGCCAAGTGGAGTTTCCAGTGCTAAAGCCAGCATTCTTTGAAGTGTCCCATTGCATTGGCGTACGCTCTGGATCGCGGAAGCTACAAGTGTCGCTGTCGCAGCTAAAGTCTCCGTCAGTCATGCCGATCTCATCGCCCTAAATTGTGGAAGTAAAAATAGCAGCTTGTAATAAAAATTTCCTTAAGTGACAATTAACACTTACGTTATAAGTAACAGATGTGCCGGGCAATGCATGCACTATCATCGTCATCAGATCTGTCCTAGTTGCTCCTATGCGTGTGGCTGGACGACTGAGGTCATGAGTTCCTATTACCCAATTGGCCATCTTATGATTCGTCCACATTATATCCATCCATTCTTTGGCGTACTCTGCAACAGTCTGTGCAGTGGAACTTTCTCTTAATTGCATAAAGTTAAAATTCATTGGCAACTGACTTCCAATATGAGTGCCATTGCTGATATAAGTGCTCAAAATCTCAGTAGTGGCAAAAGCTTCGGGAATTTGTGGTCTATGGAGAAATGCAATTGACTAATTTATACAAAACTATTAATCTATTGATTATATGTGCCTCACAATGTGTCGCCGCCATGTTTTTGTTGGTATTCGTCTAAAAACTCGCGCCATTCGTATAATAATTCGAGAGTTTCTGGTTGATCATGCGTATACTTATTTGATTCGCCGGGCGTTGCATCTGGATATGAACCATTTTCATAACGAAATTCAATGAAAAATGGTACTGCATCAATGCGGAAACCATCCACTCCACGACCAAGCCAAAAGTCCAAAACCCCGATTAGACGTTCGCGCACTGCTGGATTTGTGAGATTAAAATCAGGTTGTTTGGCTAGAAACTGATGTAAGTAATACTGTTGGCGTTCTTCAACCCAAGTCCATGCAGAACCACCAAAGGCTGATTGCTGTAAGAAGAAATAAAGAGTAAAGTTTGATAAAAGGAAAATTAGCAAGCGATAACTAATCTATAGTCGTAACTCACCCAATTGCATGGCTCACTACGCTCGCCCGTTTCTGGATCGATTTTGCCATCGTGCCATACATAGAAATCTTCGTAACCTTCTTCGCGACGTACTGACTTCTGGAACCACTCACATTCATCACTTGAGTGATTTGGAACAAAATCCAATATCATCTTTATACCCAATTTATGCGCCTTTGCAATCATTGCATCAAAATCCTCCATTGTCCCAAAGAGCGGGTCAATGTTCGTGAAATTAGCTACATCATAGCCCATATCTGCCATCGGTGATTCGAAGATAGGCGAAAGCCATGCAGCAGTCACACCTATTTCCTTAAGAAATTCCAAACGAGATGTAATGCCATTCAAGTCACCTATACCATCACCGTCACTGTCCATAAACGATCGAGGATAGATCTGATAGAGTGTGGCCGACTCCCACCAGTCGACTGTGGTATTCGCAGAAGCGCTAAGAGCACAGAAAAGCGCAATTGTAAGTAAGTGTAATATGTCGCACGCCATCTCGGTAAGTACTGACGGACAGCTATTGACCAAACTAATATTTATAGGTACTTCCAAAAGTACCAAGATAAGAACATTTATTGTTCGAATAGGCCAGCTAAAGATCATGCAGCTGAATATCTGGAATCTACAAAGACCCGTGACGGCCAAACACAAGGGATCATAACAGTAATTCACCAGAATTTTCGACAACATTCCCCCTCGGAGTGCTAGTGTCTGAAGTGATTATAATCTCCAATAAGTAAAGTCATGGACTTTTGTGTATAAGCAAACCTACTTCAGGTATTTTTCCTTAGAAAAATTCTCTAAAATATACATTTGTATGAACGTAGATAGAAGTATATTGGGTGAAGTAGAAAGTTCTGAATGTAGATCTCTTTATGGAGCCATGTCACATGTTTTATACATTCGATCGGGTGATACTAGGCGGCAATTTCAAGTTGACATTGAGCCTCAAAAAAGTTCTTCGACATTTTTGGGTGGTAAAGAATGTTGTATGCTACAATCGTTACAAAATAAAGTTAAGAAGGGAGAAAATTCTATACATTCTTTAATACGACTATGGTGAAAAGGCGGAGCAGACAGAAAATCTAAAATTTATTGAGAAAACTAATGACTTCGAAAGAATTTGGAGTTGGTGTGCGTCCTCCTCCTATTTATGGTGTGCGTATTGATGATTTTCCACAGATGGTTTCATGGTTTTTTATGAAAAGCTTCTTCATGGCAGAAATGCACGCCGAATATTTGCCATTGCTTGCACAGGAGCGACCACTATTAGAAAGAACTGCCGAATGGTTGTCAAACACCAACTTATTCGACTACAGCAGCCGCTAAAAAACACGAAAACTATGTACATTTCGCAAAATTGTGAATATTTTCGGTCGTACATTTCGCTGATGTAAGGGAAAGCATCGAAGAAGAATTTATATCAAGCCACTTGGGAGCATCTTTTAGAACCCACTCCGCGTGCGCGCAATTTCGTGGCTGCAGAACCCCAATGGTGCCTAAGTGTCATAGAACCGACGACTGTAAGCACGCGCGCGGGGGCATTTGACAAATATCATAAATCCTATTTTTCGGAAGGGATCAGCAAACTACAACAGCATTGGACAAAGTGTGTAAGCCTAAAAGAAAAAGAAAATGGTTTACCCCATTAACTAGTTTTTAGTTCTGCACGGACTTTTTAAACGACCCTCGTACAAGTATTCATATCAAATAGGTAAGGCGGCTGTCGTAGACGATTTAGTTTGCGAGGCTGACCTTATCTGCGAAGCATCTAGACATTTATTTCCTCCGTAATGTGTTGGCACATGCTTTGTATCGATCTTTAAGTGATGAGTGCGCATACGTACATACATACACATCTACAGATATGATAAGCAACGTGTCTTACATGTCCATCAACACAAGGGGTTGCTACTGAATTTACGGCTCTCACAAAAACAAATTGTTTTTTCAATATTTTTGTATGTAAACAAATAACAAAAGGCTACTGAACTACAGGGGCGTACCCAGAATTTTTTTTCGGGGGAGGCGGCGCGGAATTTGTATAAGGTCCTCTCAATGCTCTAAAAAGAGAAATTAATAATAAACAACATTACAATTTTTTTAATGTAAACAAATAAAATCACTATCATAATGGAACAAATAGAAAAGTTTTCTAGTTTCTAAGATGCCGAAACTTTTTCAGGAGTACTAAAAATATGCAGATTTTTGAGCGTCCCCAAATAAACTGAAAATGTTTTTTATTGCAAAGTCTACCAGCCTCGCAATCCCTAAATCAGTCACTTGGAACTTGCTTATTGTCATACTAAAATGTAAGTGGCTATAAAACTACGCGTCCGCCATAGCCGAATGTGGTGGAGCGGGACTACCATGCTGGTGTGTGCCGGAAGTACCCAGGTTCAAACCCTCGGGCATGAAACATGAAATGATAGAAAAAGTTGTATTCCTAATAGCGGTTGCCCCTCGGCGGACAAGGGCAAGCCACTGAATGTATTTCTGCCATGAAAAAGCTCGACACAAAAAACCATTCGTGGTTCGGAGCTGACTTGAAACTGCGCTATTGTTTGTCACAGCCTCCATACCAGCTCGTTATACGGATTATTCCCTCACGACTATATACAGTCTGTGCGACTGAGAAACCTTATCAGGTTGTTTACGTTATACCAACCGGCTCTTCGCGGTTTTCAAAAAGTGGTTTACCAAGGGTTAACAACCTCGCCTTTCATAGGGTAGGCCATTCACAGAGCAAGTGGAAGATAGTTTACTTTTTCTCCGGTAGACTGTTACTATGACAAAATATATTGCAAGGGATAAAATGGATATCCTCTCCTATAGATCAGAGGCAAGTTATCACTGCCGTCAGTCTTCAGTTTCATGTTTATCAATGTTGCCATTTGTTTACAAAGGTGAAGAATATTATTGATGATAGATCCCTATCTTGCCAGTTCGTCTGCTTTTTTGTTCTCTTCAAAGCTCCGATGTCCTGGGTGTTCGCTCAAGGTGGTAACCATAACAAGGTGGACTATTCCTGCTTTGTTCCCCTAGTTTAGACGTTGTTATAGCCGAATCGAGTGCCCGGATTGCAGTTTGGCTATCTGAAAGAATGGCGATATTGTCGTTAAGAGAGAAGTCTGCGATTAGTAGCCTACAAGCTTCCCCGTTGCCAATACTTCTGCCTGAAGGCATTTAGCAGCTGTAATACTGCGCTTCATATGTTGGTTCACTTGAATAGAGGCGCTTAGTTAGCTCCCATTTGTTGAGAATTAAAAAGATACGAGTATAGCAAAAAATATACTTACAGGCTATCAAAGCATCCCAACAATCTTGGCAGATATTTTTCAGCACAACAACTCTATTCCACGACTCACAAGAGGTAGGCCTTACAAAGAAAACGGTTCCAGTCGCTGCAACGTTAAGGTCGTTAACCTCGGCATTTCCCCGCCGAACAGTTAAAACGTTTACTGTGTTAAACGCTGTTCGGCGAGGTTACTTTCGTCTTAATTTTAAAATTTAATTTTACAGGACATGTCAGCCGGGAGGAGGTAAGGATAAGTCCGTGTCATCATACATATATTGTATCATATTAATACATACATGAATATTCCGTGTCATTATATCTAGTATTGCCTTCCAAAGTTTCATTTTACTATTTGCATTTTTATGACTAAGGGCGTACGTCAAAGGTTGGTGATCAGTAATTATTCTCACTTTTTTTGAACCGTAAAGGTAACTCCTCAAGGTATTTAGTGACCAAATTATGGCCAGCATTTCCTTCTCATTGGTGGCATAATTCTCTTCGGTCTTATTGAGTGTCCTTGAGATGAATGTTATCGGACGATTGTCTTGTGAGAGGACTGCACCGATGGCGAAATGAGATGCGTCCGTTGTGAGTTCGAAGTCCCTAACAAAATTTGGATGAACCAGAGTAATATCTCTTGATACCAAAGTGGATTTTATCTTGTTGAATGCTTCGATAGCGTCTTTGTCAAGTTCTATATTTATTTTCCTAGATTGTCGTTTTGAGACATTGCCGGCTTCGCCTCGAAGGAGTGCGGTCAGGGGCTTAGCTATCTGGGAATAATCCCTTAGGAATCTCCTGTAGTATCCGGACATTCCTAAAAAGGACCTTAGTTCTTTTAAATTACGGGGAATCGGAAATTGTGCTACAGCTTCTACCTTTTTGGGGTTTGTTTTTATTCCTGCGGGAGTAATGACGTATCCTAGGAATTCAACTTCTTCTTTTGCAAATTCGCACTTATCCAACTGTACTTTCATGTTAGCTTGTTCCAATGTTCTAAATACTAACTCGATATTATTGAGATGCTCTTCTTTGGTTTTCCCGAATATAATCACGTCGTCGATGTAAACATAGCACCTGATGCCAATGTGTTGTCGGAGGATATCGTCCAAAGCTCTTTGGAATGTCGACGGAGCATTCTTTAGTCCGAATGGCAGTCGCGGAAATTCATATTTCCCGTTATTCACGGAAAATGCTGTATTTTCTATGTCGGACTCTCGAACTGGTATCTGATGAAACCCGCTTTTAAGGTCGATAACCGTAAATAGTTTATTATTTCTGAGGTTTGCTAGGACCTCGTTAATTTCTGGTATAGGGTATTTGTCGGGAATGGTGATTGCATTGAGTTTCCGATAATCGATCACCATTCGGTATTTCTTTTTTCGGGATGCATCTGTCTTTTTGTCAACGATCCAAACGGGTGAGTTGTAAGGGGATTTTGATCTTCTAATTATACCATCATCAAGAAGTTCTTCTATTTGTCGTTCGATCTCTTCCTTAAGCGCCATTGGGTAAGGATAAGGTTTGGAATAGACGGGTGTGTCACTTGTGGTGCGAACTTCACCTTTTACGATTGTGGTGTAAGTGAGTTTCTGGTCAGGATCGGAGAAAAGGTTGGGACATCTGTTAATTATGTTGCTTATTTTGGCCTGCATTTCCACAGGAAGATGTGGGATATTTATTCCCACATTATTAACCTCTTGCGAAAGTCTTTGTTTTAATGGAACGACTATGTCTGTAAAGATTGTCATCATATTTTTATCCGTGTGTATGGTTGCTTTCATTTGCTTGAGAGTATCGTTTCCTATTATCCCGTGAAAGGAATTTAATGTTGGTAAAATATAAAATTTAACCTTGAAGGGTTGTTCGTTAGGAATCGGGTTCCTTATTCTAGAGGATTGGATATAGTTTTTATTGGAACCGGTGTCTATTAGGAAGTCTAGAGCATCTCTACTCCTAGCGGTGAATTCATAATATGGGAGTGAAGATGGCGTTAATCTAAAAAATGAATTGTATCGCATTCGATATATTCGTTTTCGTCATATTCCTGTCTATCCTCTGCCATAAAGTTAATGTTGTCCTTCACTGGTCTTTCTTGTTGTCCTTCGTAAGTGTTTCTAAATATTTGATTTGGATCTGCCTGTATTTGGTAATTGTTTGCATCTGGAGCTACCGTATCGGTGTGGTAGGTTCTTTGCAATTTATTAGGTGGATGTACTTGTTGGGTCGAGAGGGGCCGCTTTGGTGCGAAGTTATTTTGGTTATTAACAGGTCTGTTCTGGTAGTTTACTTGTCTTGAGTGTAAAGATCTATCCACGTCCATGGTGGTAAATTGGGCCTATTAGCTTGGTTTTCTTGATAATTATATCCTATTCCATTTGTTCGGAATCTTTGATCGTACTGGGAATAGTTATATCTGTTCGGTTGAGCATATGATTGGTGAGGGCGAAAAGTTTGTGGTGCGAACGAGTTCTGTGGATATTTACTTGGTTGCCGATTGGTTGTTTGTTGCCTTGGTGCCAAATTCATCCTGGGCGTTGAGAAATAGGTTAATTCGGGATAGAAAGGTCGGTTGTTATAGTGGTTCATAGTATGCCGAGGAGGACGTGGTGGCGTGTTATTGAATGATCTATTCACAGTATGCGCGTGGTTCATGCGGAAGGACATGTTGTCCAACTTCCGACACAAGTGCAGTGCCTGTGGTAAAGTGTTTGGTTCGCGAATACTGAGGAGCCTAGGTAAATCTCCGTTAAGTCCGCGGATAAAAGTGTCAAGAGCTTAATCTCTGTATGAGTTTGTCATGGCTCTAATGGACTCGTCGCTCAAGTCTAGACAAGATATTTTGTCCAGGATCAAGGATAGGTGTTGGTACACTCTTTGATAGAATGTTGGTATGTCGTCATGTCGTTGCGCTAAAGTGGTCATTTGGTATTCGAGGATACCAATGTCTCTTTTGTCTGAGTAGTGCATCATCAGACATTTTCGTATCTGTGTCCAGTCCAGTGGAGTGCTGTAAGATTCTAAGGCGGTATCGGCATCGCCAATAATTTTGTGCCGTATGGTATGTAAGATGGCAAAGTACCTAGATGTGTCTTTCAACTCCTCGTAGGCTTTAAAAATCCTATCTACGCTTTTTCGCCAGGAGCTGAATTCTCCTGGTGGTCCAGAAAATTCCCTAAGACATTTTACCATGTCCGGGATTCTGTCTAACTCGTTCGCATTTCGCCCGTTCAGCGATATATTATAGTTTGGCTCACTAAAATCCGTAATATTTGGAGTACTCATATTTTTGAGTACTTCTCTCACAATTCTTTCGATACCAGGATGACGGGTTGTCTGGGTTAGAATCTCCATACTCTATCCTGCGCTGATTTAATTGCTCTACTAATTCGTCTGCGGTCCCTGGCATTTTCTATTCTTTTTGTTTTTTAACTCCAAGTAAAATTGATCACTCAAGTATTATTTAGTGCAAATCCTACGAAATATTTTATCAAACTTTTTAACTTCACTAATTAAGAACCTATTTTTTTCTTTTCTCAGAATTTTACAAAATATTCTTTTCAAAAATATCAATTTTCTTATTTTCCTCAAATTTTGCAAAATATATATTTTTTCCACTTTTTTAAAAATATCAATTTTTTTCTCAAATTTTAAAAGAATCTATTTTTTTCTTTTCTCAGAATTTTACAAAATATTCTTTTCAAAAATATTAATTTTCTTATTTTCCTCAAATTTTACAATACAAAGTATATATTTTTTTCCACTTTTTTTAAAATATCAATTTTTTCCCAAATTTTACGAAAATATTTTTCTTTTTTCACTCTTTAATTCTTTAAAAATATTAATTTTTTATTTTCCTCAAAGTTTACAAAATATTTTTTTTTTCACTCTTTAGTTCTTTAAGAAATTCAAATTTTCACTAATTTTTTTTCACAATATTTTTTATAATTAAGAAATATCTTAAAAGTAGTCTTACATTAGAGTCCAGTGCTGCATGTGGATGTTGTTGGGCGCTTTGGTATTTTCCTTTTCCTTTTGTACTGGGGTCCTTCGGCGTCACTGTTGTTCCACTTCGTCTCACGCTATTTGTCGTTTTTTCTTCACTTTGTTTTTTTCCTAGTTTATCACTCACGACGTTTCGTGTAGCCGTACTTTTTGACTTTCGGACTTTGAGTACTTTGCGCGCGCTGGTCCCTGCTCGGGCGCCAGTTAAACTATTTACATAGTCTTAAGATTAAAAAAAATTAATTTTAGGGGAGCTATGCTCCTTTATTGAGTTACATTAAAAACGAACTAAACTTAATACTTATTTCTACCCTACTTATATCTAAATGTAGCCGCTGCCGCTCGATGACTTTCTTTGCTGCTCTCGTTGGAATTGCACTTGTAGGTGCAATACGTTGGCTTTGCGTAAGGGCGTCCTATGGCCAGACGTATCAACAGTTTTTGAAAATGCGCGATCGATAGAATTTGGTGCTTGGCTCTGCGCGCGCTGCAACGTCAGCGGTTTTGTTTGTAGATTTATGTATTGTGTTATGCTAACATATATACATATGCCTTATGCAGGCCACAAACGGTAAACGAATCGAAACAATCGGTTGAAACTTCAATTGATTAACGCATGTGTGGCGCAGTTGACCAACCGATCGAAAACTGACAAAATATTTTTTCTTTTGAAATGACGACGATGAATACTTGACTTAGTGGAAAATTATCCATGATTTTATGACAAAATGCAAATGTTGTCATTACTCCTGCTTCGATACTCGTATCAGCTTTCTATGGTTGCGGCACGACTAATCGACAAATGCTGTAATGTTGCGGCTATGGTTACGGTTACGGATATGTCGTTTTGACTACGGTACCACTAATTGGAGCTTTACGCTGTCGCACAGAATCGTCATGTAAACAAAATTATACACATGACCCTTGGGCACAAGAGTAGGGTATAAATATGAGCTTTAAATGGAGCAAATGTAGCAGAAATTTCGAAGAGTAGCCAAATTGAGTTAATTTCTGAAAAGTTGAAGCCAAGTCGGATAATGTAACTCTGAACATGAGCGCAAGAGTATAACGTACGATTGCCAGCGCTATTGTTGTACTGCCGAACCCGATGTACAACGTAAACCCCCGTAATAGGACGGTCACAATGAGGGTTTTAATAGAATTTATGGTAATCGTGGACGGTGGGTGCAACCACAACTTCGATATAGGCACGCACAATTAGTTTTCAGGACAACTTGGTTAAGCCTGGCTTTTCTATGCTCTTTCAAGCTTTTATTGAAAAGATAAGGGTGCATTTTAATTGACTCAATTATTTTCTATTCCATTTATTGTTTGTATTTAACTTGATATAATAAAAAACACCACCCATAAACATTTTCCGCGTTACAAAATTCTTCTTCTTTATTCATTTTCTCGGTCAAGGTTACGAAAAAATGTATATGAAGTGTTCAAACAAGTGAGGGATTACTAAACCGCCCGTACATTCAGAAACTCGTCTGTCTTTGAAGCAATCAAAAGGCGTCGTCCTTGTGGACTTGGAACACGAGCTCATCCACCTGTAGACGCAAATGCTTCTTCTTCCAAGTAATTGATTTGAGATTGGGTGAATTATTTATTAGTTCATTTGCATTACCAACAAAAAACACTACTCGTTGGAACAGCAGCTCCGCCATCCTCAAATCTAAGCTCAGGGGGAGGTTCTCGTAGACGTTTGCTTGATTGAGACCGAAGAGCAAGAGAAGCACCAGATGAAGTTGGACCAATTGGGTCGGAAGGGGCTGCAGTTTTTTCTCGCTGGAACAGCAGCTCCGCCATGCTCATATCTAAGCTCAGGGGGAGGTTCTCGTAGACGTTTGCTTGATTGAGACCGAAAAGCAAGAGAAGCACCGTGTGAAGTTGGACCAATTGGGTCGGAAGGGGCTGCAGTTTTTTCCTCTGATGAAAGAGTTGCAGTTGAAGTTGCATGTGCTTAAAATCTTCCAGGATACTCAAATGTATTGCATTAATTAATGCATCTGTCGAGTTGAGTGTCTCTTTTTCAAAAATTGAGTCATTTTCGGAGTCTTCAATCTCATCATTGGCATCGCATCATTGGCATCGCCTCAGATAGACTGCTAATTTTTCTAATCGAAATTACTATGAAAAAGAGTAAAACGTAAAACAACACGAAAAGCACGCAAGAACCACAAATTTTGACCGCTATGACCAGCTCCGCCCTTAGGCAACTTCTCTTTCAAAGAGATTTTAATTCACTTAATTTACTTAAAAGCTAGTAAATTTTTCATCTTCCAATAAATATTTTGAATTTCCTACTCATTACTGGTTTTTTTAGCTCTGTACGATGAAACTAGTTGTTCTTTTTTTATAAAAATTACTTTTTCAATAAATTTACTTTTATATGTCCGAGCACTACCAAATGTGAATTTCAAATTAATGTGGGCTTTAAAGACGCTCATGCTAGCATAGGTTATTTATGTTTTGGGAAGCCTCTTTTGAAAAACTTTTATTGTTGTAGTTTTTAGAAGAATTTTTGTTGACCCCGCCAAAAGGCAGTCCTGCCAAGCAGGACCTGTGAAAGCTTTCAAAACAAAATAGTACTAAACAAAAACCTCCAGCTTTTACATATTCTTAACACCTTGAAAAATGATTTTATTGAACAAAAAATAATTTAAATTATTCTAATAAATGCTGGTTATACTATACTAAAATCACATACGAAAATTCATTTTAACAGTCAGCTTCAAAACTTCCGATTCACATTCACGCAACCCACCGCAGCATTACCGCTTCATATGGCATCAAATAAATTCGTTGACTTAAATCTACCTTGTCGCTGAAATGTAAAAATAAAACATTTTAAAACTTTTCAAAAATGCCAACGCTCGCAACACTTACCCATATTTGTGAGGTGAATAGGAAGTGAGTAGCACGTACTCCATAGTCTTATTCGCCAAGCCATCTAAATATTCTATCTGGCTACCGAAGTTAGCTAGTAAACGGTACTCCTCACGACCAACAGCAGTTCTGAAAACGTTATTTCAATCAGTTGTGAAATTTAAACATCTCCACTTCAACTAACCTCACAACTTGAAAGACCTGCTCCTTCAATGCTCCATACGAAAATCCACCATCTTCTTTGAACGCCTTGAATGCTTCCGTTTGTTTCAAACTGGTCATTCCCTTGTATATGTTCAAGGTGCTACGTGCCACGCCTCGCTGAGCCTGTACATTGAGATATGAGTAGTTAGGATTGACGGGTAGCCAAGTGGAGTTTCCAGTGCTAAAGCCAGCATTCTTTGAAGTGTCCCATTGCATTGGAGTACGCTCTGGGTCCCGGAAGTCACAAACTCTTTCTGTGCAGTCGATGTTTCCATCAGTCATGCCGATCTCATCTCCCTAAATTAGAAATAAAAATGATCACTCGTGACAAGGATTTCCTTAAGTGATAGTTAGCACTTACGTAATAAGTAACAGATGTGCCGGGCAATGCATGCACTATCATCGTCATCAAATCTGTCCTAGTTGCTCCTATGCGTGTGGCTGGACGACTGTTGTCATGATTTCCTACTACCCAGTTAGCCATTTTATGTTTCGTCCATATGGTATCCATCCATTCTTTGGCGAATTTTTCAACATCCTCTGCAGTGGTACTTCCTCTTAATCCAACAAAGTTAAAATTCATTGGCACTTGACTACCAACGTGAGTGCCATTGTTGATAAAATCGCTCAAAACATTAATGGGGGAATAAGCCTCGGCAATTTGTGGCCTATTTAGAAATATAGTTGATTAATTTACTTTACAAAACTTTTACTACATTGATTATCTTCTCATTAGATGTGCCTCACCTGGTGTCACCGCCATGTGCTCGCTGATATTCATCTAAAACTTTGCGCCATTGATATAATATTTCGAGATTTTCTGGTTGATCCTTTGTATAAATTCGGTCAGGCCAATTTCCAATAATAATAGGCTCATCCGGATATGTACCATTTTCAAACCGTTTCTCTATGAAATATGGTACTGCATCAATGCGAAAACCATCCACTCCACGATCAAGCCAAAATTCCAAAACCTCGATCAAATGTGCTCGTACCATTGGGTTGGTGTAATTAAAATCAGGTTGTTTGGCTAAAAACTGGTGTAAATAGTACTGTTGGCGTTCTTCATTCCAGGTCCACATAGAACCACCAAAAATAGATATCTGTAAGAAGAAAATAAAGAATGATGAGTTGGTAGAATTAAAACTAACAATTAATAGCTACTCTGATTACTCACCCAATTACTTGGCGGCGTACGCTCGCCCGTTTCTGGATCGATTTTACCATCATCCCATACATAGAAATCATCGTAACCATCTTCGCGACGTATTGACTTCTGGAACCACTCGCACTCATCACTCGAGTGATTGGGCACAAAATCCAGTAGAATTTTTAAACCCAATTTATGCGCCTTTGCTACCATATCATCAAAATCCTCCATTGACCCAAAGAGTGGGTCAATGTTCGTGAAATTAGTTACATCATAGCCCATATCTGCCATCGGTGACTCGAAGATTGGTGAAAGCCAGGTAGCTGTCACACCTATTTCCTTGAGAAATTCCAAACGAGATGTAATGCCATTCAAGTCACCTATACCATCACCGTCACTGTCCATAAACGATCGAGGATAGATCTGATAGAGTGTGGCCGACTCCCACCAGTCGACGGTGGTGTTCGCAGAAGCGCTAAAAGCACAGAAAAGCACAATTGTAAGTAAGTGTAATATGTCGCACGCCATCTCGGTAAGTACTGACGGGCAGCTATTGACCAAACTAATATTTATACTTCCAAAAATACCAAGATAAGAACATTTATTCTTCGAATAGGCCAGCTAAAGATCATGCAGCTGAATATCTGGAATCTACAAATACCCGTGACGGCCAAACACACGGGATCATAACAATATTTCACCAGAATTTTCGACAACATTCCCCCCTCGGAGTGCTAGTATCCGAAGTGATTATAATCTCCAATAAGTAAATTAATCATGGATGTTTGTGTATAAGCAAACCTACTTCAGGTATTTTTCCTTAGAAAAATTCTCTAAAATATACATTTGTATGAATGTAGATAGAAATATATTGGGTGAAGTAGAAAGTTCTGAATGTAGATCTCTTTATGGAGCCATGTCACATGTTTTAAACATTCGATCGGGTGATACTAGGCGGCAATTTCAAGTTGACATTGAGCCTCAAAAAAGTTCTTCGACATTTTTGTGTGATAAAGAATGTTGTATGCTACAATCGTTACAAAATAAAGTTAAGAAGGGAGAAAATTCTATACATTCTTTAATACGACTATGGTGAAAAGGCGGAGCAGACAGAAAATCTAAAATTTATTGAGAAAACTAATGACTTCGAAAAAATTTGGAGTTGGTGTGCGTCCTCCTCCTATTTATGGTGTACGTATTGATGATTTTCCACAGATGGTTCCATGGTTTTTTATGAAGAGCTTCTTCATGGCAGAAATGCACGCCGAATATTTGCCATTGCTTGCACAGGAGCGACCGCTATTAGAAAGAACTGCCGAATGGTTGTCAAACACCAACTTATTCGACTACAGCAGCCGCTAAAAAACACGAAAACTATGTACATTTCGCAAAATTGTGAATATTTTCTGTCGTACATTTCGCTGATGTAAGGGAAAGCATCGAAGAAGAATTTATATCAAGCCACTTGGGCGCATCTTTTAGAACCCACTCCGCGTGCGCGCAATTTCGTGGCTGCAGAACCCCAATGGTGCCTAAGTGTCATAGAACCGACGACTGTAAGCACGCGCGCGGGGGGCATTTGGCAAATATCATAAATCCTATTTTTCGGAAGGGATCAGCAAACTACAACAGCATTGGACAATGTGTGTAAGCCTAAAAGAAAAAGAAAATGGTTTACCCCAAACAATTAACTAGTTTTAGTTCTGCACGGACTTTTTAAACGACTCTCGTACAAGTATTCATATCAAATAGGTAAGGCGGCTGTCGTAGGCGATTAAGTTTGCGAGGCTGACCTTATCTGCGAAGCATCTAGACATTTATTTCCTCCGTAATGTGTGGGCACATGCTTTGTATCGATCTTTAAGTGGTGAGTGCGCATACGTACATACATACATATCTACAGATATGATAAGCAACGTGTTTACATGCCCATAAACACAAGGGGTTGCTACTGAATTTACGGCTCTCACAAAAACAAATTGTTTTTTCAATATTTTTGTATGTAAACAAATAACAAAAGGCTACTGAACTACAGGGGCGTACCCAGAATTTTTTTTCGAGGGAGGCGGCGCGGAATTTGTATAAGGTCTTCTCAATGCTCTAAAAAGAGAAATTAATAATGGACAACATTACAATTTTTTTAATGAAAACAAATAAAATCACTATCATAATGGAACAAATAGAAAAGTTTTCTAGTTTCTAAGATGCCGAAACTTTTTCAGGAGTAATAAAAATAAGCAGATTTTTGAGCGTTCCTAAATGAACTGAAAATGTTTTTTATTGCAAAGTCTACCAGCCTCGCAATCCCAAAATCAGTCACTTGGAACTTGCTTATTGTTATACTAAAATGTAAGTGGTGGAGCGGGACTACCATGCTGGTGTGTGCCGGAAGTACCCAGGTTCAAACCCTCGGCCATGAAACATGGAATGATAGAAAAAGTTGTATTTCTAATAGCGGTTGCCCCTCGACGGACAAGGGCAAGCCACTGAATGTATTTCT
Organism: Anastrepha fraterculus; assembly: GCA_037575425.1. Lineage (NCBI taxonomy): Eukaryota > Metazoa > Arthropoda > Insecta > Diptera > Tephritidae > Anastrepha > Anastrepha fraterculus. The sequence goes on along the minus strand of JAYXIM010035109.1, from coordinate 39,664 downwards.
GCCATGAAAAAGCTCGACACAAAAAACCATTCGTGGTTCGGAGCTGACTTGAAACTGCGCCATTTTTTGTCACAGCCTCCATACCAGCTCGTTATACGGATTATTCCCTCACGACTATATACAGTCTGTGCGACTGAGAAACCTTATCAGGTTGTTTACGTTATACCAAGCGGCTCTTCGCGGTTTTCAAAAAGTGGTTTACCAAGGGTTAACAACCTCGCCTTTCATAGGGTAGGCCATTCACAGAGCAAGTGGAAGATAGTTTACTTTTTCTCCGGTAGACTACAGCTATGAAAAAATATATTGCAAGGGATAAAATGGATATCCCTCTCCTATAGATCAGAAGCCTTTTATCACTGCCGTCAGTCTTCAGTTTCATATTTATCAATGTTGCCATTTGTTTACACCCAAAGGTGTTAATGCCGATTCTGCAAAAATATTATTGATGATAGATCCCTATCTTGCCAGTTCGTTTGCTTTTTTGTTCCCTTCAAAGTTCCGATGTCCTGGGTTTTCGCTCAAGGTGGTAACCATAACAAGGTGGACTATTCCTGCTTTGTTCCCCTAGTTTAGACATTGTTATAGCCGAATCGGGTGCCCGGATTGCAGTTTGGCTATCTGAAAGAATGGCGATATTGTCGTTAAGTGAGAAGTCAGCGATTAGTAGCCTACAAGCTTCCCCCTTAAATACATGAATATTCCGTGTCATTATATATTGTATCATACATATACATACATATGTACATTCTACATCTAAATATTACATATATCATACACATCTCAATATTAATAAAAGATGGTAATAACTAGACACTAACACGCTTTTCTTCTTTTTCTATAAAAAATATCGTCGGAGCGACCGTGGAGGAACCACATTTTAAACCTCACAACTGCGTCGCCCTCCGATGATAACAGAACCTTTTAAGCCACCAGGCAAAAAAATAGAAAAAAAAAAATGCCACTCTAACGGTTAGACGCGATGGAAGTGAAACCTTCCGTAAAACAAACTGAGAGAGAATGAGATGGAAGCAGCATTAGGAGCGGGATAATTATAGGTTCATTATAATATTGCTATAAAGTTCATATTTTATTTTCTTCATTTTATTATTATTCAGCCTCAATGTTTTCAATTACAACAAATGATACGAGTGGCTTGTGATAGCAAAAATATGATACAAATGCTTTGGTTTCGATGTTGTCAACATATCTTTGAAATACCGCGTCAATTGTTGTTTTTGATCGTGTTGTCGATTCAGTGCGATTGTTCTTCTTCTTCTTAATTGGCGCGATAAGCGCTTACGCGATTTTGGCCGAGATTGACAAAGCACGCCAGTCGTTTCTTTCTCGTGCTAACCGGCGCCAATTGGACACACCAAGTGAAGCCAAGTCCTTCTCCACCTGATCTTTCCAACGCAGAGGAGGCCTTCCTCTTCCTCTGCTACCACCAGCTGGTACCGCATCGAATACTTTCAAAGCCGGAGTGTTTGTATCCATTCGGACGACAGTGCGATTGTTACACATTTTTAAATTGAATGTTGTATTGAGAAAGTCAATTAAAGGAACCGCTGTGTCCAATGCAAAATTTACGTTAAAATCGCCACTTAAAATCATTGGAGCTTTATCGTGATCTTTTCTAAGTATCCGCGATACTTCTGGTGTATACTTTATTTAATTTTCGTGAATGAATTCCGTGATGCTATTTATTGATTGATTCGGTGATATATAAATTGCCACAATTAAAAGTGTTTTAGTTTTATTTTCTTTTTGTTTTTTTTTCTGTCGATATTCACGACACTTTTCTGCATTATTTTTCGGCATAATTGCGGTAAATATTTAAAAATGAAAATATTTACGAATATAAAAATACAGACGCAATACAGCACACGCGGTTGCTATTATGAGCGTCGTTACGCGTATATTACACAGACGTACTAACATACACACAAACATTCGTAGGACGCTTGGTCTAAGCAAGTATTAGGTAATGTAGTATAGGTATACATAATGCCTTCTCGCTCACCGTGGATCCGTAATACGCAGGCGCGCACACATACGTACTAGCATACATACAAACTTACATACGTATGACACCAAAGCAAGTAATAGGCAGTGTAGTATACATACTACAATACTCACTATACTAGCGTGGCTCAGCAGTGCGCAGCCACACACATATACGTATATCAACATACGTCTCTTTTTAGTGTCGCTTTTTCGTTTCATCGAGTCTCAAATCACTCCCAACGATTCTAAAGAACTTTTCACTTCAAAAGATAAAAAAAATGTTCACACGTTATGTGGTGCGTAGGTAATAGGTTTGTGTCGACATCACCTCAAGATGGCTGTTTTTTTAGATTAAGATATTATTAAAATTGCTTATTGTTTAAGAGCAAAAACACAGATTTCAATAAATTTGAAGTTGGTTGGTTGGTTGGTTAAAGTGGTGACTCTTCCCGAATCCAACTAGCGCTTCCGCACCATTTTGTTGCCACATCCTCGTTACCACCTTGTTTAACGGTTATTTACAGCATGACTATATCCAGTCTGTGCAGTCGGTTGTTGGCGTCTAAGCTAGACAGTTGTTCGAGACTCTCGAACAGCGGTTGGCCCAGGGTTAACATTCTGTCCTTCCATAGGGCACGGCATTCACAGAGGAAATGGAAGATTGTTTCCTTTTTCTACGGTTGTTTACAACTGTGACAGTATGTATTGTGAGGAATACCCATTTTGGCTGCTTGAAATTTGGACTAAAAATAGAAAAATTATTTACAGAATTTGTCAAATTTAAAAAAGTAACAAATTTTATAATTTCGGTGGGAAATCCATTATTCTTTTTGGTACAATGTGCCATCGCGCGACTAATCGTGTCACATTTGGCTATGCGTCTACTGCAGGGCTAATGATTAAATGATTACTACGCGTATGTAGGCACTTCAGGAAACTTATTAATAGCCTTATCAGTTTTTATTTTTTTGATAATTTATGCACCAAAAATAGTCGCGAGCTTTTAACGAGCCACTCAAAGCACCAAATTCACTTCACTTAAATAGTTTTTCTATTTGTTTTACTTTTGTACTTGTTATTATTTTTAAAGGGATATACATTTTATTTTCAAACCATTTGAGCACTCATTTAATTTTGTAAAAGCAGTAATGGGAGATTTTTAATGCATGTAGAATAAAGCTTTCTATTGGCCCCCAAATGGGTGATTCAACTTTTTTCAGGGGTCACTGCGTCTCACTTGAAACTTGGTTGTTGAATTTAGGACCTATTTGAAGCACCAGTGGAGCCTTCAGATGTCATGAATTTCACTATAAAAAGCGTGTTTCCGTTCAAATATTTGTCTTTTTTAAATTGCAGAATAATGGCAAATTTAATTTATTTCAAAAACTTAACTATTCGAACTTTTAACTATGTATTACCGTTCACGCTTCACTGCTAGAAAACTGCACTCAATCGCGTTCCTTGTCTTCGCATCTGCGATTCAAGGTGAAATGACGACAAATGGAAGCTAAGCTATAAAGGCTATAAAAGTCATTACTCGACGTGTTTATGATAATTATCATTAACGCGATAGCCACACATTTGATTGGTCTCAAAAGGAAAATGTAAAATATAATAAAGTCATGAACGGCTTGCAAAGCACGCTACAATACTTACTACCATAACTTGGCATCAGTGCGTTTCGACCTTTGATTATTTGGAGTAGTTTTGAGAGGTGGTGTATCCATTTTCAAAAGTCTGGTATGGAGGTTGAAATATTTTATTGCATGGCATGAAATATTTTATTGCAATAAAATTTGAGTTCAACGTTAGAATCATAAGATAAGTAAATATTTTGTAGGCTTTGCCGAAAAGTAACAGTTTCTTTTTTGTGCTACACGCAAGATATCGCTTTATACATTCCCTACACAAAGGAAAGCTGGCCCATATAACATATTCACCATGAGTGGTGAACATCAAATCAAAATATGTGGGACTGCATGGAGAACGTTACACAACTTCTTCATTCAATTTTTCTATAAATCAAAAAATTAAATTTTATTTGTACTCAACAAATTTAATAAAGGTTAAACATCTCATATTAATGTAATACGCAAACATCCACGATTCTATAGTTATTTAAACATTCACCTTACAGCAAAAAGTATTTATTACAAAATATTTGCAATTTAAGAATATGAAAACTAAACGGAAAATTTATTCAATCGAACAATTCGTCTGCTGACTGTAGCTCACCAACTCCCTGTTATAACTCTGATTAACCAAACAGTCATATTGCCTAGCTGATTGGCTAATTCTGGTATCTCTCTCGCTCACTTCCATTTTGTGTCTTTACCTGTAGTGAGCATTCCGAGTAGATCGAGTCTCGAATATCCCAGCATAACAATCTCTTGGCATAAAACTCACACAAATATCCGACCTTAAGGTGCTCCACGCATTTTCTTCTGGCTGGATTAATTTCCTACTACAAATGGGTAGGAATATCAAAAAGTTCTCCACCTAGTATTCTGGGTGACTTCAGCTAGGGACTTACCTCCCACTGACTGGACGACTTAGTATTGACAGCCCCCGTGATTGAGCTTGTATTGCGGTTCGGCTCCACATACCTTCCGCCGCTTGCAAATTTTTAGGGATTTTACAATTATCATATAAGTGTTTTACCCCTCATTGTGGCCAATCGAGGTTGGTCTAATAACCGTAGGAAATCCAGTGCAATTTGCCTAAAATGACTATTTGCAAATCAACTTCAATAATTTCTAAACACTTGTCTTATCGCTGTCATAAATTCTAATCACTAAATAGGTCAATAAATTAATGAGGGTTTACTCGTATTTTTATACGACCTCCTATCGATCGCCGATTATACTCATATTAAGTCGATCCATAGTATAAAATCACCATTGTATCGCAGCGTGTGGCAGAGTTAAGTCAAGAAAAGTATTCAACGAAATCATGTGGAAGTTTTTTAAGTTTTTACCCATCTTCACGCTGTTCATTGCAGCCGCAAGTGAATCAGCAGCAAAGTCATGGTGGGAAAGCGCATCCTTCTATCAAATATATCCACGCTCCTTCAAGGACAGCGATGGAGATGGTGTTGGTGATTTGAATGGTAAATAACGAAATAACTACAAGTTGCAATAGGTGCTAAAGAATTCTTTAATTGTAGGCATTACTGAACAGCTATCCTATTTAAAAGAGATTGGCATCACCGCGACTTGGCTATCGCCCATCTTCACCTCGCCCATGGCTGATTTTGGCTATGATGTGGCGAATTTTACTGAAATCGATCCACTATTCGGTACACTAGAAGATTTCGAACAACTTCTGGCAAAGGCTAAGAAGTTGGGAGTGAAAATTATTTTAGACTTTGTGCCCAACCACTCGAGTGATGAATGCGAGTGGTTTATCAAGTCTGCGAAGAGCGATCCAGAGTATAAAGACTTTTACATTTGGCATCCAGGCAAAACTTCCGAAAATGGTACACGACTACCACCAACGAACTGGATAAGTGTCTTCCGCGGCTCAATGTGGACATGGAACGATGAACGCCAGGCCTACTACTTACATCAGTTCCACGCCAAACAACCGGATCTCAACTACGACAATCCAAAAGTGCGCGAAGCTATGAAGGTTTGTAGAGATCGTGGATTAAAATATGCGCCTAATATTAATTCCAATGAATCGAACAGGATATGCTGCGTTACTGGGTACGCAAAGGTGTTGCTGGTTTTCGCGTTGACTCTGTACCACATATCTACGAAGTAGCGGCCGATGCTGAGGGAAATTGGCCTGACGAACCAAGTAACCCATCAGTGACTGACCCAGCAGACTACGATTACCTTGAACATATCTACACAAGAGACCAGCCGGAAACACTCGATGTGGTGTATGAATTCCGCCAGGCATTGAAGGAATTGGATGAGGAGCTTGGTGGAGACGAACATATTCTCATGACAGAAGCCTATTCACCAATTGACGTGCTGATGCAGTATTATGGAAATGGCTCCACCGACGGTGCACAAATACCTTTCAATTTCGTGTTACTCAGCAATGTGAACAAAAATTCCAACGCTTACGACTACGAGCAGCAGATACACAACTGGTTGGACAATATGCCCGCTGGGAGCGTAGCAAATTGGGTGGTATGTAACACAAATAAGAAATCAGTTTTCTTCTAGCTACACGTTTTAATACATAATCTTACTTAGTTGGGAAATCATGACCAGAGTCGAATTGGTACACGCCTAGGCGTCGATCGTATGGACCTGATCAATGTTTTACTAAAGACTTTGCCCGGAGTTTGTGTCACTTATCAAGGTGAAGAGATTGGCATGACGGATATTTCGATTTCTTGGGAGGAAACGGTTGATCCGCGAGCTTGCCAATCGAATATTGAAGAATTTGAAAGCTTCAGTCGAGACCCAGCGCGTACACCTTTCCAATGGAATGATGGACACAAGGCCGGTTTTACTGATAGCAATACCACCTGGTTGCCATTAGCCGAGGATTATAAATTGGTGAATGTGAAGCGTCAGCGTGGCATTGCCAATAGTCATCTGAATGTCTACAAGCAATTGCAGAACTTGCGCACTACGAAGACAATGAGCGATGGAGAGGCCGAAGTAAAGGCGATTAGCGAAAATGTAATAGGCATTAAGCGGTAAGTATTTTATTGCCCATTGAGCAATCATGGGTATCAAACATTTGCCTATTCTTACATATTTAAATCATATTTTAGCTTCCTATCCGGTGAGCGCACATATGTTGTTCTCCTGAATCTGAACGACGATTTGGAATCGATCAATTTGAATGCCGCTTTTAGCGATCTTACAGTCGAATTAGAATATATACTAGTCACAGACAAAAGTGTTAGACGCAAGGGGTAAGGCGCTATTATAATACAATACATTTATATTATGGGCTTTTTACTAATCGAATACAACTTTTTAGCGACAAGATTTACGCCGACTCAATTGTGATGCTGCCTAAGGAAGCTGTTGTATTGAGCACAATCGTCTAAGACTGAAACCTCGTAAGGAGTAATTATTACTTTTAATTATAATACTGATTTATGTGGTAGCTACTTTTACTTAGCTTTAGAATCTCTTTATAATTAATTTCTAAGAAATAATATATTTTGTGAAATCAAAAAAGTCGTCAAAATAAAAAAAAATTAATATTAAATTTCTTTCAAAAGAGGTGTAAATATCTGTATCTCTCATAAAAAGCGCACATTCCTCTTTCCACAGATATATAAAATCTTAAATTATTAAAATAATTGATTTATGTATGTAAAACAAAGTTAAGAGTTTGAGCAAACCATTACAAGAGCATAGATGGGATCTCGATTAGAGGGGCGACAGAGGGCAAAAATGTAATCAATTTTATATTTTTGAAACATTGAACATTTGAACATTGAAAACTGTTTCGATCTCGCAATCGCTGACTGCCAGTCATTGTCATACATACGCTTGAACAATATTGAAAAATACTTAGTACTCGTTTTTCTGTTGGGTGCCTTTAGAGCTCGATGGATACTGTATTCATGATCAGGTAATAAGGTGAGATATGTAAGTGTCCGCATTTGGAAAAGTCCAAGTGGAGAAAGACTTGGCTTCGCACGCATTTTTGAAGTCAAAGGACAGTACATAAGAGAATATATCGTTGTAGCATCTAGGTTAGGTTGAGTTTTATGGAGGGCTCATTTGGATGCGAAATAAAATGCGTCCCTTGTGAAACCATTGCAGAAAAACTGGGGAAAAAAGAGAGAAAATAGAGTAGGGTGGTGGCATGGACGTTGGGGCTTTGAAAATCCTAAGCAACTAAGATTTAAATCTTTTTTTAGGATTTTTTCAATCTCTTAAGATAGAATTACTGTCACCTGAATTACTTGCATAGAAGTAAATAATTTTAAATATATTTGACAGTGTTTCGTGCTAGTCTTAAGTAAGTTGACCCCTGTGAAATGAGATGGGGGCTGCTGGCAAGACCTACGTACAGTTATAAAACTATCATCATACCAAAAAAGTGCAGAGTTGTAAGCAAATATGTTCAAAAATCTCACTTTTCCTTGAAAACAGCGAGTTAAGATTAAACACAAAAAAATATTATTGAAAAAGGATAATTGTGGGCCATACGAGAACAACTCTGGTATGGAATAAAGCTTCTAAGGATTTAAATTTTTGATGAAAACACAAACGTCAATTCGACGCATTAATTGATTATTTGACATTTCCTATCAATAAAAAAATGCCGAATTCGTATACTTTCGAAACTCTAGAGAAATTGTTTCATGCCTTTATCTTAAGGTCCAAGTCCAAGCAACACTCGAAAAACAGAAGGTGTAAATCACTATTGGAAAGGCAAAAATCTACCTACATATTTATATTTCGCACGAGTGGGTAATCAAATTTAAGATAAGCGAAAATTTAATCAAATTGTTATGAGCTCCTGGTGGTAAATACTTACCTTATTGATTAGATTTCTTTTGCAGCTCTGAAGTACGAACTTAAGCTCTGCTAATCAGATAAAATGCCACCCAGGGTAAATATTTGCTTCACTTTATCGATAATACGCCTGAAAATAAATTTTATTAATTGTTTTTGTTTTTAATGTCAAACAATAATTTATTTTGTAGAGATTAGAGAAATTAGAAGCTGCCGAGCCTTGGGTATCAAAAACACCTACTTGAAAAATGGGTTTTCTTACGAGTATTATCGACGCTGCTAACAGTAATAAAATTTATTATTCTTGACGCAGGTACATAGAGATGGCAATACTATTCAAATACATATACATAAGTATAGTATAGAATAGCCGAGGGCACAATTATGGATTGTTACACGAATCGGAGTTCCGGATACTGGAAGTGGTTTAAAAGGTTGGCAAAGTATTGCAGCATCCTCTGTTTTTGGAAGCTAATGACTACCTGATATCTGGAATCTTCTTTGGAAGGAGCTGTCAATAGCTTCCTCCTTGGAAATCTCAATGAGAGCTTTGGCTCCCCGACTGAAAGTAGTATTGGAGCGGGATGGCAGTGGGACAGTTACTGCTTTACTGATTTATGTGTGATGAGTAGCCAATTTTAGGGCCACGTAATAAATCTCATGAGACCCGACAGATTGGTAGCGAAATTCCTACTAAGGCACAAGAGGTGTGGGCTACGAGTCCCGATATACATAACTAATTAGGGCCACAATCTATGGGGACAACATTTGGGCTTCATCGACGTTTGTCTGTGTGCATCCTGTTTGGAGGATGGAAGATGTTACAGAACATTTTTTTTTGCTACTCTTCGAATTTCGCCAGACTTAGATGGTATATTTTTAGAAGCACTGAGAATGGACGATGAGCATACTCTTTGCTTCGACAAACCGCTAAGATTCATAGTTTGCAGAGGAGTAATAAATCCCCACCCACAAATCCCTCCCTATCCTTTAAATTCTCCCTATTGGCCTTAAATGGAATGGGAAATGTGACCTAAGTGCTTGGAAAAATTTCCGGCACTCCACATTTCTATTCCATTCCACTCCAAGTAATATTGCTGAAGTTGCTCGCTCCACGTCCACATCTTTCCACTGAAGACGCTTGCCTACATAAGAAAAGCTTCCTTAGTTCAAAGTAGAAATTTTATAATGTAAGACAATAAACACACCCGACTTTAAATTTTCATCTAATATTTATTCTTCTACTTGGACGTATTAACATCCCTCTCTCAAGTACAACATTCTCAAAGTGGTAAACATTGTAATTAAAATATCTGCACTTCTCGAAATAGACGCTTTAACGTGCTGTCTATACCTGAGTAAAAAAATAAAATAAAAATTGCAATTTGGAAAGCAAACGGCCTGCTGCGCAAGTTTTATTTTTAAGATGAAGCAATTAATAATATCGCACCCTAAATACAAAAGGGTCACAACTCAAAATGTACTTTCTGCTCAAATATGAACGAGACGTTATCAATAAAACGGTCCGCGGATGACATATGGCAAAAATAAATTTTTTGTTTTTTGGTAGGACTGTTATAAGCTTACATGGCAAATTTCAGCGTGATATGTCACATTGTTTGTTTTCTGTGCTACTGTAAACAAGTCAAGCTCGAGTATGGAAAATTTTGAGTTGTGACCCTTTTGTATTTAGGGTGCGATATGTTAATATTATAGAGTCTTGCAACTTAGACAACTTTTGTAAATATCCCCAACTACACAACTCACGCAGACCTCAAGGCTCAAGGAACTGCAATTGTCGTCAAAAACCAATAAAAACCCACGAAGTCTATGCTTATAGAAAGAAATCTACAGTCTTTGCGAACACGCCAACGACGTTGTCACTGAAAATGATTTTGCATTCTACTAGTCCATAAAATTTAAAAGATAAACAACATTTTTCTTGTTTTATCTTATTTTTATTTTAAAATTCTAAAGGCTTAACAATATTTTTTGAATGTTTTACACTTAATATTAGGTATTTATATAAATTAAGAGATTACATTTAAAAGTTAAACGTAATTTTAACTTCAGTAAACCAACTTTTAAACTAAAAGTTTATGTCGGCATTTTTAATTTCAAAACGTAGACACTTTGAGCACCGAAAACGTCTACACCCCTTTAGAAGGTCATTGAGCTGAATAACCTGGAAGTGGTGGTGGTTAATCGAGCATAAAGATAGCGAACACAAAAGTGGCGAATAGAAGAGGCCTATTGTGGATTCGCCTCAGCCGTTGACGACAAAAATTTAAGAAGTGAGCGATAAGAGTGAATACAGAACAAAAACGATATTGGTGACGTTGGCTGCTATTGCAGCTGCGCTTGAGATCAAGAATACGTGAAGAGTGCACGTTAGAAAGTGAGTGCGGCGGAAACGAAAAGTTTGCGTGGGCGATGATATTTTTTGAAAAAGAGGCGCAAACAGTAATATTTTCGGTTAGAAAATGGGAGCTATAAGCAATTGCATTTTACGCTCCTCTGAAGCATTCAAATAATTATAGACAAATGCAATATCAATGAAAACTATAAATTTATTTATCTAAGCGGACCTGAGTGCTATATAATTTTAGTTAAAAGCTGGTTTTAGAGTGTCTATTTTTTTCTTCTTCTACTTTATTATTAATGAAATATACAATTTGCGACTACAACTTCGGTCCAATCATTTCAATATGAGATTCGTACTAAAGGTATTACGAAAATAAATCCAACAACTGACCCGGGGCAAATATTCTCAGTGGTAGGCATTGAGGATTGCTTTTAACGTGAACAACCATACGTTGGCTTATCTCAAGTTATCTAGGAATAAGTATTAAATAAATAATTTAATGTAGTACTTAATAGTTATATATAAGTTTATTTGAAGAAATCATTAAAAGCCTAGCAGAGCTAAAATTCTGTCATTCTGCAACTTTTAAACCACTGAGTGTCATCTTTTGGTGTAGGGAAATCAGAGGCAGCACCACTCGTCATCCAACTCATTGATTTCTATCAAAAGTTCCGTTTCACAATCAATACTAACTAATTCATCTGCACTAAAATTATTCACAAAATGACCATCATTGTCGTGTTTCTTATCCGAAAAATTCGCAACTCGTTCATCGTCTGCCCAGTCTCTTCCTCGGTAATTTATTGGTAGTGCGTTCGTCTATTCAATACAAAACATGCAAATCATAGCGGTATTTTGCCGAACTATACATACAGATTTGAAGAATATTTCGCTCAATTTTACCAAATTTTGGAGGCAAAACAGAAAAGAGAACGATTCGTTGATTTTTCTCTTGCATCAGCAGACAATTTTTCTAAAATTCAGGGGAGTCTTTTACAAAATTTCTGGAAATCTGTTTACAAAAATAGATATGTTTTTTGCGAGTAATCGTAATAGGCTCCGGTGAGCCTTAGCCTTAACAATAATAGCTCATTGACTCACATTTGAAAAATACATAATATTTCCAACAATTATTATTCGCCAAACTCGTGATTTCCATTTGCTTTTATAACTCAATAATGTAATGAAGAAATATACATACATATAAATAAAATATGTGAGTTTTGAATTATTATATAAACACAGTTCGTCAATGACGCATTTTGATATCTACTAATCTAGCAAAATTCGAACCAATTACTTAAGAAAAAAAGTATTTTTCCGTGGTTTGCTTTCAATCTTTAGTTTTGTTTGACTAATATAAAAAATTTAGAAGCCAATAGTAGAATATACAGTTATTCCGTTTAAAGATAATCAAACGTTAAAAAGCAAAAACAACACTTCAACAATACTTCAAACACAGCTGCTAAAAAAGACTTTTTACATTTGCATTTAATAGATTTAAGTTATAATCCTGGGGTTTCTTGTGCCATTCCTCTAAACTAACATTCTTGTTTTTTTATATTTTGGATCGCTATCCTGCTAGAATTTAAACTAAGATTTCTTGTCAACAAAGAAGCCAAATTTTGGTGCCCTCTATTTGTGGAACAACATAAAGCCGCACACCACAAATAGGAGGAGGAGCTGGACCAAAACCCAAATTAGTGTAAACGCCAATTATTTATTTATTTTTAATTTCGCAAATGGCATATCAGACATCCATATTATCTTCTATAAACACCAAATCACCCATTCCCAAGCTGAACATGCATCACCTCGTCATGACTGAAAGTTTGCCATATTTCACTGTGGGCATAATACTCCGCCTTTCCAGTGATTTTAATGCTGCCGCACACTCTATTGGATTCATCGTTGTTATACAACAGGATTTAGTGTCGTCGCAGAATATTCAAACATCCCAGAAGCTGGCTGAGCTAGGTACGTTCTAGGAAAGGCTTCTTTCGAGCAACTCGTGAAGTATAAATGAGATTTGCGGAACTTGGCGGAGTGCTTCATGAGAAACCACTACTCCACACTCATCTCTAAGCTCATTAGTAAATTTTATTGTCGAAATCCGTGGTTTTGTGGCTACTTTTCACAACAAAATACGTTCGGCGCGGTCAGATATTTTTCGTGCTCTTTCACTTGCAGATTTTAGCTCCAATCTATTTAAATTTTTTGCGCTTATATTTTTTTTATGGTATAATTTGAATAGACCGACTGAGTCACTTCATAGTGATGGTCCAGTGATGGTAAATGTAGGGAAAATTCCCTACATGTAGGTGTAGGGAAAAGGACAGATTTTTTTAAATTCTGTAAATGTAGGGAATTTTCAAGAAGGACAGAAAAAATTTTAAATTAGCGGGAAAAATTAAAGAAGTTCATTTAAAATAAAAGTCCGCAATAAGATTTCATGCCAGTATTTTTTTCCTTATGGCAGCATACTTTTAATACGGCAACATTGCCATTTTTTTCTTCGTTAACGCTAACGCGATTTTTTCTTCGAAATTGTTAGTTGCCCCGCGTTTTCTGCTGCTTTTCACTTTTGAAGTAAGTTTGCAATTATTTTAGTTTTCGCTTTTTTGATATTAAAAATGCATATATTTTGAAGAAATGAGCTCCTCCTCTTCGACTGACTCTTCGGAACAACAGTAGGAGAAAAATTCAAGTATCGGAAACAAAAGCTCAATAACAAGTGGCTTGACGACAACAATTTTAGTGGCTGGTTGAAAGCTGTGGCTAACGATTCATTCAAATGCAAATGCGCTGAGTGCGACAAAGTTTTGACCTGCGGCAATTCTGATCTGCAGAAGCACGGCGAAACAAACATGCACCAAAAAAATATGAAGAAAATAAAAAAGACACCTAAAATAAACAGTTTTTTTTTTTTAAGAAAAAGCGGAGTAAATCAAATGGTTCCAGAAATTTCGAAATAAGACTTAGCATGTTCTTCGCTGAGCATAATGTCGCGCTGCAAGTGGTGGACCATTTAAGGGGCTCAACCAGTGTGACTGACAAAAAAAACAGGTGGTTTTTGAAAATTTATTTTTAAAAAAGTTTTACATTGATTGTTTTAAAACTTTGTGAGTATATTAATATATAATTAAACTTCAAGTACAAATTTTTTCAAAGGAAAATCTGGACTTTTCTTCTAATAATAGGGCATTTCTCGAAGGTCCAAAAAAAAAAAAGTTTCCCCACTGCTGCCTTTGTTACGGTCTTCAGAGTGCCTCAAATAAAAAAAAACAAAAAAGTCATCAAAGATGATGGTATCACGCGTTGATTAACGCAGGATTGTGGTGAAAAAACGAAATCCAAAAAAATCCCGCAGTTTTGAAAAAAGTATAAAAATTTAGCTTGAAAATGTGATAGTATTTCACATCGCAAATTTACAATTTTTATTAGATTGAAATATCGGAGGGTCATTCAATGTAAAAATGAATACTTAAAATGAGGAAACAAGATTCAAGTCGATCGTAAAATTAGTTTTTAAGTTACAGTGGCAGCAAATTAAGAAAACGCTATTTTGAGAAAAACGTTTTTAAAGGAAAAAATACTGATCTCACATTTATAAAACGATAAATATCATACCTAATCCTAATCTGCTATTCCAGGCCCATATAATTCACCTTCTTCTTCTTCAAAAAGTTGCTGCTTGCTTGCTGAAAAATATGAAACAAATTTTTTTGAATTTTTCAAAGTTTCACACTGGTTGAGCCCCTTAATCCCACTCTTAAAATAATCGTGCCGCATTCTGAAAAAATAGAAACTCTGTCTTGTTTTAAACAGAACTGAATGTAATGAAAAAGTCTAATTTTTAGTCTTTTTGCTGAATATTATTAATAAATGTGTTTATAATATAACAAATATGTGTATTTATATATATTTGAAGTAAAATTTGTTTATGTTGTTATATTATAAAGTGTTAAAACAGCACCAAGTCCAAAACTTAAGCAAATAATTCAATTTTGACGTTGCAAGTGCCTCATTATAATGTAAACACAGGAGAAAAAAATGTAGGGAATGAAATAATTTTGCAGGCTCTCGAAATTCAGTCAACAGCAATGGTTTTATTGGTTTTATTGACACGGTGTCGCAGTCCTTTCTGAGCGGGCAACAATCAAAAATTTGATTGCCCCAAATGTACATATAAATAGACGTATTTGGTATTGTTGGAATGCTTTAGAAAAAAACGTATTCCTTATCTCGGTCTTAATTTCGTCGAATATATAAAAGGGAAAAAACAATATTTTCTGTCTCAGCGTACTCTAGTCCACTAAGGACTCTTTTTAGCAAAATGCATTCGTTTTTCTTTTTGCCCCAGCAATGGGCCTCGTTTACTATTTGCGTATACGAACAAAGACGTCGTTGCTCGCCTTTACCACTCGCCGCCATTCCTTTTCTTGTCGGTATATATATATAATCGTTATGTGCAAGTTCGCTATGCTATTGCCAATACTGTCGCATCATAGACAAAGTGTCAATTAATATATATATTTATATGTATATGAACGTAGGTTCAAATCTCGGTGAAACACCAAACTGAAGAAAAAGTTTTTTCAAACCTCCGATATACAGGGTGAACGATATGAAGTGTTTCCTATTCAAAACACCATAACTTTTTTGTGTGAAATTAGCTTTTATTGATTTCAAAGACAAAATTGTTTAAAAATGATTACAATTTTAACATATGTATATAAATATGGTAAATCTAAGTGCCAATCAACCAAACGAATGCAAATGCTTATGTATGAATGTAAAACTGATGCAACTATATTCTTCTTATTTAAGTAACATTATGCATATGCATCTATATATGTATATATATGAAACAATCTCTGAAGAAATTTTATTGCACTATAATGATATACTCGATATTACTCTAGCCTGTACCACTAAAATACTGTAGAAAATAAGTTTGGACAATCAGCTTGAACTGCTGATACTCATACATACAAATGTACTTTACGCAGTCCATCGCAGAATTACCGCTTCATATGGCATCAAATAAATTCGTTGACTTAAATCGACCTTGTCGCTGAAATGTTAAAACAAAGCAAAATTTTAAAACTTCTCAAAAATTTCAACGCTCGCAACACCTACCCATATTTGTGTGGTGAATAGGAAGTGAGCAGCACGTACTCCATAGTCTTATTCGCCAAGCCATCTAAATATTCTATCTGGCTACCGAAGTTAGCTAGTAAGCGGTACTCCTCACGACCAACAGCAGTTCTGAAAACGTTATTTCAATCAGTTGTGAAATTTAAACATCTCCACTTCAACTAACCTCACAACTTGAAAGACCTGCTCCTTCAATGCTCCATACGAAAATCCGCCATCTTCTTTGAACGCCTTGAATGCTTCCGTTTGTTTCAAACTGGTCATTCCCTTGTATATGTTCAACGTGCTACGTGCCACGCCTCGCTGAGTCCGTACATTGAGATATGAGTAGTTAGGATTGACGGGTAGCCAAGTGGAGTTTCCAGTGCTAAAGCCAGCATTCTTTGAAGTGTCCCATTGCATTGGAGTACGCTCTGGGTCCCGGAACTCACAACTTATTGTGCAGTCAATATCTCCATCAGTCATGCCGATCTCATCTCCCTAAATTAGAAATAAAAATGGCCACTTGTGACAAGAATTTCCTTAAGTGATAGTTAGCACTTACGTAATAAGTAACAGATGTGCCGGGCAATGCATGCACTATCATCGTCATCAAATCTGTCCTAGTTGTTCCTATGCGTGTGGCTGGACGACTGTTGTCATGATTTCCTATTACCCAATTGGCCACCTTATGATTCGTCCACATTATATCCATCCAGTCTTTGGTGAATTCTTCCACAGTCGCTGCAGTGGAACTTTCTCTTAATTCAATAAAGTTAAAATTCATGGGCAGTTGACTTCCAATATGAGTGCCATTGCTGATATAAGTGCTCAAAATCTCGGTGGTGGTATAAGCTTCGGCAATTTGTGGTCTATGGAGAAATGCGATTGATTAATTTATACAAAACTATTAATCTATTGATTATATGTGCCTCACAATGTGTCGCCGCCATGTTTTTGTTGGTATTCGTCTAAAAACTCGCGCCATTCGTATAATAATTCGAGAGTTTCTGGTTGATTCTGCATATAAACGATTGATCCGCCGGACGACGAATCTGGATAAGAACCATTTTCATAACGAAATTCAATGTAAAATGGTACTGCATCAACGCGGAAAGCATCCACTCCACGACCAAGCCAAAAGTCCAAAACTTCGATTAGACGTTCGCGCACTGCTGGATTTCTGAGATTTAAATCAGGTTGTTTGGCTAGAAACTGATGTAAGTAATACTGTTGGCGTTCTTCAACCCAAGTCCATGCAGAACCACCAAAGGCTGATCCCTGTAAGAAGACATAAAGAGTAAAGTTTGATAAAAGGAAAAATAGCAAACGATAACTTATCTATAGTCGTAACTCACCCAATTACTTGGCTCACTACGCTCGCCCGTTTCTGGATCGATTTTGCCATCATGCCATACATAGAAATCTTCGTAACCTTCTTCGCGACGTACCGACTTCTGGAACCACTCACACTCATCACTTGAGTGATTTGGAACAAAATCCAATATCATCTTTAAACCCAATTTATGCGCCTTTGCAATCATTGCATCAAAATCCTCCATTGTCCCAAAGAGCGGGTCAATGTTCGTGAAATTAGCTACATCATAACCCAAATCTGCCATCGGTGATTCGAAGATAGGCGAAAGCCATGCAGCAGTCACACCTATTTCCTTAAGAAATTCCAAACGAGATGTAATGCCATTCAAGTCACCTATACCATCACCGTCACTGTCCATAAACGATCGAGGATAGATTTGATAGAGTGTGGCCGACTCCCACCAGTCGACTGTGGTATTCGCAGAAGCGCTAAGAGCACAGAAAACCACAAATGTAAACAATTGTAACGTATTGAAAGCCATGACGATAAGTACTAACGGATTACTGTTGGCCAAACTTATATTTATACCTCCAGATATATCAAGATTACAACATTTATTGACCGAATAGGGCAATTAAATATTATATCACGAAATTACGGAAATTTCAAAACACTTCACTTTTATAAACAATATTCGTCAGTGTGCGGAGTGATTGTTATCATCACTGAGCATATTGCCGCTCAACCAATGAAACAATAATTTTTTGCAAACATAAGTCTCCAATTCGGTTGTCATGATAGCCTGAACAATATAGATCCATCTCAAAGTTAAGTTTACTTCAATATTTCAATAAACCAGAAACAACTGCAACTTTAAATATCAGATACCTTTAGAATACAAACTTCATCTATAAGCATTCACACGGGCAGCGTTAAGAGAATATAATTTATCATTGCATGGATAGTGCGAACCTCGGCTGCACTATCACGACAGACGACGGAGCAGATGAAGATGTCAACTGCAGGCTAAGCAAACCAAGGGAGGCGTTTGGGCGAATGCATACAGTATGGACAAGTTCGAAAATCGCCCGGTGCACTAAACTGCGAATATTCAGCTCATGTGTGAAGTCTGTATTGTTATAGGGAAGTGAAATATAGGTGGTCTTCAACACCATCACACAGAAGCTACAACCTTCGTGAACAAATGCCTCCGCATCATCTGTAGATTATTCTGGTCGAACACCATCAGCGACGATGAGCTGTGGAGAAAAACAATGAGGGGCACATCCTATGGCAAATCAAACGCAGATAGTGGCGTTGGATAGCATCACTAGAAAGGCACTGGAATGGAACCCGCAGAGGAGCAGAGGTTGGGGTCGCCAAAGATCACTAGGCGAAGGTTGATGTTGCACAAACCAGCAGAGCCTGACATCACATGGGACGGCACAAAAACTACAGCCCAGAAATGTGTACGATGGAAAAGTCTTGCCGAGGTCCTATGCTCCCGAGTGGATTGAACAAGGATTCATATGAATTAATAATAGAGAATTTATAACAGTGACGTCACATAATTTGTACCGAGCTCTTTTTAGAATAAACGGAACAATTTTCGCCTTGAACTTTTCAAACAATGCGATCTTTATATTATCTATCGTGGCAAATCTCTTTCCTTTCATGAATATTTTTAGTTTTGGGAAAAAGTTGATAAGTATTAGTTTTGGCCAAATTTAATGTTTGTATTAAATACTTAAGAGTTGGAAACCCAAAATTCCAAACAATAGTAATTTATATATGGCACCTCCGAATGAGCCAAGCAGGATATTAAAAATAAAATTTATCCCATAGTCTAAAAATATACTTCAAATAAAAATCTGTGCATTTTATATTTATTTCGATTAAAACATTTCAATATTCAATTCGATTCTCACCTCTGCATAAACTTAATAATAATTCAATATAAAACAAGTAATGAATGCTAAATTCGGTAGGCCCGAGCTGCACTCATATACCCGGCTACACTTTAGTAAAACTTGATTTGGGCTCGCTATTAAGTTTTAGAATCAAACAAACTCATAGACAATGAGAGTTACAGGACGTAAAATCTGACGAACAGACGGGATTTCATTATTATCCGATCTCAATAATAATTATCTCGGATCTAAATGAGGTGGGGAGCAATACCTTACCAATTTTTGGCGAATGTTATTAAGTCATTATGACATGTGGCCGGCCCATTTTCAAAATTTTATTGCCTCGCATTTATTTCTATAGGTTCAATCTTCTTAATTGGTGGGATAACCGCTTACGCGATTTTGGACGAATTCAACAAAATGCACCAGTCGCTTCTTTCTCGTGCTAACCGGCGGCTATTGGACGCACCAAGTGAAGCCAAGTCCTTCTCCACCTGATCTTTCGAAGGTAGAGGAGGCCTTCCCCTTCCTCTGCTACGACCAGCTGGTACCGCATCGAATACTTTCAGAGCCGGAGCATTTATATCCATTCGGACGACATGCCCCAGCCAGCGTAGCCGCAGCGTAGTTTATTCACTGAGCTCGGTCTATGTCGTCGTAAAGCTCATACGGTCCGTTATTACTTGCACCAAATATGGGCAAATTTCCTTCATTTATAGTAGACATCAGAAATTAATTTTTTAAATATTACCGTTACATGTAAGGTGGCCGTTGTCATTGTCCAATATGGCGATATACATATGTATATATATATGTATGTAAAAAGTTTAATTGAAATATAGTAATGTAGTAAAATATAATTAATACATTGTGTAAAATAAGTACCCAGAATTTAAAAAAAAAACACATTTTTTCATATTATTCATCATTATTTGTTGGATCGCCTTCAAAATAGGTTCCTTTTCCGGGATGGCCTTCAGCTCCTTTAGCGAATTTTTTTTAATGTCTTCAATCGACTCAAAACGCCTTCCCCGAAGTGGCAATTTTAGTTTTGGGAAGAGAAAAAAGTCACAGGATGCGAGATCTGGCGAATACGGTGGCTGTTCGATAGTATTTATTAAGTTTTTGGTCTTGTATTCGCGTACAATCAAGGCTCGGGGCGATGGCGCGTTGTCGTCGTGCAGAATCCACGAATTGTCCTTCCACAATTCGGGCCGTTTACGGCGAATGGCTTCACGTAAACGCCTTAAAACGGATAAATAATATTCCTTATTAACCGTTTGGCCCTCTGGAAGGAACTCAGAGTGCACCACGCCTTGGTAATCAAAGAAAACCGTGAGCATAACCTTCACTTTTGACCGGCTTTGGCGTGGTTTTTTTGGATACGGCTCGTTCTCGAAGCGCTATTCAGACGATTGCTGACTGGTTTGCATATCGTACTCGTAGACCCATGTCTCATCACCAGTTATTATGCGTTTCATGAACGTAGGGTCCGTATTAGCTCGGGAAACCATGTCTTCAGAGACCTCCTTCCGATGCTCTTTTTGCAAAAATCCATAGTAAAATTCGCCAAGTAAACAAAAGATCAACTCACTTTGACTGCAGAATAAAACACACTAAGTAATAGATCCCGTTCTAATAAGGCTTGTGCATTCAAGAACATGTGTACCAACATGAAAAACCCAAATTTGAAGTGTCAGGTATTCCCGGGAGAGTTTAAATTATAAATTCCTGGTACTTATTTTACACAATGTATATAATACTAAAACTAATGCAAGAACGAGTACTAGCTACCAGGGCCCACAACTCGATAGTTAGATAGAACAGTCTGTGTTATTATTAGGAAATCATAGTAGTTAAGTTACAAACTTTCAAAAAATTATTTAAAGCAGTTAAAGTGGTGGTAGAAACTGTAGCCAGTAGAGCAGTAGGTTTGGTGGATCCGAAGTTTTTCCCCTAAACTTTCTCTGGTGCGACAATCGTTTAAAAGATGGTCAGCTGATGCGTTATTATCACAAAATGGACATTGTTGTTGGGTACCTCCTGTGGGGAGATATTGGTGTGTGAGTTTAGTATGTCCAATTCAGAGTCTGGCGAAAGTTCTCTTACATTTTCAACCGATTTGCAATTTAACAAGATTAAAAACCCTAGGACCGACTCTCCATGCCTCAAGTTGAGATAACACCACATGAATACGTTCTCCCAATAGATTTTCCAATATTTTGGAAACTTTTTCCGTCTTTCCACATTTTTATAATTATTTTCCTCTCAGAAACCCTTATTTCTTTTCGCTTTCCTTCCATGTTCTTTAATTATCTCCAGTTATAAATAAAATGTTCAACTATGCTTTGTTAACATACAGTCGAAGTAATGCGCAATCAAAAATTAATATAAAGAATGAAAAATATCTTAAAATTAACGGTATCATTAAAATAAACAGGCTGAACGCAGACTTTTTGGTGCCACATTTACATGTTGCTGAAATTATTTACCCGTTATCTAAAAAGTGAAGTGAAACAAAGTGAAGTAAACAAATTGTAAAGATTTCAATTTAATCATAATGTTCTATTTTGTTTTTAATAAATTTAAGAAGGCTATTCGGGTGAACGCAGACTTTGTGGGCCATGTGTAGGTAGGTAGGCTGACCTCCATGCATGGGGGTAAACTGCGTTTAGCAAGATATTGTTATATAGATACAATAATCTATTTTTTGCAATTATCGGGAGATACTTCAACATGGAATACTAAATTCGATCAGCACCAGGGGTTTTGCCTTTCGCTTGAGTTAATACAAACTCTAGTTCAATTAATGTATATTCAGTTTCCAAGTGCCTTGCTTCTCGGGATACATGACTTTGTCTATATATACTTGAAATAATTTCGTCCTGTTTTGAGCAATATTCAGTTGAAAAATTTTTGTCTGATGAATCGTATGAATCGGATGAATCGTTTGCCAGAGCTTAGCTTACTCTGAGGTATTGCTATATTAGTAGCTGTTCTAATGGCCTTGGTAATTTTCGCAACATCTTGGTTAACATTGGTGGTCGGCCAACTTTGAAAGCATTTATTACATTCACTTTGATATGAATCCCAATTAGCATGATCGAGCTTGAATTTAGGAACATATTTTTTAATTATGGAGGTGCTTTGCAGTGTTAATGTAGTGACGACTGGGTAGTGATCACTTCCGTATAGCGAGTCACTGACATTCCAGCTACAGCTTGGACTGATCTGGGATGAAACTAATGTTAGGTCGATGTGCGTAAATGTATTGTGCGTAGTGAAGTGCGTAGCAGATCCTTCATTAAGGACAACTTAGTCTTCACAGAAAACTAGGTTTTCAATTGGTGGTACTGGAGCCCCAGAGAGGACTCCAAGCGTTGAAATCCCCTGTTGTTTTTAACTGGGAATTAACTTGGGATATGTATAATATCAATTCTTCACTCGAAAAGTCTTAAATCGGAGGTATATAAATATTAATTAATGTGAGAATTGAGTTTAAGTAGATTTCTAATGCTATAGATGCAATGTTAGAATTTATGGTGGTTAGTTTGTGGAGGCTTTATAAGGATGCCAACTCCTTGCTTTGACGATTGAGTATTGGGTAAATTAGAGAAGTAACCATATAGGTTTTTGGGGTAACTATATGTGAGTTGGACGTGAGAAAAGGAAAATGCGTTTCTTGTATGCATAAAACATCTGGATTGTGGTCATTCAAAAGCAAACATAGCTCATTAAAATTATTATAATAGCCTATCATATTCCACTGAACTATTTTAAGAGAGATACAAAGGTAAGATACGAGAAATAAAAAAGAGCGGTAAGGTGGTCATGTTGGTTTATTATTTAAGAGCGCTACTCTCATCGGATATGCTCGATTGATGCGTAAATGAATATTTGTTGCTTCGCTGGGGAGATTAGCGAGCGAATGAGGGAAATTTGATATTTGGCGTAGTGTAAAGAGTGTGAGAAGTGACTGGCGATAGGTGGGAGTTCATTGCAGGGTTGTAATTTGCGTGTGATTTGAGATTTGAATGCGAATTCAGTGAATGGTGCGTAGGCGCTTGAATTTTGTGGTGAGTTTATGGTTTTTGTTTTATATTTTCTGTTCGATTCTAATCTTTTTCATAGGTTTTATTGTTCTCCTTTTCATTGATTTATTATTGATTATTGGGGAGAGTTCATTGGTTGTTGTTTGCTTTCTGTAGATGTTAAATGCTTCACGCATTATCAAGTGCATTTATTGTTTATTTTAATACGTAATATATCTCTTTGCTGCTGAAATTTTTTGCATTGTGGAGAGGAGAAGGGATGTACCTCGGCGTAATTGGCGCATTTAACGCTTGAACAGTTTTGTGGGGGGTGTGGTGGAAGACTGCAGTTAACGCAGCTCGGTGGGTTCTTGCAATGTTTTATCCTATGGCCAAACATTTGACAAGATTTGCACCTCATCGTGTTGGGAATATATTCACGTACATATTTTTCCGTTATGCCAGGACATATCTATTTTGCTTGGTAAGTTGTAAAGGTCGAAAGTCAGTAGGACAACTCCTATTGGTTTTGTTACACCATCCATAGCTTTTGTAAATTTGGAAGCTGACACCACATGGTTAGATTTCAGTTCTGATTTATGTATAGTTGGTAGTTCAAGAAAATCACTTTGAAGTTTCAAAATAGATATTTTCTTTTTGGCTTTCGAGCTTTGAGAAAGTAGGGAGAAACGATTGATATATGTAAGTTAGAACGGTGAACTATATAGAGAATGAATATAGCAAAATCTAATGAACACAGAGAACGTTAATGTATAGAGAAGTCTCAATGACACTATTCGTAGCTCGTTAGAATTCTCTATCATTAACGTTCTCTGTGAACACGTGTACGAATGTTAGAAGCAGAAACTAAAAGGAAGAATGAAAATTCGCTGTTTAACCGAACTAGTAGCGCAAATAGGAAAACTACTATCTGGACGTTGCGAGTGATATGCTGAAAACAGTGAACACCGTAAACGCAATCCTGACTCAGCTGTTCCGATCAAACTAATGAGAACCCCATGTAAATGAAAAGTTCCTTTCTTCCGTATCGTAGTACCGTAGATTTTATTTCACGATTGTTAAAAAAATCACGTAATACCGACTCAGCTGATTGCTCTCTCACCACACAGCGTTGCCAAGCAGTACATTTCGAAATTATTTACAAAATAAACTTAAAGAAATGATAATTTTTGTTAAAATAGCTTAAAATTACTGTTGAATAATGTTAATTATAGATAAATGAACTATTTGCATCTGTTGGTTTTTGGCTTTGGTTTATTAAACAATGAAAAGTTTTAACTGATAACGCGGATGTGTGAAAAAGTGTGTAAGCAAAAACATCAATGGCAACATTGTGTAGATACAACCAAACACATACACACACAAACCGATGTATTGTGTAAATATGTAATTAAAAGAACGCAGTTGTTCTCGGGGGTGAGATTTTGTGCACGGTAAGGGACTGCGGTAAGGGACTGCGGTAAGGGATTCCGTGCGGTGTTCAATGTTTTCAGCAATAGTCGGAGACTACAGAGTATTCATATACCCAAGCATGTCTACTGTAGCGTAAGAAAATTACCAGCGTAACCATCGCCTATCTTCGTTCGTTAGTTCGAATGATTTTAAGAGCGTAAGAATACGAGTGTTGAATATACTCATGATGGAAAGAATAATGAGATGGCGCCTATCGTGGTCCCGTTACTTTGCGCTCAGCGAATTTGACAACTTGTTACGTGATTTTAGCTACAGTATGGCCAGATTACCATTTTCGTAACTTGATTTAGCATTTTTTTTTGTTATTTTTATTATTTTTTGTCTCGGAGTTTTAGTTCTTTCTCCATGACATTTTTCTAGCTGTTCTAATTAAAATGTCATGTTTATAATTTTTAAAATATACATTTTTTAATAATTATTTAAATAATTCACTCAGTTTTATTTAGCTTTACTTTTTTTAACATCTGGTGGCATTGCCCGCGATTGCAGGTGTTGTTGGTGTTCTTCTGCTTTCGGCAGTCAAATCTCTCTCTCGCTACGGCAGTGTTGCCTAGCTTTGGATATAAAAACGCACTAAAATGCCCATTCAAATAAATAACCCAAAAAATTTTTATTGAATCACTTAAAGAACTTTGTATGCGTGACAAATTGTCTTTAAAATGTGCGTTTTCTTAAATAAATGTGTTATGCTTATGTATAATTTAATTTATGAATTTTTTTTTTAAGCGAGACTCTTTTGTTAAGGGAACGACTTTTTTGCTATATTTGAAGTTATGTAACTAGATAAGGTACTCTTTTCGTAAAAATGCCAGTATGGTTTCTTTAGTATTTTCTGGTATTTAGTTGTTTATTCTCACAATGAATATAACTCTTAATGACCTATGTATGTCTCACTAAGGATTGATGACTGGAAGAAATGATTACACCTCTATGGTTTTTATTCGCATTCAATAAATTCAAAGGCTTTTTAAAATGTGTAAAAAGGTTTTCAATCTTAAGAAGAGTTGTTTGATAACAAACAATAATATCTATATCTTTAATCATATAAATAACTGCATAAGCCGATCACTGTTCCATAGATGCAATTCTTAAGCCTACAAAAACGGTTTTTTGTGATCACAAATATGTGCACGCATAAGTCTATTTGCATACATATGTTTATAATATTTAATTAAATTAAAGTTAAATGTTTTAAAATGTCTATAGGAATAGTAACTGAGCACCGAGCCACGGACTGAGTACACTGCCTCCGCTATCCATCCAGTGGCACCACCCGTTTAAGGCACTTCTCCTGGCGCAACTCCATCACCACTATTAAAATCCACATTCGCACATTGTTCAATCTTATCAGCGGCTGTGCAACAATATTAGACACTATAAAATGTGTAGATCCACGACTTGGTTGAACAATTTAATATGATTTGCAAAATATTTAACATTTTTCCCACCATTTTTTCAAAATACTAAATTTTATAAGAATCAACTAATTTCCATTAGCACTAAAATCTTCTCAGAGTGGCCTTTTTTAAACTTCTTTTGTATAATAATACAGTTTGTTTTAACCTAAAGTTTCGGTAGCTTTAAATTAAAAAAAAAAGAAACAAACACGAAACTTCAAAATTTTCGCATTTTCGGTATAAAAAAGAACTAAATTTATTGCGAAGAACAAACGGTTGGCAATACTGCACAACTCAGCAAACGTGACGTCACGTACGCTCTGATGGGCGCAATCTTCTTTCTATCATTCTTGGAATATACTGCTCGCACGAGAAAGATTTGCCGATATCTGCCAAACGGTAAACAAATCGAAACAATCAGTTGACCAACCGATCGAAAGTTGACAAAATATTTTTCCAACTTGCAATCGGTTGCTTGTGAGCGGCGGAAATGACGACGAAAAATTAATTGACTTAGTGGAAAATTATCCGTGTTTTTATGGCAAAATGCAAATGTTGTCATTACTCCTGCTTCAATATCAGCTTTCTGTGGTTGCGGCACGACTAATCGACAAATGCTGTAATGTTGCGGCTATGGTTATGGTTACGGATATGTCGTTTTGACTACGGTACCACTAATTGGAGCTTTATGCTGTTGCACAGAATCCTCAGTGAAGAAAATTATACACATGACCCTTGGGCACAAGAGTTGAGTTTTAAAAGGAGGAAAAGTCGCAGAAATTTCGAGGAGTCGGATAATGGTAACACTTTAGTCGGATAATGGAAACACTGAACATGAGCGCAAGAGTATAACGTACGATTGCCAGCGCTACTGTTGTACTGCCGATACCCATGTACAACGTAAACCCACTTAATAGGACGATCTCAATGAGTACGTTGCGGTAACTCATTTGATTGACGTGACGCGTAAAACGCGTCGTAGTGCCACAATGCAAGTATTTTTACATAAACACTAAAAACAAATGTTCTTGTCGTGAAAGCAAATATTATGAGGCTTAACGAAATGGGTTTCTTTCATTATGGCTTTTGAAGGGAAAGAAAAAAGATATTTGAAAAACCCGGTAAAATTCCAGAACTAAAAGTTGCCAATAGATGCAATATTGATGAAATTGAGCCGACTGTATGCCGAAATATCTTGGAAAATTTAGTCAAAAGTACCACAAGGGAGTCATTTATCAGACTTTTACTTTTACATATACAGGCGTCCCGATAAAGTTGTTCCAGGTGATTTTTCTTTTGCTGTTGGGAGACCTTACAGAGACTACGAAAGACTGGTTCTGTTATGTTCAAGCCCCCTTTTCGATTGTTTAAATTATGTCAGCTACTAAACGGATGGTGCTTGGAATCGAGTTCAGTGCTGAGTTCACTTAATGGCATTATTCCTAGAATATGATACCTTTGGAATGGCAGAATAGTTTCCATACAAAAAAATTTGGTTTAATGATTTGAAGTATCGTAAGTGAAAAATCTTAGTAAAAAATCGTAAATTCAAAACTTTATTAAGCAGCCATTTTTAACAGTCATTTAACTGGCTTGGTTCAAATTTTATTGCTGATTTTTTAACTGTCGTACTCTGTATATGAAGGGTTTTCCAATAGCAGGTGTTTTTTGAATAGCCCGCTATTTCGGTAGATGTTACTTTTGAAGCTGTCATTTTTTGATATTTGACAAGTAGAAACTACGCCATTAATAAAAATGGAACGATATACGCTTAAACAACGCACTGAAGTTATTAAAATTCACTGTAAAAATTTGGATGTTCGTAAAACTCGAATATTTTTGGGTCATCGTCAATCATCTTTTCTGA
The DNA here is from genome assembly GCA_037575425.1 of Anastrepha fraterculus. Classification (NCBI taxonomy): domain Eukaryota; kingdom Metazoa; phylum Arthropoda; class Insecta; order Diptera; family Tephritidae; genus Anastrepha; species Anastrepha fraterculus. Next base: position 11,693 of record JAYXIM010035109.1, on the reverse strand, counting down.
CCGCAAGAAATTGGTGAAAAAATTCGAGCTGTTGGGACAAGTTAGTGATGTGAAAAATAAAACCCGTGCACCCCGTCGCTCAAGAACAGCCGAAAATATTGCTGTTGTAGCCGAAAGTGCTGAAGAAAAACCAGGATTGTCCATTCCTCATCGTTCTTTGGAATTAACTATTCCACAAGTGTCATTACACCGCATTTTGCATAAAGATTTTGGTCTTAAGGATTATAAAGTCCAGTTAACACAAGAACTCAAGCCAGCCGATCATCAACAACATTGAGTATTTGCTGATTGGGTCGTTGATATGCATGAAAATGATCTGGAATTAGATCGAAATATCATCTTGAGTGATTTTCATCTCGGTGGCTTCGTCAATAAGCAAAATTGTCGGATCTGGGGCTCAGAAAATCCAAGAGTTATTGTTGAAAAGCCTCTCTATCCTCAATATCGTAGCAGTGTTTACCGGTCACTGGCCGATCAGCACACACGCGGAAGACCTAGGTTTAATATTTAACCCCTATTACTGAAGCTGTTTGGATCTTTCAGAGAAGGAGTCTGTAGAATACTTTCTCTGTAAATGTCCGTGTTTAGCGGCTAAACAATTAAGGTCACTCGACGTTCCTCTCTTCGACAGCCTTGGGAAGTGCGCCAACCGAAGTCCTTCAATCACCTTCATTATATAGGGTTTTTCAGTAAGAGCGCTTCAACTTTTGAACTTTTTTGAATAAAACACAAACGGCTTGTCTTTTTTAACTAATTTTTTTTTTATTATCGAGTTTGAACATACACATTTAAGTATGAAATTCGATTTATTTTGCATGACCACCGCGTGCACGTTTTACGAAGTCCAATCGTTGAACCCAATTTTCGACCACTCTTTTGCATAAATCGGCCGAAATTCCAGCAATTTCGTGTTCAATATTGGCTCTGAGCTCACAAATCAGCGCAGGCTTGTTACTGTAGACCAATGACTTCACATAACCCCAAAACGGGACGGCTTGTTAAATGGACCGTAAAATGGCCGTAATGCTCTTAAAGTAGCAGCAACAGAACGATTATTTTCATAAAAAATGTGCACGATTTGCAATCGTTGCTCAAGTGTGTAGCGTTCCATGATGAAATGTGTACTAATAAAGTTCACAAATGACAAGCGAAAAATAAAAAATATTGCGTCGTTCGCCCTCTCTATCGGAAAAAAGTTGAAGCGCACCTATTAAAAAACCCTATATCAACAGCGCTGATCTGTAGATATCTACCTGTTAGAGGTCTCATGGTATCAAAACGACGCTTTAGGGCTACTTGGGGAATGCCACAGAGGTACTTCAACCATTTCACCTAACTAACTCTTTGTATAAAAACAAAATTTATTCTCGAACGAAAAATGAAAACAATCGAGCCCTTGAAATCACATTAAAGAAAGTGGACGTAACGCAAAAAAAATTTTTTTTCTTTAAATAATCTTTAAAATCGAATATCTCGAAAACGGCTGAGTTTTGGACATCATAGGTGCAACCAAAACTAATCAGAAATGAACTAAATAATAATTTCCTTAAGTATCTATGACTACTTCCCGGTATCCCTGTATATGTAGGAGTACTTATATAGCCTCAATATCTACGCTCAGAATTTTTTAAATAGGCAAACTTTTTATTTGGTTGGCAACTGCTTTCCTCTACTTAAGGCACCTTTCTGGTCTAGAATTTGGAAAAAATCGATTTTTTCATGTTCTGATAGTTTATACATTAAAAAATATATGTACTTGCAAATTTTTATATTGAAATTCATTGTAGTTTTAAAATTAGATCTGTTTGCAGTGCGACGCCCAGGTATAAGCGCGTTAACCGTGTTTTTCTCGAAACTATTTAATAATTTCTCAAAAAGTACTGACCTGATTGATTTGAATTTTTAATATGTTATTGAGTAGACTAGTGGCTCTCGCGGGTAGCAGAACTATAATTTTATAATCAATCTTTCTATTTTTTTTTTTTAAGAGTGAGAACGTGAAAAAAAATCCTTTTTTTTTTTGTTTTTCCAATAAACAGATAAAATTTCTAAACATTTTGTTTTTTTTGTAAGTCTGCTACCCACCATAGCGACATATCTCCTGATATGTATAATAGACCGAATTTTTTTTCAGAGCAGCCCAATCAGTTACGCCAGTAGCATGTGTTACGTCAGGAGAAGCAATTGTTTTTATTATTGTCATTTTTTGTAAATAAAGAATTCATCTAATGAATAAAAACGATTTTCAATTGATACCGATTGTTTTTCTTCAATTCTCAACGTCTTCAATTTCTACGTCTCTAGACCGGAAAGGTGCCTTAATGGTGAAAGTTTTTTTTGAAAATGGCCAAAAATTGTTTCACATATCACTCTTTTCCCAATTATACAGCAGGTTCTTCTCTAAATACACAAGTAGGCAACAATTTTAGCCTGTTTTTCGACTGCCATTTCTTGTGTAAAATTTGGCTGTGAATCTGAATATGAAGTGAGATAATGAAAAAGTTTGCTAACTTGCGGTATTTTGTGAAACCTAAAAATTTTGAAGTTTTTGAAAAAAAAAAATTTGGCTTTACTAAATTGCCATTTTCTTCGTATGTAACATATAATAGTTAGCTAATTTTCAAATATGTACTTAAAATAAAAATTTTAAGTTTGGTGATGATCGATGAAGCAATGATGGACGACTTTTATTGGTCGGTTATTTGAGAAACATATAATTTCTAAAATAAGTTGGACAAAATTCAAGCTTGTTCCATTTTTAATGTAGAAATTTTGATTCATTTAATAAAACCAAAACCCTGGTAAACATTTTTTTCTTTTTATTGGTAATCTTATTAACTAACTAACGGCGGCCGCCGTAGCCGAATGTTTTGGTGCGTACCATTCGGAATTCAGAGAGAACGTAAGTTCGAATCTCGGTGAAACACCAAAATTAGGAAAAACATTTTTCTAATAGCGGTCGCCCCTCGGCAGGCAATGGCAAACTTCCGATGGTATTTCTGCCATGAAAAAGCTCCTCATAAAAAATTTCTGCCGTTCGGAGTCGACTTGAAACTGTGGGACCCTCCATTTGTGAATCAAGACGTACCCCACAAATAGGAGGAGGAGCTCGGCCAAACACCCAAAACGGGTGCAAGCGCCAATTATATGTATGTATATATATATAACAATCGCTTTTCCTATGGGTGCATCATTTATATTATAGAAAACAACTTGATAGCTAAACTTAAAAGATAGATCATTTTATAGTGGTGCATCTCCAGTCATTCGTCTTTCCATTTCGCAAAAGCAATACCTTTGTCTTGTTTTTAGCGGAGCATTACAGCAAAGTCAACCAGCGGAACTCCTTCTATAAATCTAGGCGTATAGAAACAACTGCACCCCATTGCCCGATGGTCCTTGTTGCGGTAAGGCCACTAAAAGGGAAGGTAAATCAGAATTATGTCGAATAATATCGACTACGATTTTACCAGTGTATAAATGCTTATCGATTGCAAGAAATTTTTTTATGGTTGATAGCACAATATGAAGACCATGGAGAGGATTGTGAGTGTTCCTTCCTCTCAAAAATTTTCATTTTTCCTACAAATAAAGGTTATCTAGTACAATTCAACTAGTATCACCTGTTTTTCATCTACCATTCACCAATTATTTTTCCTACAGAGAACAATGTATTACATACATACACACTTGGATACAAACGCGTGTGAACAAACATGGCTTACAAACATTCGTAACACTCGAATTTAATGAATGAATTCCCTCAAGCAAATTCAATAAAATCCGAGATTGTGTGCAATATTTACACAGACAGCAGTACACAGCACTATCCCGCTAGCATACTAATGCAAATGCATACATGCATACATACATACATACAAACATGTGTACAGATGGATGCATTAAGGTGAGTCAACCTTCATGCCGTTTCTTTCAAGCGAGTCATAAAAGTGTCTACTACATAACATATTTTATGAGTTGAACCGTGATAAAAGAGTGGGAACTTTCATTCAGAGAGCGCAAAGCTTAAAATTAAATAGAACTTTAAATTTAAGTGATATTGGCGCAAATTTTTCTTTTTTTTTGTTTGCTAATTTTGATAATATATTTGTATATATATTTGGCACGTGCACCCTTTCTGGGTGTTTGGCTGAGCTCCTCCTCCTATTTGTGTTGTGCGTCTTGATGTTATTCCACAAATGGAGGGACCTACAGTGTCAAGCCGACTCCGAACGGCCGATATTTTTTATGAGGAGTTTTTTCATGGCTAAAATACACTCGGAGGTTTGTCATTGCCTGCCGAGGGGCGACTGCCATTAGAAAAAATGTTTACTTCATTTTGGTGTTCACCGAAATCGAACCTACGTTCTCTTTGAACTTCGAATGGTATTATAGTCACGCACCAACCCATTCGGGTGCGGCGGCCACCGTAAACTAAATAAGTTTTCTTGCCAAATTGGTTTTACCAAGAAGCCTGCTACACATTGTCAAAATTCAGACGTACCAATTCTTTTCTCAAAATGATCTCAAGAAATGAATAATTTAAAAAAATCTGGCCGACAATCTCAAAATGGAGATTTTTTGAGGTATTTTCAACATGGAAGAAAATTTATTGAAATTCATGTAATATTGTTGAGTCACCTTATTACACACACGTATACTTATATGCATTAGTGGTTGATATGTCCACCTATGTGTAATAATTTTTAAAAGATTTACTTTACTCAAAAGCAACAGATAAGAAAACCGCTCTAAGCATTTCATGTGGAAAAGTGCAAAGGTGCTTGTCAATTAAATTCCATAGATGCCAGTTGCCGGAAAATCAGCAACAAATATACGCAGAAGCACAAATATGACTGAGGAAAAATATGAATGAATTGTTTGCATTAGGGATGTACATTTTTCAGATTCTTATAATCACAGGATTTTCGGGATCGCTTATTTCAATCTCGGAATTTTGGGACTAGTACTTGTAACAACTTAACTCAAAAACATTGCATTACAATTGTTTGATGAGCTCGCCGACCATATAATATATAATAAATAAAAGGGTTTTAAGTATCTGAAGTGGCGGAAAACTCATTATCTACTACATAAAACAAAATGATTTTGCATGATCCTTTCTTTCTCGTACTAACCGGCGCCAGTTGAGCACACCATGTGAACCCAAGGCCTTCTTCACCAGATCTTTCCAACGCAGAGAAAGCCTTCCTTTTCCTCTGCTTCCACCAGCTGGTACCGCATTGAATACTTTCAGAGCGGAGCGTAGATCTTTAGCTGGATCTTTATTACCTGCACTATGTCTATGTCGACGTGAAGCTCATACAGTTCATGGTTTCATCGCCTACGATACTCTCCGTCACCAAACATCTTCCGCAAAATCTTTCTCTCAAACACTCCAAGCGTCGCTTCAATGGATGTTGTTATCGTCCACGCTTCTGTCCCATACGTTAGGACGGGCATGATGAGAGTCTTGTAGAGTGTTAGTTTTGTTCGTCGAGAGAGGACTTTACTACTCAATCGCCTACTTAGTCCAAAGTAGCACTTCTTGCCCAGAGAGCTTATCCGTTGGATCTCTAGGCTGGCATTGTTATCGGTGTTTTCGCTGGTTCCTAGATAATCGAAGTCTTTTACAACCTCGAAATCGTAGCTGTCAACAGTGACGTGGGTGCCGATACGCGAGTGCGCCGACTGTTTTTTTGATTACAGGAGGTACTTCGTTTTGTCCTTGTTCACCAACAGACCCATTCCCTTTTCTTCTTTATCCAGTTTGGAAAAGGCAAAACTAACAGAACGGTTGTTAAGGCCGATGATGTCAATATCATCGGTATACGCCAATAATTGTACGCTCTTATATAAAATTCGAAGGTGGTTCCATATGTAGAAGTCCACGCAAGTGAAGAAAGTCACTAATCGCCAATCACTTAATGCTTAATGCTTTATAAAACAATGCTTAAATAAAACAAAACAGAGTTAAATTTCAGGCCACACCCATGTGCCAACGTTGGTGCCCAGTCCTCCATGCCAACTGGTAGGCCGACGAAGAGATGGCTTTCAACTCCTTCGTCGCATTCTCTTTGGTATCCTCTAACGACTAAAATCTCCTTCCACGAAGTGGTAACTTCAACTTGGGAAACAAAAAGAAGTCGCGCGGAGCCATATCAGGTGGATACGGTGCTGGCACGATAGTACTTACTTGGTGTTTGATCAAATAATCCAGCACAGTTTCGGCTCGGTGCGATGACGCGTTATCATCATGCAAAATCAAAGAATTGTTTGCCCACATTCCCGGCCGACAAGGCGGACACTAATGATCCGATGGCGCTAAAAAGTGACAGATGTGTGTCTTACAGTCCTACGAACATAAGAAAAAAAATGGGCCGGTTCCCATGTACGCGGTTCGTTTAAATTAAACATTCCCGGTACTATTTTATCATAGGGTTCAAGCGGCTCACAACTTCCGACATTAGCCTTAATATCGTATGGATAGCTTCCGAACACCCGTTTGAGAGCGATCTTATGTGAGAAGAGGAAGCATTCCAAGACAGCTGGTTGGGCACTGCGCCTAGCTGGAGTTTAATTTGTGATCCAACAAGTGCCTACAAACTGTTACATCACTTACATTAAGATCTAAATGTCTTTATATAGCTGAAGATGACCTTTAGGCTCTTTTTTAGAGACTCGAAGTGTAGTCAATATTTTTGTTGTTGAAGTAGCAAGAACCTTCGCCGTGTATGTACGGGGAATGCTGCTGGAGTGATAGCCCTTGACCGGATAAAAGTGCGGGTCGTTCTGGTAACGGAGAGCCAACTGTCGAGCGATCGTAGTAGGAGCGCTGTCTCTTTTTTAGGGACTTGGATTATATGTCGATCGCCTTTTTTGTAGTTGCAACCACGGTTTTCAGGTGTATCTTTATAGGCAAGCATTTGACCAGAACATCCGATTATTTCCTTTATTTCTCTTATATTTTCCCTTTTTGCGAAGATTTTGAATGATTTTATATTCTTTTTCGCTGCAATGTTTTCCTCCACCTACTATTAGAAATTAAAAAAGAAAACGAAATGCTTAGGTTCTACTACTTCTCATCTAATTTTTTTTATATTTGCTAAAATTATGAATAATAATACAATTTTTATAGTAATTTGTTCCTCACACTCCTATTTTTTGAAGAGCACAGAAGCAAGTCTCACACAGAAATTAATGTGTAAAAATACTTTCATAGCAACTTCCTCAAGATGCATCGTATATTTCTTAGGGAATCCCGTTAGAAGTACTGCTAGAAGAATGCATTGTGTGCGTGTTTCTACAAGCTAGAAAATGATGATTGAATATAGTTCGCATGGGTACTCCTATTATTTTTAAAGCAGCTGAAATTGCCCCCCAAATAGCCAAAAAGAGTAAACGAATTTTTGAATACCTATATCTGTTCTTTACCCCTTTTAGAAAATCTGTGAGGCACAAATTTCCAGTAAGGCAACGTCAAATTTTTCGTACTGCTCTTATTACTTCACTGCATAATTCACTCATGGATTTTTTATATTAAAAGTGGAACAAAAACAAAAACATTCAAGCATAGCCATATTTGCTACAAGGTTGAAGTCAATGATGCCCTTCATAATAAAAATGTTTTTGCCGTCTCCACTTCATATACTACGTAAGAAGTTTCACACGATTCTCGGGATTGGCATACCCAGTTTGCATGTGTGTGGCGTCCCAGCTTTCCTGCATTTCTGGTTGTTCTCATCATGGCTTTGGGTAAGTAATATTTAACGTATAAAAAGGAAAAGGCAAAGCGTGAATTATATTAATGATTAGTTGCGCAGCTTCAGGCGTAAGAGTTTCAAATTCGCTTGTCGTAATTATTAATGCGACATCACCTGAGGCACGCAACGAAGACAAATTACTATGATATTTTAATGACTGCGTCAAACTGAAACTAACGCAAAATGGACTAACGAAAATCTGCTTTGTTGCGAATGGGTATACCTTAATTTTTGAAAATTATATTTAATATAGCAGCCGTGCCATTTTTTAGGCAAGGCAGTCAGTTAGTAGCTGAATGTTAGTGGGCTGATGATTGATGATCATAGCAGTTTTTACAAAAGTCATTATGGTCGACTCCTAGCCCTTTTGAACGTCTTGCAATTAGAAAAAGGCCTCTCTCCTCCTTGTGTGAAAGGTCTCCGTGGATCTACACGGCTATGATAAAACCTATTATCACCTATGCATTAGTGGTCTGGATGAGTAGACTCTCTCTCGTGGGAGTCAGGAGGACCTTGTCGAGACTATAACGCACTGTGGCCATCTGTTCCGACTACTTCAGGCTAGGCATTATATGCTCTGGTCTACCACCACTTGATGCTTTCATCTAAGGTGAGGCCTGGAAGGCCATCTGCAGGCTGAAACACAATGGGAACTGGTACGGCCCCTGTCCGGCATTGGAAAACAGAGAAGGCATGGACGTCGATCCAACGATTCTCTCCATGTCCCTTGACTCCATGCCATCAAGAGTCGTACTTGAAAAGAGATACAGTGTAGTGCTGCCAGAGGCTCAATTGTGGTCAAACTCTGAAAATGAGCTCAATAAGCACTGGTTTGGCATTTGGATGGCGCCAGGACCGAGCAGCGGGACAAAACTGCACTTTGCTCTTGGAATGCATGCATCTGTGTTTCAAGCGGAGGTGTATGCAGTTCAAGAAGCGATGAACTTTGTTGTGGAAAACAGATGGAGGGGCAGATCTATATGTATCTGCAGTGACAACCAAGCTGCGCTCATGGCCTTAGACAGCCCCACAACCACTTCAAGGGTAGTCGAGTCCTGTAAACCAGGCTAAACTATGTCGGTAGACATAATAGTCTGATGTTAATATGGGTCCCGGGACACGTGGGTATCGTGGGCAACGAGACCTCTGAATCCTTAGCTAGGCCCTGCTCCCGTTTTGCCACTCCCTTCTGCAGCCATCAACACCACGGTTAGCAAACGGGTTACTCTAATCCACAAGCGAGCTCGGCAGACTGAGAGAGGCTGCATATGGACTAAACGGATGTTGCCTGTCGTATCCGACGTACAGTCGCAAATTCTCCTGTCATAAAGCTGAAAGGACTGCAGGCAGCCGGTTGGACTGATGACGGGTCACTTTCTGTGGGCGAAGCACATGAAAAGGTAGGCATATCAAACAGTGTGCTCTGCCCACCTTGTGGAGAGGAAGATGAAACGGCGGACCACTTTCTGTACGTCTGCAACGCCTTCGCTCGAATCAGGTTTGAGGTTTGACACTGATGTGTTAAGAAGCGACCACCTTCGCTCCTCGGCACCACAAGATCTACTCAGATTTCTTCGGAGGTCGGGTAGATTTAAAGAACCTTAAAGGCGAATCCATGTGCAGTACAATGGACTTAACCCATTTTCGGCAGCTGGTCGATTTTTCGACCACCAACTTCGGACTCCAATATCTCAGAAACTAAATGTAAATTTATTGATCAGTTTTCACAAGTTTTAAATTTGGAATTTAGTTAATTTCCAGAGCATAATTTTTTAAGAAAAAAAGGTTCAGGGCAGATTTTTGTAAAAGAATGAAATTATCACTATTTTTACGTGTTTTTTGTGCAGATGAAAAAATAATGAAAAACAAAAAAACAAATAATTGTTACTAATTTATTGTGAAGAGAAAAGATGGAATTAAGAGAATAAAAAACCAAAAAATCGATATTGCAATAATTTTTACTGTTTCATGGACGTAAAATTTAGTGGTCGAGAAATCGACCGCTGGCCAGGAACTGTCATGTAGGATAGAACAAAACCTAGCAATATTTATTTTTTATTGAAAGAGATGGAAGTGATTATCTTTGTGGTATAGGAAAGGTACTAACCCTGCAGGGAAAATCACTACTAGTGAACCAAAATTCTAGTTCAGCACTAGTACCTTACCTCCAAAATCGATCCTGTCCTATATTGGATGGTACGGGACTATAGAAAATACCTACAAATCGAACTAGTTCTCATTCGTCTAATGTCGAACTAGGGCGGAACTATCCTAAAAGGGATGCAGCGGTGGAATGTTGGCATTCCGCTAAGATTGGAATTTGTACCTATCGGGGTACCATACTTTGCCACACAATGACCACTATTGGTCTGTTCGACCGGACATGGGAGTTCCCATTGTGAAGCAGGCTATGAGTCGTAATTGGTTTAAAAAAATTAAGCAGTTTTTCCATCTCGCAGACAACACGAATTTAAGCGCAGCAGACCGTTTTGCGAAGGTTCGTCCTATTACTGACGCTCTCAACAAAAAGTTTATGCTGTTTGGAGTCTTTAGCCATAATCTCTCTATAGACGAACATATGATTCCATACTTTAGACGCCACTCCTGCAAAATGTTTATCAAGGGAAAGCCAATCCGGTTTGGGTTCAAAACATGGTGCTTGTGCTCTGAAAGTGGGTACTTATTTTCTAGTTCATTGTACGGGGGAGTAGCAACCCCTCACGATAAAACTATTGGTCTAGGCGCACAAACAGTCTTAGACTTGCTTGCCAACATATCTGACCCTGAGTGCCACATCATTTGCTTTGATAATTTTTTCTCTTCATACCATCTAGTGTGCCTTCTGAACGAACGTCGATTTTTTTCAACTGGTACTATACGCGAAAATAGAATGGGCAATTCTCCTTTGAGAAATTTAAAAAAAGAAATACGAGGAAAATTTGACCAACTACTTGATCATCAGCAAGAAATATTGATTGCTCGGTGGAATGATAATGCTGTCAATATTATAACTAATAACTCCACAGTCAATCCAATTATTAGCACTATAAGATATTGTCGGAAGAAAAAACAAACTATCACTATCCCGCAGCCAAAAGTTATTCAAGAGTATAATCATGGCATGGGTTGTGTGGATCTCCATGATAAAGCGGTGGCAAATTATAGAATATGTATGAGAGGAAAAAATGGTGGTGGCCAATATGGACAAATGCTCTTGGTAACGCAATGGTCAATGCATGGAAACTTCATTGTATGATGGAAAAAATTCAAAAGATAAAACCACTGTCACAAATTGATTTTCGGTCCAAAGTCACAACAGAATTATTGAATTACGACAAGGACGAGGACGAGTATGAAAACGAACATGGAGATGAAGGTCCATCGAAAACAACAAAAAAATATTTGTATTTGAAATAAAATGAAATAAATTGACTTCGTGTGCTAAATTTTTTTCATAAATGTTGTATTTTTTTTTAATATATTTGACGATTTTTGGCCAGCGGTCGATTTTTCGACCAGCCCATATCTAAAACACCGATGGTCAGAATTTTTTTTTTTTTAATTTTTCTTGATTATGGTCCTATAAGCACTGACTAAAAAGGAAATGGAAAAATTATGTCGAATTCTTGTAGCGGCCGAAGATGGGTTAATGGTGTCTGCGTGCTGTATCTGCCAGTTATCCCGGAAAAGAAATCCAAAAAAACAACAAAAGTCTTGGCCAAAAGTATTAAACACTCCATTACTAACTGAATTTTTTCGTTTTAAAAAGTGAAGTAATGAAATTTTAGTAATAAATGATAATAAAAAGAGTAAGTGAAAAAAGAGGTTGTCTGTAAAGTCGGTTTACTGAAGATAGTTTAAGGCAAATGCAAATACAAATATGTATCCGGTTAAATCGAATTATACGACGTTATCACGTCAAAACATTAA